>CAVLJG010000009.1:0-600000 GCA_963669975.1 Acanthoscelides obtectus | reverse complement strand
TAAGGCCAACGGCGTCAGTGGCAGTACTGCCTCCCTTAGTGATTTTTCCTCAGAGGAATCTTCAGATGATTCCTCAATTGAAGAGCTGCACGGCACATCAGCGAGATCTCCTGAGACTCAGCATTGCACACCAGCAGAGCTCCAAGGTCATATTAAAGACCTCAAGGTGCGTAAAGCACCTGGAGAGGATTGAATCACTAATAAGGCGCTGAAGCTACATTCGTGGAAGTCCTTAACTTATCTAGTGGCAATAATCAATGCCATGCTAAGGACCCAGCACTTCCCAACGGCGTGGAAGACCGGTGATGTCAAAATGATTCCACAGAAGGTGGGTTCGATATTTCCCAGGATTACCGCCCCATTAGTCTACTGTCAGCTCCTTCTAAACTCGCTGAAAACGTGATTCTACGTCACCTTGAAAATTTCTCGGCAGACCACAATGTGATTCCTGACGTGCAATTTGGCTTTCGGTCTGAGCATAGTACGGAACTACAGGCCATAAGGATTGTTGAACGAGTAACCAGGGGGTTCACCCGTAACGAAAGTACTGGCATCTTGCTTCTGGATGTCTCAAAGGCATTTGACAAGGTTAGGCTCAAGGGCCTTCTCTACAAATTGATCCATAAGGGCTTCCCCTTCTGGCTGCTGAAACTTTTGAAATCCTTCCTCGAGGGTAGGAAATTTCGGATCAAAATTAATAACGTTCTGTCGCCAACACGGCCCATCAAAGCCGATGTCCCTCAGGGTTCGGTTGTTGGACCAGTCCTTTATTCACTTTTTATTCATGACGTCCCTTGTCCCAGCAGCTGTGAAACCTATCTCTATGCTGATGACACTGCCCTGGTGGCCCAGTCGTGCTCTGGGAATCTAGTTCACGACAGGCTGCAAAGTGCAGTGGACGAGGTATTGGAATGGGCGAATCTGTGGCTGATCAAAATTAATCATTCGAAAACGCAGACAATCTATTGTACTAAAAAACGTAGCGGCGCCCCGTCTGAGGTTTCAGTGAATGGAGCTCGGGTACCATGGGAAAGCTTTGCTAAGTATCTCGGTGTCACTCTTGACAAGGGGATAACCTGGCAGAAGCACACTGAAGCGTTAAAAACTAAATTCCAAATCTCGTTTCGGCAACTGTACCCTATGCTATGTAGAACATCAAAATTAAGTTTGATCAACAAAGTTCTGCTATACAAGATGGTTATTAGACCAGCGATCACTTACGCAAGTGCGGCTTGGTGTTTTCTCGCCAAAACGCATTTGCGTAGCCTGCAGGTTTTGCAGAACAGGACCTTGCGTACAATCACTAACGCCTCATGGTATGTTTCCAACGAGATCCTTCACAGAGACCTTGAGATCCCTTACCTAAGGCACTACATCAAACAACAAGCGCAGCTACGTTATAGTCAAGCAGAATCGCATAACAACACTTTGTTGCGCGAGTCAGTAGACTACACATTCGAGCAAGTTTGCAAGCACACAAGGCCTCGACTCGCACTGTGAACAAAATTAAATCGTGCGACTTTAGGTCCAACCAAAATTATAATTTGTCTTCAACAACCAATCCCAAAATTAATTTTAGGATCAATTTAAAATTGCCGAATACTAACTAGCAATGCCAAGGCACACCTCAAATTGATGCACTTCTTTTTTCTTTGCTCTCCCTCCTTCCTTCCTTTCTTCTTCCCTTCTTTCTCCCTGACTTTGTTTGGTATCTGGGCAACCAGACCTGACAGACCTACTGACTTACAAGACTTCAACCAAGAGCAAAGGTCCTACGGACCGCTCTGACAGACAATGACGAATAGAAACCATCTGATCCAAACATATTGACCTTGGATTCGTCACTGAAACAGACCCTCTTCCAGTCACAGATGCTCCAATCAAGATGCAACCGTGCAAATTGTAATCGGTCCTTACGGTTTTTCCTGGGCTTCTTACTCGGGCGACGTGCAAGTAACTTCAATTCATTTAATCTTCTACTTATAGTTTTCGTCGAAACACTGACAATTCCTTTTGTCTCGATTGCGGCTTATACTTGTCTTGCGGTTTTAAACGGATCTTTGGACGAAATTACTTTTATTAATCTAACTGATCTAGCATTTAGTTTCCTAGGCCGACCACTTCTCTTAGAGGCTTCCAAGAGATACCTTTATGTTTATATTTGTTCAATATTGCCCAAACTGCTTTACGCTTCAGCTTAAAATTTTTGGCAATGTCGACTTGACGTTGACCATCTTTGTATAACTCAATGATCTTAGTTTTCACATCGAAAGAAGTTTCTGGACCACGCGGCATGGTCTTAAAATCACTCAACTTATTCCACAATACTTGATGAATACAAACCAATCCTCTTCTGACAAGAAACTGTACTAAACTAATGTTGAAAAGAATTTGTCTACATATTTTTGTCCCTCATAAAAAAGTGCTTATATTCAGACTTGTATTTGTGTTCATTGCAGATAATGTAAAAATGAGGAATTTAGTTTTTCTATTAATAACGCATTTGTTTATAGAGCAATGAATTATGAATTCGTTTTCTAAAGGTACCTATTTAAGTAAATATTCATATTTGTCTATATACTTTTGTCCATTACTGTAGTTTATTAGGCAATATGCAAGGTTCGTTCAAATTTTATTGCAAAATACACGAGTTTACCTCGCCGATATGAATCACAAACCATTTCGAAGGATAAATGTTATTTTTAAGCGAAAAACAAAGGGTTACGTTTTTTTCCTATAAACAAATTCAAACATTTCGTATTTGTAAGTAATTGAACCGATGCACTACGATTTTCGAAAAACATACGATAGTATACACATTTTAATACAAAGCGGATGTGTCTATGACCTTTTTTTGCGCAGAAAAAAAAGTTCAAGATTTTTTCATATTCAGAGCAGAAATTTTTGAACGATTACAGAGGAGCCTTAACGCGTGTAAAAAGTAATTTCATACTGAAATGCACTGAATTGTTTATAAAGTTATCACGCAAACTGATACAAGTAAGTTTCAAACTGTCTTAATATATTATGAAGCAGGTGCTGCATGGCTACATTTTTTATGTCTGCATGACCGTCAGATAAGTTTCTTTTCAAAAAAATATAATTCCCTGGACCTTTTATCTAAAAGTTTTAATATAGTACTCGTTTGTTTTCGAAATCTCGCGAAAAAAGAGTCAAATATCATCCAATTGTAACGAACCGAGATCTTTATCAGTTCCAATTAATAGCAGGTATACGCTCCCGCAACTGATTCTGGTAATAGATGGCGCTTTACGCTGTCTTATTTTGCCAAACTAAATTCATGAATGAATCATATAGCTGGTTTGGCTTCGCCTGCTCCATCCCAAGGGTTTTATTTTTGCTAACATTAAAAACCGTTCTCGAACATTATGTCGATTATTGGGGTATTCAAAAAGGATAAGATGAGCTATAACTATATAACTATAACTATCTAAAACTGTAATGACTCATCGATGTTCACGTGAACATCACTTAACTACCAGTAGTCGGCTGTTCATAGGCGGGGTATGAATGTTAACATGGGTGAACTAGATTTGTCACATGCTTAATAAAGAGTGGTTTGAAACATATTGTAAGTCAAAAATTTGGGAATTATCTTTATTCATCGTCGCTTCCACTTACATCTGACAGTAATAAACTGTCGCTATCGCTTTCCTCGTTGAAATTGACTATAACTGGCTCTATGATGGTGTCGGTGTGGTGGTCAAGCTGCCACATTTTTGTTTCTTCCTTCACAACATGACGGATAGCATTCTGCCAAGCTCCGGGCGTTACTAGCTGTATGGAAGTCTCAAGTAAAACCTTAACGTCTGGTAATTTGAAGGTTGTGTTATGGCGCGCAATATAACCCTTCACTTGAGCCCAGATGAGCTCTATTGGGTTCAATTCACAGTGGTAGGGCGGTAACCGCAGCACAGTGACACCACATTGACGGGCCATCTCATCAGTCACGTAACTAATGTTCGCAGGTTTGTGCTGTTTAATTTTTTCATACAATTCCGCTTTCACACATGAATCGTCAAACAGGATTCCTTTTTCGCGCAACCATTGCTGCATGTCACTTTTTCGAGATCCCATAGTCGGTACACGTTCGGCTCGACGACTATGGTAGGAAGCATTATCCATGACGATCACAGAGTTGGGCTCAACTCGCTGAAGCACCCCTTGAAACCAGCTCTCGAAGCAGCTGGCATTCATTTCGTCATGGTAATCACCTCCTTTCTTAGAGACGAAAATCAAGTCACACTCTTCTAAAAAGCCACTATCGCTGTCTATCCAGGTTTTTTTAACTGTGTGACCTGCATTTACCCATGTCTCGTCCAAATAATAGATTTTTCTGCTTTGTCGCCGATATTCAATCATTTCGCGTAGGTATTTTCGACGCCAGGCGACTATTTCAGGTCTCTCTATCAATACTGACTTCCGATTACGCGTTTCGTAACGAAAATTAATTTCGTGCAGGGATTTCCTCATTACCTCGACGCTCATTTGGGATATAATTTCATTTTCCTTGATCGCTGCATGTACAGCCTTGAGGGTTAATTTAACGGCCTTTCGTGACTTCAAATTAAACTTTGGATCAGTAGTAGCTCCAGTTTTCTTCTTTTCATGCACCACCCTGCGAATGGTCCACTCTGGAACGCCTGTCATACTTTCACAACGCGCGAGTGCATCTCCCTGCGACATAGTTCTGTTCAGATAATTGAACACGTTGAGCACGATTTCTTTCGCGTCCCTCTTCAGTGCTTTACGAAGCCGTCTACTTGTTCCCTGGCTTTCAGTACTTCCACTCGTGCCATTTGTACTCTCCATGGTTAAGTATAACCAAAACAGTAACCACAAAAACCACAACAATAACAATCACACAACAATTCTTATAAAAACACACAATATGCGATCGCTCAACGAAACACGTTCCAATGCGTTGCCGACGCCTATGAGTCTGCCGGTCGAGGCGCGTCTTTGATTTCATTGGTTCTACCGGCGGAGAACAATCAACCATTATTTCCATCTCTGTCTGTGCTGTTGACCACCGCAAAGCCACAGAAACGACATATGTCGTACGCTATACGGCTGTACTGGAAGGAAGCCGGGATCGAGCTCTGATCACGTGTTGATCACGCGTATGAGTCATTACAGTTTTAAATAGTTGTAGTATATACTCATAATTACTTATTCCTCAATCGTTCAAGTTTATTTCAGAATACAAAGTGCAGTTGTCAAACTGACACAATGGAATTGCCAAGATACAATATCAATAAGGTATTGCGGTCAATAATGGTGATTTCTTGGGTTAGTACTGAAAAAAACTTATTTTTGAACTTCAAAAATGTACGATGTTTCATCTTGAACCTACTTAAAACTTTCCATACTTGGCTTATATCGAGTAAATATTAATTATAGTGAACCTTATATTTACCAAGTTGTATATTTATTAGAAATTCGGGGTGTTAACAACCGATATTTAATACTACTAGGCAGAAAATAAATAGGGAGAAAATAGGTGAACATTATTTTTGGGGCATTTTTTGTATGAAAATTCGAAATGTTAACACAACTGATGTTCATGAATATGATTTTGTGACGTTTTGTGCTGTCCATAGCTGTTACTCATTTAGCCCCCAGTGCTTAATAGTAACAAATAGAGAAATCTTGCATTCCAAAAAAAAAATCTGCCAAATAAATGATAATATTTGCCATTGGTATAGTAAACGTTTACTTTGAGGACTATCCATTCACAGTGTTTGTTCTCATCTAGAATTGAAGAAAAACGCATCTATGTAAGAATAAGTATTATGACCTGCTTCTGTATTAGCCCTACGAGGGCGGGTCAATAACTCCGTGACTCTTTGAATTAAGCCCAGGTTTTTTTGACAGAAATTTATTTTATTTCTCAACATAGTCTCCTTTAAGCTCTGTACACTTCGTCCAACGTTTTCTCCATTTTTTAACTTTCAAAAATTAAAATTGTTCTCAAAATAGATATTTGTAAAATGCTGCTGAGACATTTCTTTGGGTTTGGAATATTTGCCATTGATTGTTCTTCCTTTTCGAAGATAGTCAGTGAGGATTATATTGCCTATATCCCAAAACACGGTCGTCATGTCTTTATTGGATGACAAACCCACCTTGGCCTTCTTCGGCACCGATCCACCCGGAGAAGCCCACCGTATTATGGAAATTTAATATCCCGTATCGCGTAAAAGTACATTCGTCCGTCGCTAGATTGTTTTTAAAAAAATCCGGATTTTCAATGTTTTTGTACAAAAACCACAGACAGAATGTTAGTCTGCGAGGATAGTCTTCTGGTAGCAAGGCCTGCACTCGTTGTACATGGTACGGATAAAGCAAATTTTCCGTAGGATTCTATATATGGACTATGGTATGCGATAGTCCTACGCGGCGGCCTAATTCCCGAGTGCTGATATCTGCATTGATTTCCACGATATTTAAAAGTTGTTCCTCCTGCTCTTTCACGAGTGTGAATATTAGTGGGCTGAACACTTCCTGTATCTCGAAGTCTTTGGTACACTTGCACAAATGTCATTCTGTCTGGGTGTACCCGTTGGCGAAATCCGTCGCGATAAATTTGAGCTGCAAGATTTGAATTCTTCAATAACTAACCACTGTTACCGTTTGCGATCGATTGCCGGTTCGATACGAGTGATGAATGATCGACGCGCTGTTGTCTGACGACAAATTTTGCCTTAACTTAGAAAAACTTAATGCTTTTTATTTGTTAATTAGTCAATTTAAAAACGTTTTAGATTAGATTATAAAAATTAGTAAGATTGTGATCGATATAGAGCACTTAAAATGTCTGAATGCAGACTCAATTAGTGATCATCGGCTCACATACTGTGATATTTCCGTTTGTTATAAAAAAATAGAGCCTAAATTTGTAACATATAGAAATCTTAATAGCATTGATATTCAAAGTTTTAAGACGCAGATTGCATCAATGCAGCTTAATGACATTTATTTCGTGAATGATGTGGATATTAAAGTCTCTATTTTTACTGGCCGTCTTCTTTATCTATTCGATCTCTACGCTCCGCTACGTACAGTACGTGTCACAAAACCTGCTGCGCCCTGGCTCACTCCTAACTTGAAAATGATTTTTCAACTCAGAGATGAGGCATTCGCTGTCTATCAGCATAACAGATCTGATCAGAATTGGGCCAGCTACAAAGATTTGAGAAATTATGCCCTTGCATCGCTTAGAAGAGAGAAAAAAGCATATATGTCACGTTTCCTGAATCTTAACTCTAGTCAAGCTTGGAAACACCTGAGGAGGATGAATGTGGTAGCCCAGAAACATGTTGCGATACCTCCCAGTCTCCTTGACCCTAACATTTTAAATAATTATTTTCTTTCAATTTTCCAGACAGGTGCAGCTGATACAAATTTGATTGATAGTGTCTCTAACTATTATAGCGATAGACGCCATACACCGGATGCACCTCTGTTTGCTTTTAAACTCCTTACTCGGCAAGACATCGTCAATATAATCTCTCACATTTAAGTCTACGGCATGTGGCTCTGATGGTCTAACTTTAAATATGGTTTGCTTATGTTTGCCTGATACCATAGACCATATAACTCACATTATTAATGTCTGTCTCGAAACAGGTTACTTTCCTGCCAGTTGGAAAAATGGTATTATTATTCCAATAGCTAAAACTAATCATCCAGAACAATATTCGGATCTCAGGCCAATTACCTTATTATGCTTTCTATCAAAAATACTCGAAAGAGCTGTCTACTCACAACTAGTGGAGTTTTTCGAACAAAACCATTTATTTCCTCTACATCAGTCAGGTTTCAGAGCTGGTTACAGCACTACTTCGTCTTTATTACATCTTACTGATTCCATCATTCACAATTTAGATAATCACATCAACACCGCCTTGGTACTGTTAGATTTCTCGAAAGCCTTTGATATGGTCAATCACCAGATACTACTGAGTAAGTTATCTCATTGTGGAATGTCAGATATAGTTCTAAGGTTCTTTGAGTCATACTTGCTAAATCGTCAACAAACAGTGAAAACTGATCAGGGAATTTCCTCCTCTGAGCCAGTTCCTTCAGGAGTTCCTCAGGGCTCAGTATTAGGTCCCTTACTATATCTGATTTATACGATCGATCTGCAAGACTGTTTAGTCCACTGTAGTATGCAAACTTATGCAGATGATACTCAGTTAGTGTTTGGTTTCGATCCATCAAAGGTTGATGAAGTTTCTTTTAAAGTTAATTTAGATCTGGCTAACATCGGTGATTACTGTAACAAACACTGCTTGAAGATCAATCCCAATAAAACTACTGCAATGTTGTACTGTTCGAAGAACTCCTACCGTGAAATGAAGCAGAGGATTTGTGTTTTTTTGGATGAGACACTCATCCCTTTTGTGGATTACGCCAAGAATCTCGGTGTTACCCTTGATTTAAATATGAGATTCGATCGGCATGTCTCTTTCTTATCTAGAGTAACATATTTGCGTTTGAAACTCCTCTATTCCAATCGATACATCTTGAATTTTAAAACCCGAAAAAAGCTCGCTGAAAGTCTTTTGTTGTCTGTCATTTCTTACTCTCTTGTTCTGTATTACCCATGTTTAGACTACGTCCACAAAAGGAAACTTCAGAAAATTCAGAACAGCTGTTGTAGGTTTATTTTTGGATTGCGCAAGTTTAGTCGCGTCTCAGATAAAATCAAAGAACTCAACTGGTTGCGAATTGATAAGTTATTTTTATATCTTTTGACCGTATTCACGCATAAAGTTCTATTATCTAACAGACCAGCTTACCTCGCTAGCAAATTAGTTCACCGAGGTAGTTTTGTTACCAGAGCTCTTAGATCTAATGCTAATTTTAACATGCCTCCTCACAATACCTCGGTCTTTGAAAGAAGTTACACCTATAATGCTGTCAAGCATTACAATGCAGTCAACAGTGGCTATCGATCCAAACAGGTTGTTTCTTTCAAGAAATTAATAAAAAGTCAGCTGCTGGAGTCCATTTAGTTCAATTTTTCTTGTGCTCATGTGATTTTTTTTTTTTTGTTTGACTAGTATTTTTGTTTCAAAATTAAAACTCTCGCAATGCTATCTGCATTTATCTCGTGCAATCATTGTTGTCATTCTTATGAATTGTATTTTTTTTTGTATGTTATTATTTTGTTTATGTGTGTAAGTATTCTTTTTTCCTGTTGTGGGGTTGAGTGTAAGAGTAGCCGTCTGGCTAAACTTCGCCTCACTGCAGTTAATAAAGGCATTATTATTATTATTATTATTATATTATTATTATTATTAAAGTTGTAAACTATAAAGCCATTTAGACAAAAATGTATTGACTTTTGGACCATGGGTTATATGAACTTTTTTACTTGTTTTGATCCCCCTTATTACCCATTTCAATAATGACTACCATAACATAACTACCATGTATAGAAACAATCATTTAGAATCTGTTTTGAGAGATTCTCACTAGGATTTTTATTACTTACACAAATCGTACAATTTTTCTCTAGTTTGAGAGACATTTTTTAAGAAATCGACCAATATTCATTAGGTCCATTACTTCAAATGCCTGTCACTCACTAACTTGCTGCTTAGACACGGAAAATAAGCAGAAATCTTGTGTGTTCTGTTAGGGCATAAACGTTTTTTGGAATGCAGTTTCTCATGTAGTTAAACTCAATGTTTGTTTCGAAATAAGAATATGCTGTGATTCAAATACATCCCTTCTGGTTTAAATGGGCAAATACTATTTTTGTATGAGGCTGTATGATATCAATGCAAATTGTATTTGTAAGTATGTACAGTATGGTAACAGGAACGAGGGTCCTTTGAACCTTTGTAGTGCAGAACAAGCAACATTTGAATGCCCTCGTCCACGGCTGGAATATAGTAGTGAAAGAAACAACATGAAGTGAGAAACTGTAATCAACTGATAAGTTTTTTGACAGTAACGTCAAAAATAAAATTCTAAAGTAAGAAAAGTCGATTTCTCCCTACTTATTGTTTCGTTCATAGAATTGATTAAGTCTAGCAATGAAGAGGTTGTTATATAAAAAGGCCTAAGGACAACTATTCTTTCTAAATATTAATGTTGTTACATATAAAATACTGTTAATAGTATGTTGAAAATTCTTATAGTCGTCAAATAATTGTAGTTTTCTTAATAAGTGTACAAATAAATCATTATTATGAAGATGTCTTATGTGATTTGGAAACTTCATCAACGAGTAGATTAAATTATTAAATTCGCCTTATGGAAATCGGTCTTCTTTGAGTATTGCTCAAAATAAGCTCTCCAAAGCATCCTGATCTAAAAGTTCTCATGGGCTCTTACGTAGCATGATCTACAGAGAGTGTCCCAAACGTGCAAGAACAGAGTATTACTATTTATGGATTATTATCGTAGTATCATATTTCTAAAATGTTCACAGTTATACAAGGTGTCCCAATTTTGCCCCACACTGAAAAAAAAAAATTGGAAGGCCCTACTTTTTATTACATTTATTAAAGGAGGAGATTGAGATAACCTACTTATGCGTTTTGATTATTAGTTATTGGGCTATTGAGCACTTTATCTGAAAAAAAAACACCAAAGTTTGACAACCTGCATATCTGCTGTCTCTCTTGATAGATTGCATTAGTGCAGTCATACAGGGTGGTCCAACGAAAATGACGCACCCCCATTTGTGACTCGAGGTATATTTTGGGAAAAAACGCTCGGACACAATCAGGGTGATCCAAAAATAAGATATTGCGTTATACTTTAGATATTTAAATGGAAGCCTTTTTTAATTTTTAGATTTTCCATGAAGTTTTTAATAAACTTTGTATAATAAAGTTCATACCTATCTGCAATTGTGAAGCTATTTGAGTTCAAACTAAAATTCGACTAACTTAACACTGATAATAATGGCAAAAAATAATAATCATGGATACCAGCAAGAACATTTAGCATGTCAGTGTTTTTTTGTTTGTTTAAGATTTATTTAGCATGATTGCTACAATTAAATTCTTCTAAAAAACTAAACAATTACATAACATACACATATATAGAAGAAAAAAAATTGCATCTCTAAGAATTTCCATTGCCCATGAAATATTCCTTAAATTTTCTTTTAAATATCTTTGAATTTCAAGTAGACTTTATATCATTATTTAGTTTATTAAATTCAAGAAATCCTTTCTGAAATATTGATTTGCTAGTTATATTACTATTGTAATTTTGTAAATGAAAAACTATATTTCCTCTTGTATAATAACTGTGGTAATGATTATTCAATTCTATGTAGTGTTCTAAATGTTCTGATAAACGATGATTTTTATTTTCAATATAAAAATAAATATCAAATATGATATGAAATTGTAACATAGATTTTATTTTGGTGTACTTATTTTTATTCAATGTTATTCTCATAGCTTTATTTTGCATGACTTGTAATTTTGAGAATACAGCTTCATTGGCGGTGAACAAGATAGTTGAACAATATAGTAAATGTGGTAGAATAATTGTATTACAAACTATTTTCTTGAAATAGGTAGCAAGACTATGACAAGCCCTATAAAAGTAATTTGTTTTTTTTTGGCAATTTTTTAAATAATGTATCCATAGTGATCCTCAAACTTTAGTTTACTATCAATATATTTACTATCAATATATATATATATATATATATATATAAGTTGAGTCATTAATTTTCAGATAATGATTGTAGAAGGAAGATAAACCAAAATATGTGTGTAAAAATTAAAAAACATTAAAAAAAATGTTACCTTGTTTTATAAAGTATCCTCCCGACAAGTATTTCAGTGCGGACCTGTATTTGATCGTGCGGTCTTGGAGCACCGGCAGGCCCTCCCCTGTAAGGTCTTAAGTCTCCTGATTCACGAGCCCTTTGTACTACATTAACAAAGGCACGAGGGGTTGGTTGCACTCGATTGGGAAACCGATTCGCACAAATCCGTGATGCCGCGGCAGCATTTTGTAAATAAGAATCAGTTCAGCATTTTCGTAAACATGTGCTACTTTTTATTTCGTTTGAGCCACGCAACGAACACCACTATTCACTCACGCGTTACCGACTGACGAAAAACATCGTGATAAACGTTTCAAATTCTTTCGCTTTTTTGTTTCCGATGCGATGAACCAATAACGCGGATTATATCCGTTGTTGCCAAACACGAGCACATAATACAGGGTGGTCCATAAGTCCTTTGAAATTTCAAATTTGAATAAAATTTAACGGGTGAGCGTGAGCGGCGCGGGCGAGGTGGGGGCAGTATATTCAGTGTCTGGGAATTCAGTCGCCATGGAGTGTTTCACTGGAGCGGATCGTGCTTTTTGTGTGCGCGCGTTTTATCAAAATAATGATTCGGCAACCATTGCGCGGCGTAAATATCGAGAATACCACAATTTACACAATTTTACAAAGTGTCCAACAGTTCAAACGATTAAGAACTGGGTTGCTAAGTTCGAAGAGACTGGTTCGACGTTAGATAAACAGCGGTGGGGTCGACCAAGGACAACTCGTATTGAAGAAAACATCAACATTGTGGCACAGTCTGTTCGTCAAAATCCTACCCAGTCTACTCGTAAGCGTTCCAGTGCACTAAACGTACCCAGAACATCTTTACAGCGGATTTTAAGGAAAGATTTACGTCTGCACGTTTACAAAATTCAGTTAGTGCAGGAATTAAAAGATAATGACCCTATTCAGAGACCTAAACTTTTCGAATGAAATGTTGAATCGATTTTCTTCGCTCAATAATGTGTTGTTCTCGGATGAGGCTCACTTCCATTTAAATGGGCATGTAAATAAACAAAATTGCCGTTATTGGAGCCCCGAAAATCCAAGGCGTAAGCATCAGAAGCCCTTACACAGCCCTAAAGTTACAGTTTGGGCTGCTATGCTAGCGCATGGCATCGTAGGCCCTTATTTTTTTGAGGACGACAGAGGTCGCGCATTAACTGTTACTTCGGAGCGGTATGTAGCAATGATAGAAGAGTTTTTGACACCAGCGTTGCCGAATTTTCCAGGCTATAATACGCAGACCTGGATTCAATAGGACGGAGCAACTGCCCACACCTCCAACACTTCTATGCCCGTCGTCTGTCAACTTTTTCCCAGCAAAGTAATTTCTCGAAGAGGAGACATTTCCTGGCCACCACGTAGTCCAGATTTGACCCCAATGGACTTCTTTTTATGGGGCTACCTCAAGAGTAAAGTGTACGACACCACTCCGCGATCAGTTGATGTCTTGAAAGAAAATATCCGAAGAGAAATGGCAAGCATTACAGTGTTGACTTGCCGCGCAGTCATCGACAAATTTAGGCGTCGTTTATATGAGTGCCATGATCGTAATGGATTGCATTTAGACGATGTGATTTTTAAAACATAATTCCCAATCAATAAAGATGATAACAAAATATAATAATTCTTCATAATGTAACTAGTTTGGTTTTATTCCTTTTTTTCCAGCTCAAAGGACTTATGGGCCACCCTGTATTATTATTGAGACAGGGCGGTACTCAAATTTCTAAAGGGCTATAACTTTGTTACTTTAATTTTACCAGAAAAATGTTAAAGGAAAAAAACATTTCTTTTGATCAGATCTACTCACTGTTAAAATAAATGACTCAACTTCGAAGTCACCCTGTATATATATACGGATATAATCCGCCTTATCGGTTCATCGCATCGGAAACAAAAAGCGAAAGAATTTGGAACGATGTTTTTACAATTATTTTATTCAGTTGTATACAGTCAGTGTCAGTCGGTAACGCGTGAGTGAATAGTGGTGTCTGTTGCGTGGCTCAAACGAAATAAAAAATGGCACATGTTTATGCGGATCGGTTTCCCAATCGAGTGCAACCAACCCCTCGTGCCTTTGTTAATGTAGTACAACGGGCTCGTGAATCAGGTGACTTAAGACCTCACAGGGGACGGCATGCCGGTGCTCCAAGACCTCACGATCAAATACAGGTCCGCACTGAAATACTTGTCGGGAGGATGCTTTATAAAACAAGGTAATTTTTTTTTTATTTTTACACACATATTTTGGTTTATCTTCCTTCTACAATCATTATCTGAAAATTAATGACTCAACTTCAAAGTCACCCTGTATATATATATATATATATATATATAAAGACAATATGATCATGCGGAGAAAGGTATATAACAACAAGTAGGAAAATAGTGGGCAAAATCCGCAAAAAGGAGGAAAGTGGATTCGAGCAGAAAATAGGATAGGTAACCCGAGCGATACGTATTTCTGCTGGTTGGCTTCATCAGGCCCGAAATGAATGCACATATGAAACTACAAAAGTAGATACACATGCCCACACATCCGGATACGGGTGTAACGAGGTCGTATAGCCATTTTATACTACAATGTGTAGGTTGGCTCTTGTTGTGGACTTCGTGTGTCGTTTTTTTCCCCTCCAACTTCGTTTCCTCAGGTTACACTCGTATCCGGATGTGTGGGCATGTGTATCTACTTTTGTACTTTCATATGTGCATTCATTTCGGGCCTGATGAAGCCAACCAGCAGAAATACGTATCGCTCGGGTTACCTATCCTATTTTCTGCTCGAATCCACTTTCCTCCTTTTTGCGGATTTTGCCCACTATTTTCGTACTTGTTGTTATATACCTTTCTCCGTATGATCATATTCTCTTTGTAGATCCTTTGGGCTTGAAGTACCACAGCAAGTGGCTATAACCGGCCGCGTGGTGGTGGTTAGACGTCTCCTTGAAAATTCGAGGTCGTATAGCTATTTTATACTACAATGTGTAGGTTGGCTCTTGTTGTGGACTTCGTGTGTCGTTTTTTTTTCCCCTCCAACTTCGTTTCCTCAGTTACACCCGTATCCGGATGTGTGGGCATGTGTATCTACTTTTGTAGTTTGATATGTGCATTCATTTCGGGCCTGATGAAGCCAACCAGCAGAAATACGTATCGCTCGGGTTACCTATCCTATTTTCTGCTCGAATCCACTTTCCTCCTTTTTGCGGATTTTGCCCACTATTTTCCTACTTGTTGTTATATATATACTTAAATATTTAATTGATTCAACATTTTCGATTATTTCTCCATTTATCCTAACTGTGATAGTATTTTCATTTAGGTATTTCCCTATTAGCATACATTTTGTTTTAGAAGTATTCAATTTTAGTTTATTTACATTTAACCAATTTACGATTTTTGCCAAGTCAGAATTTAGCATTTATAAAGCAGTGTCTATATTTTCATCTGATATGTATCTTAATGTATCATCTGCAAATATCTTAAGTTTACAATAATCTAAAATATTACAAATGTCATTAATGTATAAAATAAATAGTAGTGGACCTAGTTTACTACCTTGTGGTATACCGACAGAAATATTTTTTGATCTTGATAATGTAGATCCAATTTTAGTTTTTTGACTTCTGTCAATTAAATAGTTTTGTAGAATTTTGAATACAGATCCTTTAAATCCATAGTGATGCAATTTTGTAATTAATTTATCCCTGTCAATAGTCTCAAACGCCCTTTTAAGTCCAAAAACACTGTTACTGTATGTTTCCTATTGTCCATACATCTCCAGTCCTCTAAAACCATTTGTGTTGCCATTTCGGTTGAGTGTTTCTTCCTGAATCCAGCTTGAAATTTAGTTAAAACTCTATTTACCTCAATAAATTCGATGATCTGTTCATAAATAATTTCATCAAAAACTTTTTCAACATCTGGTAGAACATTTATTGGCCGCTTATTGGTGTACAACTCAGAATTCTTAACTTTAGAAACAGAAGTTATGGTAGAACACTTCAGTATTGTTGGAAATCCGCCATATTGTAAACAGTAATTTATCAGGGTTAATATTCTTGCTCCAATAATATCAAAACATTCATTAAGCACACTTTTAGACAAAATCTCACTCTTATTTTGATTTGATTTAATTTTTGATATAATCTTCTTGAGACGATTAATGTTTATTGTTCTAAACTCACTGAATGATGCATTATAATCTGAGCTAATCTGAGATTGGTTGGGATCCCCGTCAACAATGTCGTTGTCACTTTCTATGAAATAGGTATTCCTTCGATCTGCTGTTATGTGTTCATGTGTTATTACGCCATCGTCGAATTTCATTTTAGATAGTGTACTTTTTCTAATAGCAGAAAATTTTTTTTTCAACGTTTTCCACATATGTTTGCCATTATTTTTACTCTGATCAATTTTAACATTGTAATATTCTTTCTTTTGCTCTCGTAGAACTGCTACAGATTGGTTTCTTGATCTTATGTATTCTAGCCAATCATTTTCATTTTCAGTAATCATAAACTTTTCATAATTGTAGTCTCTTTTTCATTTAGAATCCTTGAACGTCTGCGAGAATCAAGGTGTTGGATTTTTCCTTTTATAAATGGTTGTCTTGACTGCTTCTTTTATGCAAACTTCAACATTATCCAATAGTAGCTATCAACATCAACAAATGCTTCGGTCATATCTTGCAGTAAAAGAGCTTCTGGTAACTTTATGTCATAGAAAAACTTTGTATTTCATTTCAAATTGTTAAGTTATGTACCTATAGTCAACGCCAAACAAAGTGGCGTGCACGTCATCACGATAAAAATTCCCCGACCTAATGCCTAGGTTTCTATCACAAACAATTGCTCTATTGCAGTTTCATATTAATGTGATATATAAATTGTAAAATGGTCATTACTCTCTTATTATGGTTAATAGTCATATAAACATTGTTATTAAAATATCACATAAGTTGCTTTCTGATAAATTTAGACGCATTATGCGAAATAAAATGTTTTGCAAACGCTCCAATCACTTATCGACATGTAAACGCACTAAACCGATTTCGCAGCGTTGACACATTGTCACCTTGAAACTTATTTAAACTGGGAACTGACATTTGTATTAATTTTGTCACTGAATCAATTTGTGGCATTTCAAATCTTTATAAATCCTTTGGCCCCGCATACTGTAAATCAACAACTGTTTGTTTCAAAACAAAATTATTCATTTTACGAGTAGATAAAGGCAATTTTGGTATATAAAGATGCCCAAACAGTTAAATAGTCGGTGTAAGGAACTCGTGGCCTCGTTAATGCACTACTTTGAGCAAGAAAGGGACAACAACGGGCCTTTGTTGCCTTTAAATGCTGTTCAAGAGGTAGGTTACTAATAATTATATGTAATGTATATTAATAATAGTGAAATTTTATTTCATTTTTTGTAGCGTGTTGCTGCTGCTTTAAAAATTAGTTTAAGGACAGTTAGTCGTATTTCCGAGGGTGTGAAAAGTGATGCAAATTTAGAATCGCCCAAGAAAAAGCGGAGTTATATTAAACGTGTAACCAACACAGCGACATTGGATACAAGTGCCATTCGAGAAGTGATCTATAATATGTATCACAAAAGTAAGATCTTATTATAATAACTTATCAGAAATTTGCATTAATTTGTTAACTAAATTATAATGTCATATTACACATGGTTTCAGAAGAAAACAAGTTACGATACAAACTTTATGGTCTCGATTAAGAGATAGGGCATTATTTGATGGTAGTGCCACATCTTTAAGGTGGTTGCTTAGAGATCTTGGATTTAAGTGGCTTAAGGACAATCCGCGACGAGGGCTCATGGAACTACCAAGTATAGCTTTGAAAAGGGTGGAATTTCTAAGGCAATACAATCAAGC
The DNA here is from genome assembly GCA_963669975.1 of Acanthoscelides obtectus. Taxonomy (NCBI): domain Eukaryota; kingdom Metazoa; phylum Arthropoda; class Insecta; order Coleoptera; family Chrysomelidae; genus Acanthoscelides; species Acanthoscelides obtectus. Next base: position 582,259 of record CAVLJG010000009.1, on the reverse strand, counting down.
CAAGGTTGAGGCCTTATACCAGTTTGTCTTCCTCGATGAAACTTGGATATTTCAAAATGGGACCATAGGTCGCTCTTGGCAAAATGGAAACCAAAAAAGCGTGAAAGCTATTAAAACAGATGGTAAAAGGTATGTACTTTTACACAATTTAAAACTAATATATTTTAGATACATTATATTACATGCTGGAAATGAAAATGGGTTTATTGAGGGTAGTGAAGCGATATTTTCTTCGAAAACAAAATTGAGCGATTACCATGGAGAGATGAGTTATTAGAAAAATTGGAGAGTCCATCTATGATTATACTGGATAACGCCCCTTATCACAGCATGATATTGAACAAAGTGCCCAACAATGCATGGACAAAAAAAATATCCAAGACTGGTTGACAAATCAAAACATACCATTTTTAAACACAATGTTTAAAACAGAGCTATTGAGTATTGTTGCTCGGTACATAATGCTTCTTAATTATATATATTTTGGTCGACAGTTTATATTTCTTTTGTTTATTCCTATTCTTAAAATAACTGCTTTTTTAGAAACAAACCACCTAAAATATACGTGATTGATGAATTGGCGGAACAACATGGGCACAAAGTTCTCCGTCTGCCTCCTTACCATTGTATATTTAACCCTATTGAGTTAATTTGGGGCATAGCAAAAGGTTACTATAACAGACATATTGGTAGAGATGGTAACAGTGAAAAAGACTGTTTGGATATGTGGAACGAGGCTCTACAAACGGTTACCCCAGACATGTGGAAAAATAGTGTTCGACATACTGAGCAAGAAATTTTTAAATGGTATGAAAGAGAACGAATTTTTGATCGACCAGACATCGAACCTTTAATAATCAACTTTGAGAGTGATGAAGATTCAGATTCAGACAGCGCTGAAGAAAGAAACTCCGACTAACTTTATTGTACAGAAAAAGCTTACACCAGTAGCTTACCTAATTTTAGAATGCATTTTTCTGTAAAATAAATACCATGCATAAAATTTGGAGGACCCCATTTGGATTTTTATTCAGTACCTTTAAGCTATCAATTAAATATGGTAGTTTCATAGTGTCATCTGATCAATAATTGTCATACTTAATGATTATGCAAGTACAGATCTATAATTTTATTATACTATTATTTTTGTTCTCATTTGAGGTTAATATTGCTTATAAACCTAGATATGTAAATAATAAATTTTATTATTTTACAAAAAGTTTGGCAACAATGTAAATTTTTCAACACACCCACCTTGATGACGTGCACGTCACTTTGTTTGGCGTTGACTATACCTAGTTGTGATAAATATTGAACAATGACTTATTTAATTCAAGAAAAGGTAGAAATAACAAAAAATGGGAGAATTGCAAGACTTTCTGCCCGGTTGTTTAATGTGTTACATCCAGGCAAATATGTATATTAACGATAAGTATGTGGCTAAGTTGATAAGAAAAATTGAAGAAACTGGATTTATGTCTAATATTCGCCGTAATCGAAATCGACCAGTTAGAAATGAAGCGACAGAAATAGTTTTGGGACACATAGCACTTGACAACACCCAAAGTACTCGTGGACTGGCTACTTTTTCAGGATTTACATCCCCAACAGTACACAAAATTTGGAAGACAATAAATTTCACCCGTACGTGTCCGAGCGTTTTCCCAAAATAAACCAGGTGAGTCACAAATGGGGGTGCGACCTTTTCATTGGGCCGCCGTGTATAGGCTAATATATTGATTAAAAGAAAACGTAGATAGTTAGTTAGTTAGAATTTCGCAGCCTTCACCACGAGCATAACCTTCAAGGTCATGTCAAGGTCAAGTCACTTCTTTTCGATGAGACACTCCATTTTTGATTACAGAAATAAAAAAAATGGGACATTCCACATTGAAATATCTACATTGAGCCATGACCTTTGCCAATGATAAATCACGGTCAAGTGGACTGTTTTGAATGCGCATATGCTTCAGGTGATACCGGACGTCATAACAGTCGATCAATGGGAGCTATCCAGGATGCTTCAATAGAAGCTAGTTTCTACTTCATTGATATGGCATTTTTGTCTGGGCCTTGTATATAGTGAGGTCATGCGGAGAAAAGTACTTCTTAGCCCTAAATAAATATCCTAGCTTTTTCCCAGCAGCTGCCGCTATTGACAAGATGTGTTAGTGCCAGATCAAGTTCTCGGTGATGTGGACTGGAAGACCGGATGAGTGCTAGGACGCTTTTTGTTCGTCCAGCTACAGTACTGTGTTTTGGAAATACTAGACTGTACAACATTGTTGCGTCCCCTAGCAGTGATAACCTCAAGGTCTCTCGTCAGAGAAGAATTTGCCGATAGTCTTCTTTTATATGCGTTGATTTTACCTTTTTTTTTTATATCGAAGCAACCGCGCAGGCAGAAGCCTAAATGCCGGAACACCGCGGCTGCTATGATGATCCCAAAGAAATTTTATTAATACGATTTTTGAACTGCCTAAGGTTAATAGAACTGGGAAAAGCTTCCTCTTGTAGATTGTTCCACAATCTCGACACCCTCGGGACAAAGGAGCGGTCGTATCGGCCGGTTCTGGATGTACGAAGTTCGACACGGTTATGATGGGACGCCAAAGTCAGGCGGGTCTGTCTGGCAGGCACATCGCGCGACGGCATCATGGAAGAGAGTTTTGAGGAGCAAAGCCCGTTGGTGAAACGGTAGAAAAGAGCCAGATCGCCGACAGCCCGCCGCACATAGGGGTATTTGACCAATTTTGTCAAATATCTTTTAGGTATAAATAAACAGCCTGTGTTAGTGCTCCAATAGTTGCTGCACATCATAGAAGCCCTTGCCCGCATACTCGCGATTACCGTCGCTTGGAACAACAAGTCTAAACTTGTCCGTCGTTCATAGCGCATTCGTCCTTTATATCTATCAAGTGTGATCGTTAAGTTGGACATCGAATACTATTTACTGAGTGATTAATATTACGCAAATAATTATGGATCCTGAAAATAGAGGTAATACTGCATATTTTTTGAATCTTTTATATTATTTTTGTTGAAAGAGATTCATAAATAGCCTAGTGAAAGTATGTACTATTGTTCTTAAGTTTTATTTATTTATTTTTTGATTGTCTAAGAAATTAGTTATACGTCAGGGTCCTTCCCGGTTGTATTTTTCATTGAAAGTTACTGAATAGACCTCTTGTAATACGACAATAAAGAAATCAGCTGCCCTTTTCTGCTCTTTTTCGTTATATTTACATTTTCTTGGAAGTAGTCGTACTTAGCGAATAGTGCAGCATTAAAAGTACTCAGTTTTAATATAATTTTTATTTTGCTTTAGATACTCCAGGTGGCTCACAACTACAGAGTAATATCTAGAAAAAGATTATACGATAAAATGCAGGAACAGAACTTACCGAATTTAGAAGAAAAATTAAACTATTTGGAAAATGAACTTTTAACACATGGTGATTATAGTTAAGAGCAAATAAGAGAGTTAAAGCATAAATTTTCTTATATAAAAAGTGAATTTAAAAGAAGATGGTCAAAAGGTAATAGGCAAGAAGACAAATTCTTAAAAGAGAATGCTGATTGGCTGCAAGGAACATTCCAGATACCTAAATCTTCCCATGGACGTGTTGGTCGACCATTAAAACCATTTAGTGAGTTATCTGAAAGAAGTAGAAGGAGAAAAACAGAGCAACTACGAAACACCGTAAGTAAAGAGGCTCTCGTTCATGCTGCAAAGGTGAGTTTGCAGAGTTCTGGGAATAGAGACGCATCACAAGTTCTCACTGAATTAGTCTCCAAAACGAGGTACTAAGTACAAAAAAGCTTATGCAACACATTTGCAAGTCAACGCAACACAACTTATACCTCAATGTTTGTGGAAGCGGATCTTTCCAGAAAACAGTACGAAGTAATACGAGATTCAAATAAGAAATATTATCCTTGTTATACCATATTGCAAAAGGAAAAACGTAAGTGCTATCCGCAAAAAGAGTCATATCATGTAAGTGAAACATGCGCCGAAATTGAACTGCAGCACTAGCCAAACCATACAGTAACACGACTTTTGGTATATTTGCAAGAGGTCTTAACTAACCTTACACAAAAAGAACGTGACAGATTAGAGCTGATAACTAAATGGGGCTGCGATGGATCGCAGCAATCCCAGTTCAAGCAAAAAATGCAAAACAATGACGACACAGATTCCAATATTTTTCAAAGTTGCCTAGTTCCCCTTCAGTTAGTGTGTGGCAAAAAAAAAAGAAAATTATTTGGCAGAATCCAACCTCATCATCTCCAAGATACTGTCGACCGATTAGGATCAGGTTTATAAAAGAGACTACTGATACTACAAACAATGAAATCAAATACATTCAAAATCAAATTGATGCATTAGAGAACAGCGTATTTACGAGAGAAGGGATATCTGCGAGTGTAAAACATACCATGGCATTTACTATGGTAGATGGAAAGGTGTGCAACGCTGCCACACAGACAGCGTCTACCATGAAATGTTATATGTGGAGCAACACCAAAGCTTTTTAACGACATTTCCATTAAGAGAGATGTGGATAGTGACGCTTTATCATTTGGTTTGTCCATTTTGCATGCGAGAATCAGGTTATTCGAACGTACTCGTATATTACACCGTTCTTACAAATTACCTGTAAAAAAATGGCAGTTATGATCCGAAGCTGACAAGACTGTTGTTAAAGAAAGAAAAGTTGAAATACAAAAAGTATTTAGGGAAGAAACAGGCTTAATAGTAGATGTACCTAAAGCTAATTTTGGTAACACCAATGACGGCAACACCAGTCGACGATCCACAAAAAGCAAGTGAAATCACTGGAGTTGATTTCAATTTAATTTATAGACTCAAAATAATTTTGGAAGTGATTTCAAGTGGCCACAAAGTCGATTTAAAAAAATTTGCTGACTATTGTTTTGAAACTGCAAAAATTTATATTTCTTTATATTCGTCGCATCCTATGACCCCAACAATGCACAAAATTCTTTTGCATGGGGCAACAGTTATGGAGAAAGCGTTATTGCCAATCGGGATGCTATCCGAAGAGGCCGCTGAAGCCCGTAACAAATATTTTAGGATGTACCGAATAGCTTTGCACGAAAATTTTCAAGAGTAGAGTGCAATCTTGACATCTTGACTTCTTTTTCGAAAGAAGCTATTGAAATGTTGATTCCAGCCGATATAAACACAAATATGGATAATTCAGACTCAGAAGAGCTTACAGACAAAGAAGAGAATGAATCAGACGACGAACCATGCCCCTAATCATGGTCTAGTTAATTATATTGTTTTAATTGAATTTAAATAAAGTGTTCCTCGCAAATAAAAAAATATCTGCACTCAATTGTTTTTTTTAAAAAACTTATCAGACACAAGTTATTTATCTCAAGATAAAATAACATATAAACCTTAAAATTTCATAATAGCGGGAACAATAATTTTGGCCAGCCAGATCGGTGAAATACCCATATGTGCGCCGGTGCGAAAGAGTCCCGAGACTGTCTGTTAGAGAAGAGTCATCGATCAGTCGGACCGCCCTCCTCTGGACAGCATCGACCATGGATAATGTAGTCGGGGCGACAGCACCCCAAACGTATGAGCAATACTCGAGGCTAGGCCTTATCTGGGCCTTGTATAGAGTGAGAAGGTCATGCGGAGAAAAGTACTTCTTAGCCCTAAACAAATAGCCTAGCTTTTTCCCAGCAGCTGCAGCTATTGACGAGATGTGTTCGGGCCAGATCAGGTCCTCGATGATCTGGACTCCGACCAGCCGAAATGAATGGCTCTTTGGCAGAACTCGACCATTCCATCGAAACCGGGTGAGCGCAGGGACGCTTTTTGTTCGTCAAAGTACAGTACTGCGGTTTGGAAACATTGAACTGTACAAGATTGTTGCGTCCCCAAGCAGTGATAGCCTGCAGGTCTCTTATCATAGAGGAAGTCATCGCTAGTCTTCTTTTTTCCAACTCAGTGGCAGAGATCGGCTTGTCACTCTGAATTCCTGCATGTAGAGTGCTGTCATCAGCGAAGCTGTGGATTGGGTTGATCGTGCAGGAAAAGAGGTCGTTGATATGTAAGAGAAACAGTGTCGGAGCCAAGACCGAAAGATATTGGCAAGTACTTTCGCCTTAGCTTTTGAGTGGGTTACAACCGTTCCATCCTGACACGTAAGTGGTGGCAGGCTACTTTGTGAGAAGTTCCTTTCAATCTGCTTGGCCAGCGTCTAGAAAGATCGACTGCCATTGGGCTGCGACATTACCCAGTGCCTAACTTTTATATTGTGCTGGTCTTTGGCATTCCGGATTGCTTCGTTATATTTGTAGCGTGTGTGTAATATCAAAAAGCGTCCCATCGAAAAGATGTGGCTTGACTTTGAGATGACCTTGAAGGTTATGGTCGTGGTCAAATCTGCAAAATTCTAACTACCTATGTTTTCCTTTCATCAATATATTGACCTATATGCCTACACTAATGCAAACTGTCAAGACAAAAGAGATGCAGCTAGTCAAACTTTGATGTTTTTTTAGACAAATATCCCAATAACTAATAATCAAAAGCATAAGTCGGTTATATCAGTGTTCTTTTTAAAAGGGCCGTGTGATAAAAGTAGGAGCTTCCATTTAAATCAAATATTTTTGATGTGGAGCAAGATTGGAACACCCTGTATAATTGTGAGTATTCTAGAGATGTGCCCCTCGGATTCCATGTATAATAACGCACAAATATACTAAGTGACATATAAATCCGAACACCCAGTTTAAATGGTTTTATTTTAATAAAAGTTGGTGAATGTATTTATCTTACTGTAAATAACAAGTGAAAAAATTTTCAGCCTTATCAGTTGGACATTCCGGTTTTTATACTGCTTTTTTTAATTCACTAACGCTCTAAAAATGAATATTTCAGCCGCAGTAAAGAATCAACGTTGGCAGATTTTGGTTCTTGACATCCTTTACGATCGGTTACGATGCCTAGAGTACGGAGACCTGTACGATTTCGTCAACTTAGTGAGTTTGATAGGGGCCGTATAGTGGGACTTCGGGAAGCTGAACTTTCTTTTCGGGCAATTGCAGTTAGAGTGCAAAGAAGTGTAGACACTGTGGTTAGGGCTTCGAGAAGGCCGTACGCAAACAGCAAGGGGCACTGGACGCCGCCGTAGAACAACAGACCGTAAAGATCGCCGCCTAAGATTATTGGCCTTAAGGGAACGTTTCTCCACTACCAGATCCATTGCAAATGAATGGTTTGCAGAACACGGAAGACCTATTGGCATGCGAAGTGTTTACCGACGAATGAGAAGTTTTGGCTTGTTTTCATACCGGCCACACTGGGTCCTCCCTTTAACTCGAGAACACCGACGTAATCGCCTTGAGTGGTGCAGACAACGGTCACTCTGGGATCAGGAATGGAACAGTATTGTCTTTAGTGACGAGTCTCGATTTTGTTTAGGCATGCACGATGGTCGTGCCAGGGTTAGAAGGCGACGTGGTGAAATGAGGAATCCACAGTTTTTTGTTGAAAGACATGTTCATCACACTGTTGGAGTTATGGTTTGAGGTGCTATAGCTTATGGTTCCAGGTCACCTTTAATCTTCATCAGAGGTAACATGAACGCGCAGCGTTATATCCACGAAGTTCTAGAACCCCATCTTTTACCCTATCTTGACACCCTGGCAGATCCAACTTTCCAACAAGATAATGCCCGACCACATGTTGCAAGAGTCACAATATACTTCTTTCAACATAATGATGTCACATTGTTACCATGGCCACCAAGATCTCCCGACTTATCCCCAATTGAGCACGTGTGGGATATGATGGGTAGGAGATTGCTCAATTTGCAGCGTCCTCCTCAGACTCTAGAAGCACTTCGAGAGGAGTTGGTGGTTGAATGGAATGAGATACCACAGGAGGACATTGACCACCTGATCAGAAGCATGCCTAGGCGCGTTGGAGAATGCGTAGCACATCAGGGTGCATCCACACATTATTAAAGGTCAAAGGGCTTTAAAGCAGTGCAATCATTTTGAAATTTTTATCATTTACTTATTATGCTTCATTAAGTACTTATACAAAATTTTATTAAAAGAAAACCATTTAAACTGGGTGTTCGGATTTATATGTCACTTAGTATATCAGTGTTCTTTTTAAAAGGGCCGTGTGATAAAAGTAGGAGCTTCCATTTAAATCAAATACTTTTGATGTGGGGCAAGATTTGGACACCCTGTATAATTGTGAGTATTCTAGAGATGTGCCCTCGGATACCATGTATAATAACCCACAAATAGTTTTCTTTGATAAAATTTGATTTGGGAGCAATAGTCCATTCTCGTATGCTTGAGACACCCTGTATATCATGTAAACGCTTCATAGGATTAAGAGCCCGCAAGAACTTTTAATGACGATGCTCTGAAGAGCTTATTCAAAAAGTTTGAGCAAGATTCACCGGAAACTGCTTTCCGTAAGGTTTGTGTCCCCTCCTTTATTTGGCAAACACATCAAAGGGAAGTGTCGCTGTTGTCGGGTAGATTAAGGGATATAGTCGGGTTTACAGCGTTTTCTTTCATAACTTTGCAAGTTTATTTGAAAACAGCTCGAACCAGTTTGACTCAAAAGTTCACTTTTCTTTAAAAGTAGCGCGATAAATTAATCAATCAAGAAACGCACTATGGAGCATATGATTATATTTAAACTCGAGTTAATTGCCTTATTTGTATACTCAATTATAAAGGAAAATTACATTAATTTCATCATGGAAAAATTGGACCTATCTTTTATCTTCTATGTCGTTTTCTGTCTTTTCTGTTCTCTTGTTTGATGTAAATCTTCTTCCTTCTATCAGAATCGGACTCGGAAGATTCTGATTCCGATTCAGACCCGGATTCAGAATCTGACTCTGACGATTCAGACTCGCTTTCACTAGATGAACTACTTTCTGAAGATTCGCTAGAATCTGACTCGGAGCTTTCAGATTCCGACTCCTCGGATGCAGAGGCTCTTCTGACTCGAGGCAATACCACGGACCGAACCTGAAACGTCCAGGTAAATGTTGAAATCTTGGAATATCTATAATATCATCATCGTCTCGTTTGACAATGGGCGCATCCAGGGAACCCCAGCGAGGATGGGCTTAATGTTTTCTAAATATACAATGTCGCATCACTATATCACACCTACGAGCCCCTTCCCACTTCAGTTGGCCCACTTCAAGATTTGTACCAAAATATGCCTTTATAAACTAAACATGAAACTATTTACTTCTAAAACAATTTATTTTCTCAAAAACATTTCAGATACACTCTAGTCGTAAAAAATACATATTTGAAATCTCTTAGACCTATAACTAATAGAACATCTGAACAAATAAACAATGTGCGAATAAACGCACGAAGTTAACAAAACAACAATTGAAAGATTACCATTGGGTAACATCACCTTTATTTTTTATTACGGCTGAAATTCTTTGGGGCATAGTGTTAACCAAGTTTTGCCAAAAATTTGGTGTAAAACAATCCCATATTTCTTGAAGCTTTTGTCTCAGTTCGGTGACTGTACCAGCAAGATGTTGTCGTACAACCTTTTTCATCTCGTGCCACAAAGTTTCAATAGGTGACAGATCTGGACTGCTAGAAACCCATTTCAGAAGTGGTACATTATTTTCTTCCATCCATTTTATAGCCTTTTTTGAGGTATGGCACGCTGCACCATCTTGCTGAAACACAAAATCTTTGCCGGATGTCAAACATTCTTCCATCACTGGTAAAAGCGATTCTTCTAAAATTGCCAAATATTTGTTTGTATCCACATTTCCATCAATAAAATGAAGTTTTCCTACTCCTTTTGCAGTGGAGTTAATAGTGCCTTTTCTTTGGCCTATAAACAAGTTGTGCAACTTTAGGGTTTTTACTTCACTTTTTTTAATAAGAAAACTTACCTTACAACTGCTAAATCCCAGTTTGTGGGCCTCTCTATGAGTTGTGGACCTCGAAATTCTCGTTCCAACAGCGTCATTCCACAGAGCACTTAATTGTAAATAATTGGCACGCCTGTATTTCACGATTATTCTTCTTAATCCTCTTCGGTCGGCATTTGTGATATTACTTTTTTTCACATATCATGGCCTAATATTAACTGATATCTTCTAACAATATTTCTCACACTGTACCGCGATAAGTCTAACAAAGTTGCAATTTCCGAGTTTGATTTCCCAGAATTAAAAAATTTAATTATCAGTAACCGAATTTTCTCACTAATAACCTTTCCTCTACCCATTTTGAAAACCTTAACTACCCAAAACTATTTTAAACGTATAAACTAAGATTTCAATAGTTGGGCCAACTGAAGTGGGAAGGGGCTCATATTCTTCAACTTATTGGAATAATGAGTAATAAGCGGTTTCTCCTAGTAGTATATATAAAGGGTATTAAATGGTTCTTATTTTGTGATAAGATATATTTATTAAACAAATCAGTGCAAATAACTGGTATCAATATACCTGTTTAGACCTGTCAACCCAGTAGTTACCCCAAGGAAAAAAATAGACAACCCAAAAGTTGCATCTTCTATAGGCTTTAATACTCGGTTGGTATTAAATTTATTCATTAAACTTACTAGCAACAGACCGACAGACAGGCAGACTAACGCAAATGAGTGACATCCCAGTGAACGTGATGACGCAAAAAGGACGTCATTATTCTGTCACTTTTGGACGAAAACGTCATTGGCTAAAAAATGACGTCTTTATTGATGCCATTTTGACGTCTTTTTTTAGGACAGTTAGTAATGAAAAAGCAACTCTTACCTACAAAAAAAATAAAAGACTTGCGAATTCACCGTTTGGCAATGGTTCCGCCATTTTGTTTTATAAATATATGGGTTTAACCTACATCCACGATGGATTCCTTGTCCGTAACGTACATTGTGGTACAATTTAGTAGGGATGATAGTATTGCCACAAGGGTAGTGACACCCAAGCAACAAGAAGTGCATTGGCTTCCTGTGAAGAAGCAAAGCGATTTTGATAAATCGCTACAAACAAATTCTGAACCATCAGAGGACTGGAACGTGATAGAGATGGAACGGTGTTTTTTTAGTTCTTTATTAACCACTAGCTGACTCGACAGACGTTGTCCTGTCTTAGGCCCATATCGTCAGTCGACCCTACAATTGTAGGACGCCTTTATGGCCTCCTTGATTGTCATATTTTTCTACTTCTCCGTGTCAGAACTCTATTTTGAGGTTATGTCACAAACATCTATTTGCATCAAATTGTGCTTGCTTTTGAGTTATATCATGTTTTATCAGCATGAAATTTCCTACAATTTAAAAAGAAAACATATCTTCACAATAGGAGAGCGCTGACGCTGACACGGGACAAGTGTAATCTAGAAATTTTTGAAGGAGAGAAAGGAGTATGACAATCAAGGAGGCCATAAACGCGCCCTACAATTGTAGGGACGACTGACGATACGGGCATTAGCTATGAACTGGGATGAATAATTAATAACAAAAGGGTAAATATGTCATATGGAATGTAGGTATAGCGAAGTGTTTATGCCGCCGTGTAAAATTATGTGGAATAAATTTTGTTGCGCCAAATGACGTCATTTGAAAGCAACTATTGTATTGCTGGATATGAGTCAAAAATGTATAGAATCTGGCCCATTTCTGGAAACCAGTGAATGTAGTGGCTCTGATGGTGGTACCAATAGAGTTAATTTGATCTTTCCACTGACACAACATAATAAAGGGGCTTCATTTTTCAACTTAAAAGCCTTGCAATGTGGACTCACAACGTTAATTGGTCCAATAGCAACGATTTGTTGTGAACTGTTGCCACGTCGTAATTCAATTCAGCTCGATTGGGATTAAATGGGACACTTCTATGTTGTTGAATTTCAGTCTTTCCATGCCGTTCAACTGCTCGTCAGTTTGACTTCTTCGTATATATCTTTGACTTGTTGCATTGCGAGTTCTGCGACCTAGGTTGGTGCTACTAATTGGTGGCATTCAGAAGAATCACAATTTTAATATAAGGGGTGATTGCGGTGAACTAACTTCCACCCTTGTTAATTGCACTGATACAAACAGGATTTGTGACATGACAATCTTTGGGAGTATTTCATGTATTTTTTATTTGAGACCCTTAAATCGAATCTATAAACAGAATTTTTCTATCACCCACAGATATTCGGTCATCAACATCTACTTTTATGAATTACAATAGGTAACATCTCATATTGCTGCATTTCTCGGCGTTTATGCGATGACGCACATATAGAATGTTAAGACCTGTCTATTCCTGTTTACTATATGTGAGCTCTATGTGTGGAGAGCATATTGCGTTTATTAGTAGACTAATAGCAGCCGAGTCAGTTACGTTTTCTGTGTTGATGAGTACTGAGATGTTCTGAGTACTCTTAATTTTTGTTAAAACGGTGTGTTGTTTTTAGTTTATTGTGATCGAGACTAGCTTTATGGACAATGCCTAGAAATTGTGTAAATAGAGCGAACAGTTTTTGTTATGTGTGCGGAGAGCTAACTTTTAAATCCCAAAAACGTACTTTTACTTCTCTTGTGTTGAAAGCATACGAACTTTATTTTGGAATTCAAGTTGGCGACCAAGATAAACTATGGGCCCCTCATATATGTTGTAAGACTTGTGTAACGTTGTTAACAGGTTGGTTAAGAGGCGACAAACGTAAAATGCCCTTTGCGGTACCAATGGTTTGGAGGTAACCGAGAGACCATACTACTGATTGCTATTTTTGCCTCAGAAATATTAAAGGTATTGGACCAAAATCGAAACATACTGTTAAGAATTTTAATTTACCATCAGCTTTGCGGCCCGTTAAGCATAGTGATGAACTTTCTGTCCCAGTTCCACCAGAGTCTTGGTCTTTGGATGAAAAAGTCGAATCCACCGATTCTGAAAGTGATGGTACGATCCTTTGTTTGATCTGCCAGGATGTGCAATAGTGCCACATTTGATCACACAGACCGAACTCAATGACTTAGTTCGAGAATTAAATCTGTCAAAATCCCAGTAAGAACTTTTAGCATCAAGATTAAAAGGATGGAATCTTCTCGACGGTGATGTTAACATTACTTTTCACCGAAAACGGCAAGATCTCACACACTGTTTCCGTCAAGAAAGGGAGTTGATATATTGCTCCGATGTCAACAATTTGTTTGACGCATTAAAACAAAATGATCCAATGATTAGCGCCTGTTCATTTTCTTTGTGAATGGGACAGTCGTGCGCGAGATCGTCATTATGAACTGAAGGAGTGGCCACTACGTCAGGTATTAACTCCGGGCCTCAAAAACATTGCTCATGAACCACTAGTTGATCCCAAAAACGTGTTGCTTCAACCTTTGCATATTATGTTTGGACTAATGAAAAATTTAGTGAAAGCTATGGATCGAAATGGAAGAGGGTTTCTGCATTTAAAACAAACATTTCCGAGACTTAGTGAGGCAAAAATTAAAAAAGGCATATTTGTGGGTCCACAAATACGGAAAATCATGAAGGTTGATGTATTTGACAGTAAATGTAACTGAATCTCGAGCTTGGAATGCTTTTAAATCAGTTACTGCAAATTATTAGGCAATGTGAAGGCGGACAATTATAAAGATATTGTGAGTGAACTAATTAATGCTCATAAAGGAATGGGATGTAACACGTCTCTACAAATTCACTTTCTGGATTCTCATCTCGATTTTTTTCCGGAAAATTTAGGTGCGGTAAGTGATGAACATGGTGAACGGTTCAACCAAGACATTTCTGCTATGGAAAAACGGTATCAAGGCAAATGTAATGTCAATTTGCTTGCTGATTATTGCTGGACATTGTTAAGAGATGCTTCAGGAGCAACCTATCGCCGTAAAACATCGGCGACATACTGAGATTATTGTTTATTAGTACTCTTACACACATATCCTTATATTTTACGAGCATAAGCAGCAAATAAAATGGCTTATTGCAGTAAAACCGTGGGTGATAGACAAAATCGAATGCTATTTCTGGCTTTTTGGGTAAGTTTTACATAATAACCACCTTGTTTTGTCCATACCAGTGTTATTTTTGAACAAATACTTATTTCTCACAAAACTCACTGAACAAACTGACAACTGGACAAAAGCTCTAATCGAATGGACTGTGCACTACTAATTAAATAAAACAATATTTTTTCATCGCTAAACACTGTTAAACGATAATATCAACTAACGGCCTGCGAGCTGTCAAGTTCAAAATGGAGCAATGAAAGTCAATTAAGCAAAAGAAACGTATTTTCATACGCCATTTTTATTTCTAGAGTTAACTGACAAAGACAACAATTAGGCAGCACTGCGGTTTCTTTCGAAGGGGCCATCATAAAGTACGGATGGTAAAGAAATCAAAAAACGAAAGCACCGTGTTTTCGTAAGCAATTTTCTATCTCATCGCTAACTGTCAATAGCTGTTGGAATAAAGATGGCGGAGAGGAGTGCCTGTCTCTTTTGGTACTTGAGATATTTCTTCAGCTGTGCGAGCTCCATGATCAAGCAAACTGTCAAACACGCGTAACTTAAATAATCATTAGGTTTTCACTGACTTCTCGATTTTCCGCGTAATTCTCTTGATTTTTCTTTTCGTAAGAACCTTCTATACAGCATTAGGAAACTTTTAAAAAAAATTAATGAAATCGGTAAAGTCGTTCTGAAGTTATGGCGTGACCACGCGAAATAGGGATTCATTTTTATATAGATAGATTTCGACACACTTTGTACAAATGCTCCTGAAAAATTGCGAAGGTGATAACGACGTCTCGGAACCAGAGAGTTCAAGAGTGGTAAGTTAGTAGAATATAAGTTTCTGCGCCTTTCTACCAAACCTGAACTCACTGCTTGTGGGGCGTCGTTGTTACATCCTCAATATTTGAGGAGCATTTGGATACACCGCGCGATTACTTTTGCGAGCGAATGTACGTCATACACACGTCATACAGACGTCATATCGACTTTGTATTTGGTGTTTTATACGACATACTAGGACGTCATACAATGACGTCAATTTCTACACCATTTTTGTTGGTCGACGTACATCAGTAGTGCCCTAAGAATACCGACATTATGACTTCATTATGTTCACTGGGATGGATTTTCGTAATGTATATGTCATATAATCATATAAAATCCACAAAACCTATTTCATTTTCGAAATGTTTTGCGATTACAATACTTCCTTGGGGACTGACGTCGGAAGTAATAATTGATGAATACTGTTTACTCCACGTAAAATAATACCACGTTAAATGTGGATTGTAATTCAAAACCAAGCAAAAAATCTGAGTATCACTATGATTACTTTTTATAGGTTGTAGTTCATCGAAAAACTTACAGTTGGACGTTTTCTTTTCTTTATAACGACAGCAACTTTACTCCTGGGTTTGTCACTTCTATAGTAATCATCGTCGTAATGACGTCGGTGTTGGTCAGATATTCTATCGCTGTGTAATGTGCCTATTCTAGCCGGATATGCTGACCTTCTCGGAGATCTATAATAAGATAATTCAAGCTATTAACTATATGTAGTAGATGTACAGGGTGGTACGAAATGGTGCGCCAAAATGCTACATTAGATTGATCTAATAAAAATAATTCTACTGAGCGATAAATATGCCTTATAGTCAAAATAAGTATGAGAAAAATATTTTATTATATATATATATGTATATATATATATATATATATACAGGGTGTCCCAGAAGTCGACGTCAAGCCGAAACCGGGTGATAGGCAAAGTCATAACAGCTATCAGAAAAATATTTAAAAAATTTTATGTATGTGTTTTGAAAATTATAGGTCTTTGAAAAAGATATAGAAATTTCACACCCTACGGCAGTCTGTCAACTCCTGTTACTACAAATATTAACTTTTTTTGGATTTCATTTTTACAATGTAATGATGAATAATGCATCTTCAAACTGGTGTCTCAACCTTATTGCCAACTTTTCTCGTTCAGGAAAAATTGCCACTTATTTCCCAACCAAGTATTCCAAAGTAAAACTTTGCTCAACTTTAACTGGCTGTACTGGAAAAAAATGTACTACGAGAGTTTGGCAAGTAACCTTAAAAGTTGGCTCATTTAATAACGATTCCAAAATAGTATAACACTTAGAAGATTACTCGTTAACTTATGCACAATTTTTATTTGAAAAAAAACTGATGAAAATTTTTCAAAATTTCATAATTAAACAGCGATTATGAAAACGCACAAGGACCCTTAAGGATAACTGTTTGCACAACAGTGGGCGTCAAAATGCTGCTGATGATGATTTACCTTTACAGCAAGTGCTCAAACTGTTTTCCTTCAGCCGCAATACACGCTCGACATCTTCTTAAAAAAGATCGGGTTATTAAACGAGCAAATCCACGGTTATCAACAAACTCAGCTGCTTCCAATAGTCTTTGCCGTACCTCAGCTACATTCTGAATCGGCTTGAAATACAATTTTTCTTTTACAGTTCCCCAGTAAAAAAATCTAAAGGATTCAAATCAGGTGATCGGGCTGGCCACGGTATTGTACCAGACCGCCTTATCCATCTGCCTGGAAAGTTTTGATCGAGATACTTTCTCACTGAGAGTGCATAGTGCGCTGGGCAGCCATCATGCTGAAACCACATGTCCCTGTAAATACTCAGTGGCACGTCCACCAATAAATTTTGTACGTGATTTTTCCAAAAATCCCAAAAAACTTCAGCAGTCAAAGTCTCTGGGAACTCAAACGGATTATTTTACCATTTCAAATTCCTGTCCAATGGTTTATCTTGAAGCGATATTGAGATTTATCTTCTCTCATCAAATGTGGGTTTGCTACGTGCCACTCGTGTAAGTTATGCAGGTTCATGTACCCACCTTTCTTAAATGTGGTCTCATCCGACCATAAAATTTTTTCAAAGAACTGTGAATCTTTCCTGTGTCTTTCTAACATTGTGCGACAAAAAGCAACTCGGGGCTCATAATCCCGTGGCAGGAGAGGTTGAACACGCTGTATGTGGTATGGATGAAGCACATCACTTACTCGCTATTGCACACTTTGATACCGATCAGTACTTCATCGTTTACTGCGCATCATTACATGTTCGTGCTTGTTGATTTCGTACTGTTACTAACTTTGGATTCGTGAACTGGACTGTTGATCGCTTGTGATTTGGATTTGAACTGTTTAATTGCTCTTCAAAATAACATTTGCTTTCCTTAGACTATCTTTGATAGTGTGATTGTGCAGTGCCGCTATGTTCGTGTACACCGTACAAGAATATGCTAACATGCACCTCATTTATGGGGAATGCAGATGCAACGCTAGTGCTGCAGCGAGACTTTACTGTGAGAGGTACCCGAATGCAGCTCGTCATCCAGATCATCGAGTGTTCACAAATGTGCACCGCTTACTGTTCTGAGATGGCCAACTACCAAATCAATCACACGGTGAGGGAAGATCTTTCCTTCCTTACGAAGACGTGGTGCTAGGAGCTGTCGAAGAAGACTTGGGTACGTCAGTGCGTGCAATAGAACTAAAAACAGGTGTGCCCAAAAGTACAGCCCATAGAATTTTGCAAAAAAACGTGCTCCATTCATACCACGTACAGCGTGTTCAAGCTCTTCTGCCCCAGGATTATGAGCCCCGAGTTGTTTTGTCGCACAATGTTAGAAAGACACAGGGAAGATCCACGGTTCTTTGAAAAAATTTTATGGTCAGATGAGACCACATTTAAGAAAGATGGGTACATGAACCTGCATAACTTACACGAGTGGCACGTAGCAAACCCACATTTGATGACAAGATAAACCATTGGACAGGAATTTTAAATGGTAAAATAATCGGTCCGTTTGAGTTCCCAGAGACTTTGACTGCTGAGGTTTATTTAGGTTTTTTGCAAAACATTTAGAAAATTTATTGGAGGAGGTGCCACTGAGTATTTACAGGGACATGTGGTTTCAGCATGATGGCTTTCCAGCGCACTATGCACTCTCAGTGAGAGACTATCTCCATCAAAACTTTCCAGGCAGATGGATAGGGCGGTCTGGTACAATACCGTGGCCAGCCCCGTCACCAGATTTGAATAGATTTTTTTTTACTGGGGAACTGTAAAAGAAAAAGTGTATTTCAAGCTGATTCGAAATGTAGCTGAGCTACGGCAAAGACTATTGGAAGCAGCTAAGTTTGTTAATAACCGTGGATTCGCTCGTTTAATAACCCGATCTTTTTTAAGATGTCGAGCGTGTATTGCGGCTGAAGGAAAACAGTTTGAGCATTTGCTGTAAAGGTAAATCATCATCAGCAGCATTTTGACGCCCACTGTTGTGCAAACAGTTATCCTTAAGGGTCCTTATGCGTTTTCATAATCGCTGTTTAATTAGGAAATTTTGAATAATTTTCATCAGTTTTTCTTCAAATAAAAATTGTGCATAAGTTAACGAGTAATCTTCTAAGTGTTATACCATTTTAGAATCCTTATTTAATGCGCCAACTTTTAAGGTTACTTGCCAAACTCTCGTAGTACATTTTTTCCAGTACAGCCAGTTAAAGTTGAGCAAAGTTTTACTTTGGGATACTTGGTTGTGAAATAAGTGGCAATTTTTCCTGAACGAGAAAAGTTGGCAGTAAGGTTGAGACACCAGTTTGAAGATGCATTATTCATCATTACATTGTAAAAATAAAATCCAAAAAAAGTTTCTATTTGTAGTAACAGGAGGTGACAGACTGCCGTAGGGTGTGAAATTTCTATATTTTTTTCAAAGACCTATAATTTTCAAAACACGTACATAAAATTCTTTTAAATATTTTTCTGATAGCTGTTATGACTTTGCTTATCACCCGGTTTTGGCTTGACGTCGACTTGTGGGACACCCTATATATATATATATATATATACCGACGTACAGTGAACACACGATGCTCAACGTTCCAAACCATCTTGCCAACTGAAACGGCACTTCTCCCACTATCCTACACGTCTTCCGGCCATCACTACTAGTTTACTGAGCAATATACAGGGTTCGTTGAAAGGGAATTTTATAGCAAAATACATGAGTTTAGCCATTCCGAAAGATAATTGTTATTTTTATGGGAAAAACGAAGGGTTACGATACAAATTCAAACATTTCATATTTGTAAGTAATTGAACAGATTCGCTACGATATTCGAAAACCATACGCTATTATACACATGTTAAAACAAAGCGGATGTGTCTCACCTTTTGTTGCGAGGAAATCAATTGTTTTTCAAGATTACTTCATACTCTTCTGTATACGAGGGACGTCTTTCAAGTTTTGCATATGGAAATAAAACAACACGGTAGGTAGTTTTAAATGACTTTATTGTTTTTCAAAGTATTCTCCACTTATTCCACTCGTTTGCTGGCAGTTCCAAAACGGCATTTTTTAATGCGTCAACTGCTTCTTCTGGTGACTGGAACCTTTGACCACGCAGTCTGTTTTTAATTTTCGGGAAAGTAAAGAAATCGTTAGAACTTAGATCGGGACTATATGGAGGATGGTCCATTAATTCCACGTTCTCTTCCGTTAAATACTGCCTTGTTTTTTGGGCTGTGTGCGAGCTTGCATTGTCTTGGTGGAGCATCATTCTTATTTCGGGGATGATTTTTCGAAGCTCGGTAATGACTTTTGCCGAACAAATGGTGGTATACCAATCCGCAATAACAGTTCTTTGCTCATTAAGAGGAATTGTTGCAATATGACCCGCTTTTGGCACAAATGCCGCGATCATCTTTTTCGAAACACTTAGAGAACGGATAACTTTTGTAGGCATTTCTTCACTTTGGAACACCCAAACAGCCGATTGTCGTTTATTTTCTGGTTCATAACAGTAAATCCACGATTCATCACCACTAACAATGCTGTACACATTTTTTGAGTTTTCGGAATTGAAACAGTCAAGCGTTTTTTGACACCAATCAACCCTGGCTGCTTTCTGCTCTTCAGTTAACTTTGGGGTATCCAACGAGAAACTAATTTTCTTACTCCTAATTCTTCATGTAAATTTTTTTGAATTGAGGTCTTTGAGATCTTCAAGGACGCCTCAATCTCCCGATATGTCACATGTCTATCTTCAATGATGAGTTTCCGCACAGCATCGTCGTTTTCCTGAGTGACTGCCGTTTTTGGTGCACCCACCCTGGGATCGTCGCTAAGACTCGCCCGTCCACGTTTGAATTCTCCATACCAACGGGAAATTGTCGACTGATGTGGCGCTTCGTTGCCGAAAACAGACAGTAACTCAGCAAGGCATTGTTGCGATAATTGTCTCTGAAAGTTGTAATAAATTATGGGGCAAAAATGTTCTCGGTTGAGTTTCTATATGCAAAACTTAAAAGACATCCCTCGTACATATGTATTTAGAGGTGACATTTTCACACGGTCCTAAATGAGCCTTAAAGTTTAATAAAAAAAAAGATTTCTTACTGAAATGCGCTAATCTGTTTATAACGTTAGCACGCAAACTGAAGACACAATTATGTTTCAAACTGTCTTAGACTAGTTAGTATGTATCATGTGCTAAATTGTTGCATTATTAATGACTGCATGACTCTGTCAAATAAGTAGGTCCGGTAATCCAGTTTCTTTACGAAGAAATGTAATTCCCTGGACCTTTTTTCTAAAGTATTAATACGTATAGTTCGAAATCTCATACAATTGAAACGACTGCGAGTTCAACATGTTGGAAAATAAACTCGAGAAAACCAAAAAACAGTAGAGAAATATCAACCAATTTTAGCTAACTAACCGTCTTAAAAATTAGGCAAAACGCTCGGTATTAGCCCCTATAAACATTCTTTAAAGTTTCAGCATTATATTTTGTATAGTTTTCAAGAGTATTATAATAGATATATAACAGATTTGATATGCCTCCAACATTCGCTTGACATTTGTCAGTGTCAAGTATAGTGATACAAAGATACAGTAAGTCGAGAGGCGTCGTAGCGTAATGGGAAGGATTAACGATTGCAGAACCGCAGGACGGATGTTCGAATCCACAAAGCTACTTTTTTCTATTATTTTTTTCAAACTTGGAGAAATAAAATCAGGCTTTATAATTATTTCGCAAACCAGAGGTATTTTCGTCTAATATGATTAGACTATTAATAGTGTCAACAACTACATATTTTGTTTTCAATTTCTATACGGTCACTAGTGCAACTCGGTCTGACGCATTCGCAAATGTACGTTTGCATAGTACCAGCAGATGTTTGCAAATGTTTTAAATTTGAAATTGCTGCTTGCAAGTGTTTCAATCAGATGCTGCTTCCTGTCTTTTTTTGACAATCAAACCGAAAGCAGACAAAGAAAACATGTTCATTCTGACCTAAAATTGTATTGCTTATGTTTGTTTGTGCCAACATGCATCCAAGAAAGAACCACGCAATTTCCTCACGGAAACCGGACTTCCGTTAAATTTGTTGAATTTCTGATATGTTGTATATCTCACCGTCCTGAACAAGAATCTAAATGGACAGAACCTCCTAAACCTCGAGGGTTGTGAGATAAAAATGGCACATTCACCATTTTTTGACGTCAAGTACAGCGTTGACCAGATATACTAAGTGACATATAAATCCGAACACCCAGTTTAAATGGTTTTATTTTAATAAAAGTTGGTGAATGTATTTATCTTACTGTAAATAACAAGTGAAAAAATGTTCAGCCTTATCAGTTGGACATTCCGGTTTTTATACTGCTTTTCTTTAATTCACTAACGCTCTAAAAATGAATATTTCAGCCGCAGTAAAGAATCAACGTTGGCGGATTTTGGTTCTTGACATCCTTTACGATCGGTTACGATGCCAAGAGTACGGAGCGTCAACTTAGTGAGTTTGATAGGGGCCGTATAGTGGGGCTTCGGGAAGCTGGACTTTCTTTTCGGGCAATTGCAGTTAGAGTGCAAAGAAGTGTAGACACTGTGGTTAGGTGTTGTCAGGCATGGCTTCGAGAAGGCCGTCCGCAAAGAGCAAGGGGCACTGGACGCCGCCGCAGAACAGACCGTGAAGATCGCCGTCTAAGATTATTGGCCTTAAGGGACCGTTTCTCCACTACCAGGTCCATTGCAAATGAATGGTTTGCAGAACACGGAAGACCTATTGGCATGCGAAGTGTTTACCGACGAATGAGAAGTTTTGGCTTGTTTTAATATCGGCCACACTAGGTCCTCCCTTTAACTCGAGAACACCGACGTTATCGCCTTGAGTGGTGCAGACAACGGTCACTCTGGGATCAGGAATGGAACAGTATTCTCTTTAGTGACGAGTCTCGATTTTGTTTAGGCATGCACGATGGTCGTGCCAGGGTTAGAAGGCGACGTGGTGAAAGGAGGAATCCACAGTTTTTTGTTGAAAGACATGTTCACCACACTGTTGGAGTTATGGTTTGGGGTGCTATAGCTTATGGTTCCAGGTCACCTTTAATCTTCATCAGAGGTAACATGAACGCGCAGCGTTATATCCACGAAGTTCTAGAACCCCATCTTTTACCCTATCTTGACACCCTGGCAGATCCAACTTTCCAACAAGATAATGCCCGACCACATGTTGCAAGAGTCACAATAGACTTCTTTCAACATAATGATGTCACATTGTTACCATGGTCACCAAGATCTCCCGACTTATCCCCAATTGAGCACGTGTGGGATATGATGGGTAGGAGATTGCTCAATTTGCAACGTCCTCCTCAGACTCTAGAAGCACTTCGAGAGGAGTTGGTGGTTGCCTGGAATGAGATACCACAGGAGGACATTGACCACCTGATCAGAAGCATGCCCAGGCGCGTTGGAGAATGCGTAGCACATCAGGGTGCATCCACACATTATTAAAGGTCAAAGGGCTTTAAAGCAGTGCAATCATTTTGAAATTTTTATCATTTACTTATTATACTTCATGAAGTACTTATACAAAATTTTATTAAAATAAAACCATTTAAACTGGGTGTTCGGATTTATATGTCACTTAGTATATGATCGGGTACTCGAATAAGATACAAAAACGAGACTTAGAAGTAGCTTTACATCGATTTTTGACACAAAACGTCCAAAATAACCTAATCCCTGACATTGACATATTTCCGCGACAAACTTCTTCTCTGCCAACATTACAAGATATAATAATATCCTACAGGGTGCGCCATCTTTTATGTCGGTATGTAAACATGAAATAACTTTGAAAACAAAAAACTGTTTTCTATATATCGGATATTTTTATTAAATATGGTCCTTTACAATTTATTGGGACTAGTTTTTGAACACAACATCTATCAAGTGGCCACCTTTATTGGCCAAAACAAAATATGCCCATTTACCTGGGTTTTCCATTACTTTTTCTGGTGGTATAGCGGCGATTGCGGTACGAATGTTTGCCTTGAGTTCTTCAGTGGTTTGGGGCTTGCTGGCGTACACCTAACTTTTCAAATAACTACATCTATGGGAAATTTCAACAAATTTAGTTGAAAGCCAGTTTTCAGAAGGACACTGGCTGGTTCTTTAAAAAAAAGACCCAGTCTTCAACTAGAAGTGATGGTCGATAAATACATCTATCTTGCAAC
This sequence comes from Acanthoscelides obtectus, assembly GCA_963669975.1. Taxonomy (NCBI): domain Eukaryota; kingdom Metazoa; phylum Arthropoda; class Insecta; order Coleoptera; family Chrysomelidae; genus Acanthoscelides; species Acanthoscelides obtectus. Next base: position 558,639 of record CAVLJG010000009.1, on the reverse strand, counting down.
ACAGCATGCATCTCCCAGGTCAAATAAGAACAAATGGTTAAACGTCATTTTGCTTTTCGTATTTTGGTATACCTCTCGTTTAGTATGACATTACCTTCTCCAGTAACTACTGCTATTTCTTCTTGGACTCCTGACACTATACATTGCCGCCCTGGAAGACCTATTCTGATGATCTCCTGATCTATTAGGTGATCTTCTCCTGGCAGGTGATGTATACCTCCTAATCGAGTCATCTGTAATAAATTGGTGTACCACAAGGTAGTAAAGGTCCCCTGCTATTTATTTTAGATATTAATAGCATTTGTGATATTTTAGATTATTGTAAAATTCAGATATTTGCAGATGATACACTAATATACAAATCAGATGAAAATATAGACACTGCTTTAAAAATTCTAAACTCTGCAAATTAAAAAATGAATTGATTAAATCTAAATACACTAAAATTGAATGCTTCTGAAACAAAATGTATGCTAATAGGGAAATACCTAAATGATAGTGATACTGAAAAAAATATGAATTGGTTAAATGTCAATAAACTTAAACACTAATAAAACAAAATGTATGTCAATAGGGAAACATTTAGGTGACAATACAATTAAGCCCATGATTAATGATGAAAAAATTGAAGTAGTCGAGTCATTTAAATATCTTGGTATATATGTGGACAGTAAGCTACTATTTCACGAACATTATTTCAAAAATATCGAAAAAGATAAATTACTTCTATAGAGTTTCCCATAATCTTAGTAGGTATTCCAAAAAAATTGTGTATAACACTATAATTCTTCCCCATTTTTTATATTGTTCAACCATCTTGTTTAGGGCAAATGAAAACATATTTTCAAAATTACAAATTCTACAAAATAAAGCTATGAGAATCATTTTAAATTAATAAAAACAAATATGCTAGGATTAAGTCTATGTTAGAAGAACTGCAGTTGGATGTGAAAAATTTCATATATTATTTATACTACAACTATTTAAAACTGTAATGACTCATACGCGTGATCAACACGTGATCTGAGCTCGATCCCGGCTTCCTTCCAGTACAGCCGTATAGCGTACGACATATGTCGTTTCTGTGGCTTTGCGGTGGTCAACAGCACAGACAGAGATGGAAAAAATGGCTGATTGTTCTCCGCCGGTAGAACCAATGAAATCAAAGACGCGCCTCGACCGGCAGACTCATAGGCGTCGGCAACGCATTGGAACGTGTTTCGTTGAGCGATCGCATATTGTGTGTTTTTATAAGAATTGTTGGGTGATTGTTATTGTTGTGGTTTCTGTGGTTACTGTTTTGGTTATACTTAACCATGGAGAGTACAAATGGCACGAGTGGAAGTACTGAAAGCCAGGGAACAAGTAGACGGCTTCGTAAAGCACTGAAGAGGGACGCGAAAGAAATCGTGCTCAACGTGTTCAATTATCTGAACAGAACTATGTCGCAGGAAGATGCACTCGCGCGTTGTGAAAGTATGACAGGCGTTCCAGAGTGGACCATTCGCAGGGTGGTGCATGAAAAGAAGAAAACTGGAGCTACTACTGATCCAAAGTTTAATTTGAAGGGACAAAAGGCCGTTAAATTGGATGACGATAGCAAAATGGCGTTAAGGCGAACCGTACATTCATTCTTCTTTAGGAATGAGATACCAACCCTCAAGGCTGTACATGCAGCGATCAAGGAAAATGAAATTATACCCCAAATGAGCGTCGAGGTAATGAGGAAATCCCTGCACGAAATTAATTTTCGTTACGAAACGCGTAGTCGGAAGTCAGTATTGATAGAGAGACTTGAAATAGTCGCCTGGCGTCGAAAATACCTACGCGAAATGATTGAATATAGGCGACAAAGCAGAAAAATCTATTATTTGGACGAGACATGGGTAAATGCAGGTCACACAGTTAAAAACACCTGGATAGACAAAAACGTAGTGAGTAACCGACAAGCAAGCATTGAAGGTTTGTCAACAGGTCTTCGTGGACCGTCAGGGAAAGGTCAAAGATTGATCCTAACTCATATTGGTAGCGATAGTGGCTTTTTAGAAGAGTGTGACTTGATTTTCGTCTCTAAAAAAGGAGGTGATTACCATGACGAAATGAATGCCAGCTGCTTCGAGAGCTGGTTTCAATGGGTGCTTCAGCGAGTTGAACCCAACTCTGTGATCGTCATGGATAATGCTTCCTACCATAATCGTCGAGCCGAACGTGTACCGACTATGGGATCTCGAAAAAGTGACATGCAGCAATGGTTGCGCGAAAAAGGAATCCCGTTTGACGATTCATGTGTGAAAGCGGAATTGTATGAAAAAATTAAACAGCACAAACCTGCGAACATTAGTTACGTGACTGATGAGATGGCCCGTCAATGTGGTGTCACTGTGCTGCGGTTACCGCCCTACCACTGTGAACTGAACTCAATAGAGCTCATCTGGGCTCAAGTGAAGGGTTATATTGCGCGCCATAACACAACCTTCAAATTACCAGACGTTAAGGTTTTACTTGAGACTTCCATACAGCTAGTAACGCCCGAAGCTTGGCAGAATGCTATCCGTCATATTGTGAAGGAAGAAACAAAAATGTGGCAGCTTGACCACCACATCGACACCATCATAGAGCCAGTTATAGTCAATTTCAACGAGGAAAGCGATAGCGACAGTTTATTACTATCAGATGTAAGTGGAAGCGACGATGAATAAAGGTAATTCCCAAATTTTTGTCTTACAATATGTTTCAAACCACTCTTTATTAAGCATGTGACAAATCTAGTTCACCCATGTTAAACATTCATACCCCGCCTATGAACAGCCGACTACTGGTAGTTAAGTGATGTTCACGTGAACATCGATGAGTCATTACAGTTTTACATAGTTATAGTATAGTTCTCGTTATCATATTCAAATTAAAAAATCATTTATGTCCACCACATTTAGAAAACGAAACAAAATTAAATAGTCATCATCATAACTACGAAACTAGAGGCATCTGCAAAGTTTTAATAGTAGCATAACTAGTAAATCTATATTTCAAAAGGGAGTGTTTGAATTTAATACACTGAATAATGATATTAAGCAGAGGTCAATTTTAAAATGTTTAACGTGAAATTAAAAAATCAGTTAGTGAATGATCAAAATACATAGTGACGTAATTTTAATTTTAATAGACAAGAATGTAATATTACAGAAAATGGATTGAAGAAAAATATGTAACCGAATCATTATACAAAATTGACATTGTAGCATTAATGCTAAATAAATCTTTAACAACAAAACATAATATCACAGTTAGGATAAATGGTGAAATAATTGAAAATGTTGAATCAATTAAATATTTAGGTATATATATATATATGTGTGTATATATATATTGATAGTAAATTAAAGTTGGAGGGTCACTATGAATACATTATTTCAAAAATTGCAAAAAAACAAATTAGTTTTGTAGAGCTTCTCATAGTCTTTGTACATATTCCAAAAAAATAGTTTATAATACATGTATTCTACCGCATTTACTACGAGTATATTGTTCAACTAGCTTGTTCACTGCCAATGAAACTAACTTCTCAAAATTACAAGTCCTGCAAAATAAAGCTATGAGAATAATATCGAATAAAAATAAGTACACCAACATAAAGTCTATGTTACAAGAATTGCAGTGGTTGAATATACAAAATTTCATATTTGGGTCTTACTTTAAATTTAAAATGAAAAATCATATTTTGCCACAACATCTAGAACACTACATAGAATTGAATAATAATTACAACAATTACTATACAAGAGGAAATAGGGATTTTCATTTAAAAAAAAAATTACAAATATCCCACCCAAGTATTATTTGAAGACGCTGGTTTGTTTGATGTAAGATAGTTGTTTTTTATTGTTGTTTCCACCAGGCAATTCAAGTATAAAAATTCCAGCGCGAATATCTCGCAGCACCAGGCATAGAATTGACAATTTACTAATACCACAAATTCAGGAAGTCAAAACACAAACAAGTTATATCTAATGCGGTCATGTATTTTATAGAGAAATTCCGGATGAGATTAAAGAAACCTTCAAGATCACTGTCTTCAAAAATAAGCTTGAAGGTTGGCTACTTACTACTCAGATTTCCTAATCAGGGCGGTACCAATGACAGTTTTGAGAAAAACCAAATATTGGTTGAACTGGACGATAGACAAAAAACTATTATAAAGTGTTATGGATATTTTGAATTGCTTTGAGACTTTGGATCCTAGCAGTCTATTAACTTTGTATTTACTGTGGAGTACGCCATTTGTTATTGTTATTGTTGACTGTCAATAAAGTTGACTAAAAAATAGCCTTTTTTTCACTGTTATTTCTACTTATGATCATCTCAATTTCACTTCAGAATCCGAAATCACCACTGCAAGTTGGATCTCTAATGCGATATTTTGAATACAGCAAAAATACAACCATTATAAAGTTAGAAGACAATTACTTAGATTAATTAGACTACTGGCAGGTAGTTGTAATACGCGTATTTTAAAAAATATTCCATAATCTGGAATCGTAACAATATTGAAGACAGCGCAACGAATCCACCACTGCGGAGATCGTATAGCTATAAGTTGGAACTGTTAGAGATCTCGGTTCACGTTTAATAGCCCAGTCACCACGTGACCGCTAGATGGCTGACGATTCTGACAGTAAAGTAGCGTTTAGCGTAAACATATTATTTATGACAAAATGAAAGATAGTTGGTATGCTTACCTTTTCTGATAGGTGATCTACTAACATCTCTCCTTTCAAGCTTTGGCCGGTCGGGCGATCTTCTACCATACACAACGGGCGATCGATGCCCTTTTTCTGTAACGGCAAAATCAATTTGTTTTCTACAGGGTGTCCCAATATTCCGTGGACATAGAAGTACCACGTACCTTTACACTCAAATCAAGTCGAACGGACATCATTTACCTCTGTGTGTTTGTCCGTTAGAGGGCGTCAGTTTTAAAACACGATTTATCAGATATTTTAAGAACCGACCGTTGAAACTTTAGAAACATATACGTTCTAATATTTGGCTTTCACTAAAAACTCTTAAGGGTTCAAGAAGCGTGAATACTACCTCCACGCCTACTTAAGTTATAGCAGAATGGTTTGTCAATTTTTCCGACGACTTTGTTTTTTTTATTTAGCTGATCTCTGCTCAGGACATCTGATTCGAAAAAAAAATGAGTTGCATCAGGAAGTCCCAAACGTCTTATTAATTCTTTAAGTGAAATAGACGAACATAAACAAGTATGGTATCACTTATTACAATTTTATACCGCGTGTGCCATCTTTTATGTCGGTATTGAAACATCGAATGACTTTGATATTTATCAACCGAGTGATTTGGTTATACAAATGCGTGAAAAAGGTCTTGATGGTTACTGGTTTCAACAAAACGGTGCGCCATGCCACACTGCAAATGAAACAATCCAGTTTCTGCATCGAAAATTCTCTGGACGTGTGATGTCAAAAAGAGGTGACATTGACTGGCCACCCAGGTCTCCAGATTTGACCCCACCGGACTTCTTCTTATTTAATAAAAATACCCGATATATAGAAATCAGTTTTTCGTTTTGAAATTTACTTCATGTTTACATACCGACATAAAAGATGGCGCACCCTGTAGTATATTTAGTAGTAGTAGAAAGAAAGATTCAGGCAATAGTGCGAATCTTTCATCAAAGGTCTTCAATATGACCACAATTTTTGTTCCTGCATATAACAATACGTCGCAAAAAATTATAGTTAACTTTTTTCAAAGATGACACTATTTTTTAATGTAACTGGAACCTGGTAATGCTCACCATATAAAAAAGGGTGAATATCCGGGGACGGGGTGGTCATTGAATAGGAGCTTCTTGATCTCTACTAATTAACAATCGAAAATAAACTCAAACATTACTTATTAATTCAAACTCTATGAACCTTGTTGTCAAAAAATAATCTGACACTGATATAACATCCCACCTTTCTGTCAACTAGATGCCTACTAGATTTTAACACTGGATCTAATAAGAAAATTTTTTAGAAACCAGCTCCAAAAATCAATTTTTTTTTTGAAAACTATTCGAAATGGCCTGTTTTTATAAATGACATAAAATGAAGTGAATGGAAGGATCTTTTAAACAGAAATTCAGAATGGTTAGGAGAAAAATTCTGTTAGAATTTATGTAACGGTGAGGGTAGTTTTCACCATTCTCGAACCCTTTCGGATTTTTTATAAAAGTCAAATATTAGATCGTGTCACAAATTTCATTCAAATCGGACTATCGGTTCCAAAAACATCTGAACAAATTTATTTAGAAGGAAAACTTCTAACGGACAAACGACTTATTTTGAATCTAAAAATACGTGGTAGTTGTATGTCCACGGAATATTAGGACACACTGTGAATATTATTCCGCAATAATACAAAATAAAAAATAACCGAGTAATAAAAGCGAACCTCACGGACGAAATTCAAAAACATGTTTTTAAACAATTTTGTCACACACATTTTTGTTTAAACAAAGAACGATTACTTTTATGAACAGAATAAAAACCTAAATAAACAGAGCTGTAAACAAGAGATTCAGGCATGTTCATAGCCAGTTAATATAGGATCTGTAATCAGTTGAACAATAAAGCATTCACGAATCCTGATACAGAAATTAAGGCAATATAAAAAAATTACAATTTATCAATTGCGTCTAAACATACCTTTAGCTGCACTGATCATTCTCCTTGCATCCTCTCTCCCATGCCTAATGGACATATCTCTGGTGTTCTCTTCTTCTCTTATATTCCTCTCTTCGTCTAAATTCCTTTTCACAGTTACTACCTAATAAAACATCATTTTTTTAAAACCCTTGAATGAATTAAACAAATCTGAAGAACACACTAACGTCACCTTCAAAGAGAACATTGTGGCAGCTTGATTTTCCCTGAATGTTTGAATAAAACTATAATTCAATTTTATTATAACATCGATATATTAAGAAGAAAGTTAGATTTCAGCTATACAGGGTGTCCGCAAAGTTGGGATTTTCCTTTACACGACGTGTAGATCTTGAAAACATAAGCAATTTTTCTTAGTACCTTTTACACCAATATCTTAAGTTAACCGAGATAAAGAGCTCTGCAACATCAAAAATATCTGAATACCGTCCTGTAGCCGCGACATCTCGGGGTGGTACAATGTCACTGGCTCAACGACAGAACTGGGTCGGGGGTCGGGGTCAGTGTGTCAGGTCAGTATGCAACCTTCAACCGACGGCTACGGTCACGCGAGGTAATCGCGTAGACGAGAATCCCTCAACAAGCACTAGAGAAGTGCAAGTATCAAAAACTAAAGTGTGGCAAACGCTGCGTGAAGAGGGGCTGTACCCGTTTCACGTCCAACGTGTACAAGCCCTTCAACCTGACGATTTTCCAGCAAGAGTGCGGTTTTGTGAGTGGTTGTTGCATCAACATGGCAATAATCCGGACTTTTTGAAGTGCATATTGATGACAGACGAATCTACGTTCACGCGTAATGGGGTGAATAATTTTCGCAACACTCATGTTTGGTCAGTAGAAAATCCGCACGCTGTCCGTCGGGCACATTTTCAACAAACATTTTCGGTGAATGTTTGGGCTGGCATGGTGCGTCTGCTCGGTAGCGCATCAGCTGATTTCATTTTCTGTTGGAGCGGTATGATTTCGGGCAGAGACGTATTTAGCCCTTCTCGTCAACTGGAGAGTGAGTACTTTTTCCTTTGTTTTTTTTTTTACTTGGTCGCCCTCGTTTCACTACACATTACCTTTGTTATTTCAAGGGTAGTTGTTTCTGAAAAGGAAAACCCCAACTTTGCGGACACCCTGTATAAGTTCAGACATTACTTTTCAATAAAACCCAATTCAAATATTTATATCAAATATTAGTCGAATACCACATAACCTATGGGATTATTATTAAATTAGCTATAATATACCTATATGTAAAAAAGAAGATCCTAGTGACTTGCTAAATTATAGGCCAATAAGCTTACTTTCTTGTTCTGCAAATCTTTTTGACTTAGTGACGTATTCAAGAATTATGAATCATATGATATGAAACAACTTAATTGCAGAGTCACAACATGGGTGTGTAAAAGGGAAATCCATCAACACGGCGATCTATTCTTTCAGCCACAACATCATAGAATGCCTTTAAAATAATATGATATCGCTGGGTCTGTTTTTTGATCTCACCAAAGCTTATGATTGTGTGGATCATTCTCTTCTATTGAATAAACTCGAAGCATACGGAATAAGGGGAAGTGCTTGCAACTGGATTAAGTCTTATCTGACTGATCGTAAGCAAAACATTTTCATTACAAAGAATGAAATATCAGCCGTTTCATCACAGTTAACGGTATAAAGAGGTAGTCCACAAGGTAACGTCTTAGGACCTCTTCTCTTTTTGATTTTTGTGAACGATCTGTGTGCTAGTATTACAAGCACAAATAATGTATGCACGATCCAATATGCTGATGACATTAGTGTACTAGTCTCTGGCCAAGATTTCAACCATTTAGCTGAATGTACTTTGAACCTCTGCGAGAAAGCGTTTTTGTGGTTTGCTCGTAATGGATTATCTCTGAATACCTCAAAAACAAATGCGATTGTTTTTAAGTTAAGAAAAAAAAACGAAGTTACAAACATCACCTTAGCAAGAAAAATAGAAGTCCCTCTGACAGACTGTGGAAAATTCTTGGGAGTTCATATTGACCAAGCACTTTCCTGGACTAAACATATAGAACATCTAGAAAAAAGGTTAAACAACGCATGTTATAGCATTAAAGTACTTAGTAAGTACCTAGACCTCAAGACTCTAAAAATGGTATATTACGCGAATGTTGAGTCCATTGTACGTTTTGGAATAATTTTTTTCGGATATAGTAGCCATACCAATAGGATCTTTCTAGTGCAGAAGCGAGTGCTGAGGTGCATCCTAAAAATTTCCTATACAGAGACTTGCAGAGGAAAATTTATTTGTAATAAAATTTTAACTGTAGCCTCAATATATATTCAAGAGATTCTATTTTTTATATTTAAAAATATTGATAATTTTATCGGTAACTCAGGAAGTGACTACAACACAAGAAATAGAAATATAAATCTTCTGTATCCAGTCAATCATCTCACGGTTACCGAAAAAAATGTCCATTACAGCTGCACTAAAATATACAATAAGTTACCACAAGAAATTAAAAGGTTGACAGATATAAAAGAATATAAAAAGAGTATCAATTGTAAATGCACTTGACCTTCAAGAATATTTTGAAATGTAAAATCTCTATTATGTTTTGCCTCTTTGTTTTTTCTGACTCGATGACACTGTGACGTATATTTCACCTAACAGTGTGTAATACATTGTAACCATGCACTGTTATTTTGAAATAAATATTTATTATTATTATTATCTGGGGATCCACGAATAAAAACCATCTAATTTCATCACAAGTAATACAAAAATTTTTTTTTTGAACAGTGCATAATGCATATCATTCCAAATCGCTATTTTTGAAATCAAAAATTTTTGTATATAAAAAATTATTTTGGTATGTTATATTAGAATTTCATAAAAACAAACATTAGACCATTTCTAAAAAATTATGAATATTATACTAGAAATAAAAATAAACTAATAATTACTGCAATACTAAAATAATAATGTCTTTTATACAGGGTGTCCGCAAAGTTGGGGTTTTCCTTTACACGACGTGTAGATCTTGAAAACATAAGCAATTTTTCTTAGTACCATATACACCAATGTCTTAAGGGAACCGAGATAAAGGGCTCTGCAACATCAAAAATATCTGAATACCGTCCTGTAGCCGCGACCCGCGACATCACCGAGTGGTACAAGGTCACTGGCTCAACCCGACGACAGAACTGGGTCGGGGTCAGTGTGTCAGGTCACGGTTACGGTCACGCGTGTAGAGGTAAACGAACCCATATAATCGATTGCGTTTCAAAAAACAACAAGCACTAGAGACGTGGCTAGAGAAGTGCAAGTATCAAAAACTAAAGTGTGGCAAACGCTGCGTGAAGAGGGGCTGTATCCGTTTCACGTCCAACGTGTACAAGCCCTTCAACCTGACGATTTTCCAGCAAGAGTGCGGTTTTGTGAGTGGTTGTTGCATCAACATGACAATAATCCGGACTTTTTGAAGTGCATATTGGTGACACACGAATCTACGTTCACGCGTAATGGGGTGAATAACTTTCGCAACACTCATGTTTGGTCATTACGCAACATTTTGCCTTCCTTGTTTGCCTGTGTCTGCTCGGTAGCGCATCAGCTGATTTCATTTTCTGTTGGAGCGGTATGATTTCGGGCAGAGACGTACTTAGCCCTTCTCGTCAACCGGAGAGTGAGTACTTTTTTCTTTATTTTTTTTTACTTGGTTGCCCTCGTTTCACTACACATTACCTTTGTTATTTCAAGGGTAGTTGTTTCTGAAAAGGAAAACCCCAACTTTGCGGACACCCTGTATACGTAGGTCCAAAATTTTATCATAACTTACCAAAATATATTAGACAAAACAGAATTATTATTGAAAATGGATTTATCTCAGTGGCTATTGAATACTGATAAAAGCCTGGTGTAATTTATAAAAGCCCTAAAATATCTTTTCCGCATTACTATTCTATGAGTACTCTCAAGCGCAACTCCTTCAAGATACTGTCGTCAAATGAGGCGGGCACACTTTACCAATGGAAATGAAGAAAAGTATTTCAGTTTGAGTAATTCTGAAATGAAGGGAAACGACGGATTCTATATGGAAAACGTAGAGGAATGCCCTGACAATGTTAGATACAAACATAAAGCGAAATATGCAGATAAAATCCTTGTCTGGTGCGCAATCGTTTAGATCTTGCAACTGATAAAAAAGTGACTTGCTCGACAAAAAACACACCCTGGTATAACAAAAATTTTAAGGCAGCTCAAAATTTGAGAGACAAACAATACAAAACATGTATCTTCACAAAATCAAATGATGATTAGGAGGTATATAAAACTCTTAGGAAAAAATGTTTGTATGTAATTAGGGAAGAAAAAATGTAATTCTACGATAAACAAATCGATAATAACAAGTGCGACAGTGTAAAGATGTGGAAAACTTTAAAAAGACTGATCAATTCAAAGCCATATGATTGTGTAAATCAAGTTCAATTCGAAAACGGTACCGAAACAAATTCTTTGGTGATTGCAAACAAACTAAATGAATATTTTGTGGAAAGTATTGTTGATATTGTGGGTACTGTCAACGCTGCACCTGACTATATGAAAATCAGTTTCCAGGGGGAAGTGTTGCATACACTTTCAAAATTTCATAGCATATCATTGAATTATCTGAGAAAAAAGTAAACAGTTTAAAATCAAACAACAACTGTGCCGAAATCACTACTAAAAACGTGCTGAAAAACTGTTTCGAAATTTTGGGATATCCTGTATTAAACTGGACCAATTGTTCACTGAGAAGCAGTTCTTTTCCTGAAAATTTTAAATGATCTACGATAACACCAGTTCCTACAATAAAAAATTCTAAAAGATGCAGCGATATGAGACCAGTAAATGTGTTACCAGACATTGAAAAATTATTAGAGTCCATAGTGCATGACCAATTAAAGCAATTTATAGAAGAAAATAAAATTTTAGCGGAGGCACAAGCAGGCTTTCGAAAAAAATATTCCTCAGAAACAGCTTTCCAGTTGGTAACTGAGAATTGGAGAAGAGCAATAGACTCAGAAGAAGTTGTCATAGCAGTATTTTTGGATGTGAAATGATTGATAGAGATATTTTGTTACGTAAATTGAAGGCATATGGTATATCAGGAAGTGTTTTAGATTGGTTTAGAAATTATTTGTCTAAAAGGATGCAAGTTACAAAAGTTAATTACACTATTTAACCAAAAATTGAAAATACGTTGGATGTTCCACAGCGCAGTATCTTGTGATCACTTCTTTTTATTTTATACATAAATGATTTATCTGTCATAGTCAAAAACGCAAAATTCGGATTTTCGCCGATGACACTATGGTTTATATAAGTACTAAAAATATTCAGGCTGGTATCTCTTATATAAATGATGACTTGAAACTTGTCTCAAAATGGTTAGCATCTAACAGACTCAAATTAAATACAAGTAAAACGAAAGCTCTGTTAATCGGAAAAAAACAATGTACAAATGTTCAACTGCATATTGATGGTGAAGATATTGAATTCATAGAAAATTTTAAATACCTGGGGGTTTTTGTTAACTCTCTATGAATTTTTGATATTCATTATGAAAAAGTTATAAATAAGATTAGTAGTAAAGTGGGATATTTATCAAGAGTTTCTGGATGTCTCAGTTCATACAGCAGAAACATTATCTATAATACCATCATTCTTCCAAATTTCTTGTACTGTTCGACTATTCTATATTTAGCAAATAATTCCGTTGTTGAAAGACTGCAAATTTTATAAAATAAGTGCATGAGAATAATACTGAATAAAGATAAATATACTCCAATTAGACAAATGCTTAGCAAATTAAAATGGCTCAATGTACAAAAAATTTTGACAAATATCTTGTAATGATATTCATTTATAAAGTAAAAAATAATATATTTTCATCAAGTCTAACTAATTTAACATCATCAGATGCCAACCATCATTTACATAATACCAGAAATAAAGATGACTTCCATTTAATGACCAAAAAGTATAACATATGCTACAAATCTGTATTCCATCAAGGGTTGATTGAATATAATAAATTATACACAGAGATAAAAGACCAGAAAAGTTTGACAAAATTTAAAGTAAAATTGAGGAATCGCTTGTTAAATCTACAATTATAGCTTGCCCAGCATTTACATCATACATCATATGGCTTGAATTTACTAACTCTAAGTTGTTAAAATTATTCTGTTTATGAAGCCAAATGTGCTAAATAAATTTTTCTACTATTACTACTAATTTTTAACAGGGGTGTATCCGAGCCTTTTGTCGGAAGCTTTGAATAGTCAGAGCTATATTGATAACTGACTTTTTAAATTGCTTCAGTTTGTCGACGAACATCACGCTAATGACCATATCATGTTTTGCCAGTCCTAGCATCATGTCATTACTCAAGAGATACCAGAAACTGGGTTCAACAACATACCTTTTGTTCCTAAAAACGATAAACCTCAAAACTTGCCGCAGGCTCGCCCAACAGAAGATTTTTGGGCTTTACTGTCTAGGAAGGTTTTTATGGAGGCTCTGAAGCCCAAGAAGAAGAACAATTAAGACAGCGAATTTACGAAAAACTGAGAGAAATTGATATGAATTCCGTCCAGGGCCTCATGAGAGATATTTGAAGAAAGTTGCGTCTGGTAGAGCAGAATGGGCCACTCCACATAATTCGATAGTATAGTTTAGTTACTGAGTTGTATCTTATCATAACTAGTTAGTGTTTAAATAAATTTCTTCATTAAAAAAAATCCGATAAATGTGCCAAAACTTTTAGGGACATACATTGTGTTAGAATGATCTCCACACAGAAGGATATTTTCCTTTAGTGGCATATCAATTTATTCACAATTTATATTTGATGTGAATGAATATTATTATTATTACTTGGTTGGTTTTGATTAGATCATCTTTAGATCACGCACTATGTTCTGGTAGAATGTTATCGCCATCTTTAACGTCCAATCATGTAAAAATAACTCGTTGAAAGTCGCATGTTGATTCAAAACAATATTCCAGCACAAGCTACTAAAGAAACTCGCTATAGGCCTCAAATACTCACCATTCTTTTGGCGTTGTGGCGAAGTCTTGTATTACGATCGGCAGGCGCGTCCAAGTCAATTATCTCTTTGGGTGGAATGCGTTTTATTATGTCACTCATGTTCAGCATACTCCTGCAAATACAAACCCAATTATACTGGCTCATCATTATACTCCTATTCGTACAGCAGTAGCCAAAGTGTGACTGTGACCTCCTAGCTTACGTCACGCAACTGTGGAGTACACAAATCCAGTCTTGTGGTGAGGCTCATGTCATATCACGAAAGCGTTTGATCAGGTGTAGTATGCTGCCTTCTTATGAAAACTTCCATCATATGGACCCCCGGAGACGCTTTGCAGATGGGTGGTCGACTTCCTCTTTGGCCGCAAATTATCCATAGTAGGGTTCTTTTCTTGATCCCACAACGTCAACGCGGGTGTTCCCCGGGCCGATGAGTTGGAGAAAAGAAGACTAACAGCGACTTCTTCTCCGACGAGAGACCTGGAGATTATCACTGTTTCGGGACGCAACAATCTGGTACAGCTTAATGCTTCCGAGACTCAGTATTGTACCTTGACCACAAGAAGCGTCCTAGCGTTCATCCAGTTTCGACGGATGGCCGAGTTCTCCCAAAGAGCCGTTCATTTCGGCTGGTCGGAGTACAGATCACCGAGGACTTGATCTGGCACGAACACATCTCGTCAATAGCGGCAGCTGCTGGCAAAAAGCTAGTCTATTTGTTCAGGGCTAAGAACTCTTCCGCACATGACCTCCAGGACCAGATAAGATCTCGCCTCGAGTACTGCTTACATGTTTGGGGTGCTGCCGCCCCGACTACATTCTTCATGCTCGATGCTGTTCACAGGAGGGCTGTCCGACTGATCGAAAACTCTTCCCTAATGGACAGTCTAGAGACGCTTTCGCACTGGCGGGCTGTATCTAGCTCTGATCTACCGCTACGTCAACAGGCTTTGCTCCATGTGGCTGCCAGGCAGACCCGCTTAACTTCGGCCTCCTATCCTAACCATGTCGAAGTTCGTACATCCAGTGCTGGCGGATACGACCGCTCCTTTATCCCTACAGTATCGAGATTATTCAGCAATCTATATTAGGAGGCTTTCCCAGTTCTACTAACTTGGGCATTTCAAAAATCGGATCAACAAAGTTTCTTTAAGCTCCTCATAGCAGGCGAGGTGCCCTGGCATTTAGACTTCTGCCTGCGCGGTTGCTTCGACGCGGAAGAGCATTCGCCGAAGTATTTATATTAAACTATGAATATGGACCTAAAAGTATTACCTCAAATCCCTAACCCTCGGTTGATTTTCCTTCAGTAGGTCGTCCGACTGTTTCAGACTGCGTAATAACCTTATTCGTCGCTGCTTTTCCTCCTCTTCGTCTGCATACATTCGCATCCTCGGCAGTTTCGTTATTTTTTCCGAAACAACTTCACCCGCTTCTATCTCTTCTACAGGTTCCACCTCATCCTCTGCTGGAGACACTTTCTTCTTGCCCAGGCGAACCAACAGTCGAGGATTTTTTATTTCAACCTGAAGTTTGTTATGAACTTTTAATAATACATACGTTTGTAGTCGAATAATGAAATAATATTTTTTAGATGAGAAAGGATGTACTGTAACAGTATGTTTAGAGCATTTGAAACTATAGATAGCAAAAAATTGTTAATAAAATTACCTCCCTATGGTTTTAAAGGATCAGAATTAAAGGTTTTACAAAATTATATTATATTATTAAATAGAAAAATGGATGCGAAATATGGATGAAAAAAAGTTTACAGTAACAGTGTTCTTAGATTTGAAGAGAGCATTTGAGACTATTGATAGGGAGAAATTGTTAACGAAATTGCATTGCTATGGATTTCAAGGTTCAGTATTCAACTTATTACAAAATTATTTAATCAATATAAGTCAAAGAACTAAAATTGGCAATACATTATGAAACATTAAAAACATTCCCGTAGGAGTGCCACAAGGTAGCAAATTAGGTGCATTACTATTTATTTTATATATTAACGATATTCCTGATATTTTGCAACACTGCAAAATTCAACTATTTGCTGATGCGACATTAATATATACACCTTGGGAAAAACATTATTATACATTATGATGAGGAAGAGAGATGGAAATATACAAAAGTATGTAGTTGCGTGAAAGACACTCGATTGTAGGATCCTATCTGGCAGCGTCGGAGTGTGACGGACAACGGGGTAAAGTAGAAGAGTGATAAAAGAGAGATGGCAGAACGGGCGCTGGCGCCTGCTGCTTAGACGGATGCGCTCAACAAATGCGATTTGTTTCTCCCATTCGCAGAGTTGCCGATACCAATATGTCATATTTCTAAGAAATCTAAGTCTACCCAAATTTCGGGAAAAATAGCTGCGGATCCCACATAAGAGTATTCCAAAAATGAAAAAAGTTCAAACTATTAAAATTGTATTAATGTTTCATGGTTCAAATCATATTTTTCATCTTTGTATATTGTTGTACTCGTATAAATGATTTTGTAATCCCTATTCTTGTTGCCAGTAGAGATACAACAGTATTGCGAGAAATCATGGACCGCTAGATAGGGCTACAACTACCATATGACTATCAAATAGTAGTGATAAACAGGGTTTGTTTATAGCACAGTTGCCTGGTGTGGCGAATTTTTGCCATAGGGGCGATTTGACAACTTTGAAGGACAACTATAACGGGTACTATGGTGCCCGGTATTCGGGAATCTAGCAATACCTGATGATTCCTAACGTTTATTACGCCAGATTGTTTGCTGACTTGCGCAGTATAACATGACAATCAACGTGACTGAGCACCTGGTAACCCTGGTTTAAGGTGTTATATTTAAAGAGCTTGGGGCAGTTAGGTATCTAGGTCACATTTTTTAATGTATTTCGAGAAATCCGTAATGTTGAGTAAATACTAGATCACGCTTCTTGCTTAGTTTGCTGAAAATTCTATACTAGACGTACATTTTGAGAAACATAGATTTGGTGACGACAAAATCGTAAAAATATAACGCATTTTCGTAAAATAATTTCTAGTGTCCCGCTCCGCTTTGAATATTCGAAACACTATACTCCAGCAGCATTCAGCTTCAATGTTATCTTTATGAATTTCTAACGTCTAGGCCATGTTGATTAAAAGCTTGAATGAATCAACACTTAACTCTAAATTCCCCACAATTCGGGAAGCTCTACTCAAATTGGCAACACAGCGTATCTGCCTATTATTCTCATTCGTGATACAGGTCTGCGGTCTGCTGCAAATTTCAGTATGCGTTGAGTCGATAGAAGAAGTACAGTAGATGCGCGCATTACGCACCAGTTCGATTGGACGTCCTATGAACTGATTTCGGTGATTTCGAGATTTCACGAAATCACTCTACTTATTTTTATGAATGGATAATTGGTTTTGTAGCAATAAAGGTTGCGCCTCATAACAAAAATAAGAAGATACCTACTCTAACAAAAAATAGTACACTCTTAAAAATGTGTAACGAAAATAAAAAGATATTCTAACAAAAAAATAAGTTCTCAAAAATAAAACGCAATAATGAACACAAATGTTTCAAATGGTCCTTCACAGCTGGGGCTCAAAAACGTCTCCTTCATTCAATGAACAGTATGTCAGGCGGTTATAAAACTCCTGACGAACTCTCAAGAGGGTAGAAGGCTGTATTTGCCCGAGCGCTTCAACGATTTTCACCTGTAGGTTATGCAAATTGTCTGCTCGGTTATGCAAATTGTCTGCTCTCTCATTGAAAGTGTAAACAGTACTTTTCACATCTTGTTGGAAACAAATATTAGCGAGATCAATGCCAAGCTGTCTAATTGCAGGAACAATCTGCGTCTGTAGTAACGCCAAATATTTTGCAGCCGTAAGAGTTCCATCAAAAGAACGGTCCGATAATGTTATTACCTAGAATTCCTGCCCACACATTCAGTTTCTGTGGATACTGCGTGCGGACGGAAATACTGAGGTGTTTATTTTCCCGAGACCAATACCGAACGACTGAAGGATTGTGATGACCGTGGAGAGGGAATGTGGATTCATCAGTAAACAAAATGTTACCAATAAAACTTCCATCCCTGTTCGCCTTCTCCATGACCGTTTCACAAAACTCCATTCGACGGTATTTGTCTAAAGGAAATATTTCTTGAACCGTTCCAACCTTGAAGCTATGATATCCGTTGCGATGCAAAATATTTCTTGTTGTTCTGGGTGTGAGATCGGCTATTGGTACCATTTCAGCAATTTTTCTGCTTGAGCATGGCTCAGATACTTCTGCAGCGGCACAAACAGCAGTTTCGATCTCCTCCCTTTTCTCGCTAATTTTTGGTTTCCAACCTTCAGGGTGCATGCAGCTATGGCACTTATGTAAGCAGCCCACCCTCTTGAATTTTTCGTAGGTATTTATAACCGTTGCGTGAGACGGAATTGGCTGATCTGGGAAGCGTACCGCAAATAATTCAACAACCGCGCGTGCTGAATTATTCTGGATGTACCATTCTATCATTTGAAACTTTTCTTCTTGCGAGTACATTTTTAAGATATTTTGGATTAAATTAAGACGCACCTTTCCTACACAAAACCCAACCGCAGAGTGAGTCATGAATCCCTTATCGCACTTGACAACGGCACTCGCGTTAACGGTAGGAAATATGTACGAATAGCGATGAAAGTAGACGAGCCGATGCGCTGTTGCCAAGAAATGATTTCCCATGTATAACAATGAATTTTCCTAAGGTGTATATCAAATAAAGACATTGAAACTGCAATAGAGCTGTTAAATAATGATATGAAAAACGTAATAAATTGGTTAAATGTAAATAAACTTAAACTAAACACAAACAAAACAAAATATATGCTAATAGAAAAATCTTTAGATCAAAATACGATAAATCTTACAATTAATCATGACAAAATTGTGTCAATCGAAATCATTTAAATATTTGGGAATATACGTAGACAGTAAATTAAAACTTGAAGGGCACTATGAATATATTATTTCAAAAATATCCAAAAAAATAAATTAATTTTATAGAATTTCGCATAGCCTAAGCGTTTATTCTAAAAAAATAATATACTAAAATAAATTTTATGCTGAAAGACTCCAATGGCTAAATATCAAAAATTTCATAGCCTACTTGGTTTTCATTTTCATATTGAAGTTAAAAAATCATCTTCTACCAAATTACTTAGAAAATTTTATTGTATTGAACAATGAGTGCCACAATTATTCTACTAGAGAAAGTACAGACTTTCATTTGCAAAACTGCAGTAGCAATATAACAAGCAAGTCAGTATTTCAAAAGGGATTGTACGAATTTAATAAATTAAGTAATGATATCAAGATGTGTCTTATTTTGAAAATGTTCAAAAGGAAATTGAAAAAACATCTCATGGAAAACCAGAATTCATAGTAGTGAAATTTTTTATAAAAATATGTAGTCTTGAAGACAATATATTTTGTGATATACTGTGTAATATGGATATTATGGACATTGTAGCATTAATGCTAAATAAATCTGAAACGAACAAACAAGTACTTATCGGACCGCCCTCGTAAACATGGTTATAACTATTGGCTAATGAAATTCTGTCAAAAATATCAGAATCGCTAATCCCGTATCATCTAATAGAATAGAATATACTTACAGGTGGAGTATCATGATCACGCTCAGGTTCGCGTTGCGTATCATTGTTCCAGTTTTTCGCCAAACTGCCCCACGGATTTTTCTCCTGGGTTAAATTCCTGTTGCGTTCAAATATGCCTTTGCCCTGTCGCGGTTTTCGCTCCATTCCTAAATTCTTGTAATACCTGAAACAGCACATTTACGAAACTAATATAAAACATTCACTGTTTAAGAAAAAAATTTCATTTCAAATACTGAGATAATTAAATGCTAGATACTGAAATTTTTAAATGGGAAAATTGGTCGGAAGGATTGATTAAGATACACTACTCACAAAAATTAAGTGAGCAAAAAAAAAAACCAAATAATTTGGGTGATATTTGGTGAAAAATGATCTTATCTAGACTTTAAAAAAAGCATTTTGAAGCTTTTAGATTCTAGGTTTCAGTTTTTTTATCCGAAAAATTTTAGGAGCAAAGGTTCTCATGCAATTCTAACAAATATTTTGCGTTCTTTTTGGTCCATTTTTTTCTGTTAGGCCATATGGATCGTTTATTCAGCTTCAATATCCTGTTTTTAAAATCTCGATACGATCATTTGAATGAAAGATCATCGACCACTGATATCTGATCGTATCGAGAGTTTAAAAACAGGATGTTGAAGCTGAATAAACGTGCTATCTGACCCATATAATTACCTAACAGAAAAAAATGTTTCAAGCCCGTGAACAAAAAAATTCTGAGAAAATATTTTCGTGCGGCATATGTTCGAATTGCATGAGAACCGTTGCTCCTAAAAAATTTCTGGTAAAAAACCTGAAAACTAGAAACTGAAAGCTTCAAAATAAGTCTAGATACGACTATTTTTCACCGAAACAGCCTGTCACAAAATTTTTTGTTTGTTTGTTTCAGATTTATTTAGCATTAATGCTACAATATCCATATTAAGCAGTATATCACAAAATATATTATATCTTCCATACTACATATTTTTATACAAAATTTCACTACTATGAATTCTGGTTTTCCTTGAGATATTTTTTCAATTTCCCTTTGAACATTTTCAAATTGACACACATCTTGATATCATTACTTAATTTATTAAATTCGTACAATCCCTTTTGAGATACTAACTTGCTCGTTATATTGCTACTGCAGTTTTGGAAATGAAAGTCTATACTTCCTCTAGTAGAATAATTGTGGCACTCATTGTTCAATACAATGAAATTTTCTAAGTGATTTGGTGGAAGATGATTTTTTTAACTTGAATATGAAAATGAAAACCAAGTAGGCTATGAAATTTTTGATATCTAACCAGTGTAGTTCTTTCAGCATAAAATTTATTCTAATATATTTATTTTTATTTAAGATGATTCTCATAGCTTTATTTTGTAATATTTGTAATTTTGAAAATACAGTTTAATTTGCAGTGAACAAAGTAATAGGACAATATAACAAATGAGAAAGAAATTTTCTTGGATATTTTTGAAATAATATATTCATAGCGCCCTTCAAATTTTAATTTACTGTCTACGTATATGCCCAAATATTTAAATGATTCGATTGACACAATTTTTTCATGATTAATTGTAAGATTTATCGTATTTTGATCTAAACATTTTCCTATTAGCATATATTTTGTTTTGTTTGTGTTTAGTTTAAGTTTATTTACATTTAACCAATTTATTACGTTTTTCATATCATTATTTAACAGTTCTATTGCAGTTTCAATGTCTTTATTTGATATACATATGTATTAACGTATCATCAGCAAATACTTGAATTTTGCAGTGTGTAAAATATCGGGAATATCGTTAATATATAAAATGAATAGTAATGGACCTAATTCGCTACCCTGTGGCACACATACCGAAATGTTTTTAATGTTTGATAATGTATTGCCAATTTTAGTTCTTTGACTTCTATTGATTAAATAATTTTGTAATAAGTTGAATACCAAAAAAATGTAATTGTTTCCTTGTTCTCTTAATTTTTTTGAGTAGTGTGTTACACCAGAAGCTATCCAACCTAATTGGAAGCTGAGGCTTGAATACTGCGGCACCTCAAACTACTTATACAGGGTGCGGCAGAGAGGATGGACGGTTTTAAAAAAATCACAAAATAGCTAATTTTTACTCGAAAACAAATTTATTCATGGAATCAGGTTCACAAGTATAAACTTTATTCTACAAAAGTTACTAAAAATTTAAAAAAAGGGGGTTTACATTTAAAAATCTCGCAACTAGCAAAGTAGTGGTATAAGCTTTTGGTAAAAGAACCGTTCAGCCATAAAAGCTCTCTATTGTTGTTGCCTGAACACCAAAATGCTGGCTTAATGTTGTGTGGAATGCAAATTTGCTTTCTGCAACATATTTGCTCTAAAATGAAGTGTTTAAAATATTCTTATAGCATAGTTATACAACACCTTATAGGGCAAATTTTTAACTGTTGCATAAACGTTTATAAAACTATTTTATACGGCATATTTGCACGTTAGTCGAAATGGTTGTGTTGTGGCATCCATGGTAACGTTTATAAAACAAACCCGAGCCTTGTTGTTTTGCTGTGCAATTTTCTACTTTAGGCAACAAATTGCTCCCCACGGAAGCACTTATACAACTGTTGTTTAGTAACTGTTAAAGGCTGTACATATGCTAAATAAAATGCCATAACCAATGTTTTAAGACAAACAACGCATGCATATTGGTTCAAAAGGTTTTATCAACTGTTCAAACAGAAGATATAGATCTGGTGCAAATTCTGGGTAAATCATTCGACTCTATCGGTATTTCGTTTCAGACATTTGTCAAATTGTTGTATAACACCTGCAGGCAACACCAAAATATTCTAATAACCTAAAGACAACATGGACGATGCCATGATTGTACACAACCACCCGCCATATTGGGCGAACATTTATTCCTCTATTTAATATTAAATAATTATGTTTCAGTTCGAAATTACAGATATAAAGTGATAAACATTAGTGTAATTGTGTCTAAATATAGGATTTGTGGAAGATTTAACGCAGATAAGTTCAGTTTTCCATCTTAAAAATCTTTTTTTTGATCATTGTCAAAATATGAATCAAATACGAAGCCCGTAGAAATTGGGTAACTAATTTGCACGATAATCACAATAAAATTTGCTGCGCAAGTAATTCAATAGCCCTATATCAATGTGTAGAAGTTTATCATATACCTGTGTATGAAATTCACAATGGCCGTTATGTAAGTAAACAAGATGACTGTAATGTGTTAGTTATATATTCTTCACTTCGTCTATACAATACATAAGAAATAGTTTGGTTGCAATAAAGTATAATCACGTAACAGAATAGTTGTATAGTTGACAAAAACTGAATCTTGCACTGACGCAAATGTCCTATAGCGGCTGCAAGAGGCTTACACTTTTGTTTTATAACTGTTATCTGCAGCACTTATACAACCTCTTAAATGACTGAAGTGTCCTATTAGGTGTGCCCATTCCGCTTGTATAGCTGTTCTAAGAGGGTTTTGCCAATGTTCTTACAGTATACAATGCTGTTTAAGAAATACTGTATAATTATTCTTGCAACTCTAATAGGAGTGATAATTATTAGTTGGGCTAGTGTAACGCAATATCTTATTTTTGGATCACCGTGCTATATATACAGTTATAGATGAAAAGACCTCCCCGTAGAAATCAAAATTGACGTGTCCGAGCGTTTTTCCCTAAATATACCAAAAGAGTCACAAAAAGGGGTGCGACCCTTTCGTTGGACCACCCTGTATAATATGAAAAAGTGTATGAAACACGTGTTTCATTTTTAAACCTCTCTTGTATTTACTTATTGGATTAAGCTAAAAAGTGCTCAAACATACCTCGCCAAATCCTCAGTTCTATATGGTTTCATATCAGTCTGCAGTGAGTACCTCATCAGTATACATTTAGATTTTGGATGTGGCTCTCCTAACCTCCAATATCCAGGCGGTATGCGAATAGCTATTTGGGATATATCCACGCCACCTTCAATGTTCACCTTGTGTGGAAGAATGTCTGTGATTGTCAGTTCATCCCCTTTTTGTTTTTTTACAAGAATACTTTCCCCAGTCTCTTCCTCTTCAACATCATCTATAAAAATATGAAGTATAAATTATACTGACGTGAGAATCCCATGTACAATTGGGTGCCCCAAATAAATGAGAATTCTTTTTTGAAATGCATACCCTCTAACTTTTTCCATTTGACTTTAACAACTCAAAATAAATATTATTGCGATCGGGGAATGATAACCTTTGCCGACTCACGGTCAAACTTTGAATCTGAAAGTTAATAGGGAAATTAAATGCGAAAGGCTTTTGTTGCCATCATCCAATATTATTTTGGTTTTTGGGTTGTTAGGCCATCGTAAAACATTTTTACTTGAGAGTCTCTCAAAACGAAAAATGTTACTCTTTATGTTATTTTGATATGGTAAATGAAATTTCATTATGAAAAATACAAATTCTATCACAATACTAACCTAGAAACTCTTTAGCAAAGGTATCAACAGGCTCCCTAGCTGGCATCCCATTGACAGCTTTGGAAGTATAAAACATCGCTCTGGCTGCAGTTATGTTTTCTAGCCACAGAACATTGCAACTATCCTTGTCAATCCATTCAATTGCTAATGGAGCATATTTTGCAAAATACTCCAGAATATCTTCTGCAGTCATACCTAAAACCATTATTTATCGAAAAAAACTCAACTAACGTTAGGAAATTTGTTTTAGGGGATAGTTCAGAACTTTTCTTATTGAATTTTTGTGCCATACAACTGCATCAATTTGGCATGTTACACTTGGATACTATCTCTTAACGGCGCTCTCACAGTCAAGCAGAGTTTCTGAGGGGTATCGGGGGGGTGATAGGGAAACGCTAGTAGGACGGCGTTGTGACAAGGCAAGCGCTCTACGTTAGAAAAGGATAGTAATACGCAGAGGTATGCTGTTCGCGTGCCTGGTTGAATTTGCATATTGCACAGAGTCGGATTTGATTTGGATATACGATCTAGCGTACGACTGTTTCCCTATTTTGGCGCATAGTATACCCAGCCCTTATTACTCTTATTACCGTTATTGTATTGTTGTTTTATCGTGTTGTTATTGTTGTGTTGTTATTGTTGCGTGTCTTTCTTACCAAGGTATCAAAAATGAACAATAAGAGAAATAAACGTGGCATCTCGAAGAAGCCGCATTTAATTACGCACAGGAAAAAAAAACATTTTCCAGATAGAAAGGTAGGTACCAAAACAATTATGAATTTTAGCATTCATTTTGCCAATAAATTAGACTATACGTAGTTACTATTATAACTATATTTTATATGTTATTTTAGCTTAAAAATGACAGCAAGGTTTCGCATATGCATTCTCTAACAGAGACAGATGGCATGGATGTTCAAATTCAGGTGTGTACCCTTTTTTTTTTTTAGATTTGCACCAGAGGCTGATATCATTTCTGGCAATTCTTATTAAAAATGCAGTAAGCTTACTTCATGACGTCGATAATAATATTGTAGAGCAGTTTAACTCAATCATAGCTAAATTCGTTGGGGGTAAACGGATTAATTATTGCAAGAAGAGATCCTACCAAGGAAGATGTGCTGCAGCCGTAGTGAGCCACAATACACAGGGGCCTGTTTGTGTGATCCAAAAGTGGCTACTCCCTAGTTTCAGTCCAACCTCTTTGATTGCTAAAGTTGAAGAAAGGAGAGCGCACAAAAATCTGAAAAGGAAGCTGAAACCAAGGAAAATTAAAATCAGAGATAGTGATACTAAAGAGAACGCATCCTATGGGGAATTCTGTGAGAAGCCTGACATGAGCAACGAAGATATAGAGGCTGCCAAGGTAGAATTCTTGAAAAAACTTGCAAAAACCGACTCCGAAATTTCCCAGATCGAGCAAGCCACAAAATCTCAGTATTGCAATTTGTGGCGTCTTCATCGAAGAATGAGGTTGACTGCGTCTCGGTTTGGTGAGGTTTGTGGAAGAAGAGATACAACAAGTTGCAGAGCTCTAGTAAACGCCATAATATACCCAACCGAATTCTTTAGCAATGCATGTGACTATGGAAAAAAGCATGAAAGCGTGGCACAAGCAGAAATAGAGAAATCATATTCGCAATCAGAAGTACAATCTTGCGGGTTGTTTATTGATAGGACCCATCCATTTCTGGCAGCATCGCCAGATGGTTTGATAGGCGAAAAAGGTCTGCTAGAAATTAAATGTCCATGGTCGGCTGGAGAAATGACCCCTGAAGAGGGCATTCTGAACAAAAAAAATACGTTTTGGATAAACGATGAAATAAATAAAAAACATAAGTGGTATTACCAAATTCAAGGGCAGCTACACGTGGCAGAAAGAGAGTACTGTGTGCTTGGTGTTTGGACCCCGTATGGTTTGAAAATAGACGTCATTCAAAAGGATGACGTTTTCTTAGAAAATGAAATGGAAGAGAAATTGAAATTCTTCTACATGAACTGCTTGCTCCCAGAACTGGTCGATCCCAGGAAAAGCAGAAATATGCCAATTCGCGATCCCGATGTGATCTTGAAGGCACAAGAGAACCGTTTGAACAAGAAAAAGAGTTCTTGAGAATTGGCTATTTTTGCTGTACTCGGGTACCAAAATGGAAGAGATTAGCATATTACATTGTACGCCGTTACTAACCCCTTCGTGTCGGCAAATGCGGTGTGCAGATCTCGCTTTAGCAGCGATGTGCGAGATGTTATGCTAATCTCTTCCATTTTGATACTAGTACCAGATGTTCACTATTTATTGTATATTATGTATATATTGTTTATTTAAATAAAAGTCAATCGTCAGGCTCAATAGCACGTAGCATCGGCTAGCTTTATCTAGTCTGTTAGATGGCGAATATTGAAATGTCACATTGACACGTTAAGCGCCACAGTAGAATCTGAAAATCCAGTCCACTGGGCCAAAGTTATTATTGTCAAATTAGCTTGTTTTAAGTTTCGGTTTAATATTTTGACTTGACTTTTTTCTCAAATCCTATGATTTTTCCCCTTTTTTGAATTTTTTTCTGAGGTACTAGTTGTATGTCGCGTGGCCCACAGACCAGTCGGGTCGCGTGGCACATAAGTCGCGTCGCGTTTTTTGCAAGTCAAGACTTGCATCATGTCGCGCATTGAGCACTGTTTCGAGTCATTTATTATTGAAGCGTTGTTGGTATTGTACGTCATCTTGTCCAAATTGCTTTACTGTTTATAAATTATTGAATACCAAATTTAGTGATGTCACATTACGAAGCGGAGCAAAAAAGGCTTGAACAATTGTGTAATGAAATACTATCGGATGAAGAAAGTGGCAGTACCGAGTTATGTGGGGATGTATACTTATCTGATGCGTATTCTCGAAGTGGTAGTGAATCAGATAGTAGTTGTAGTAATTCCATATTTATCTGTATTACTGTTTATTTATACCGGTATTTTGTTTATTCCTGCATAAGACTTTGTCAATCTGTTTAGTTTATAAGAGTTCTTCCATATTTGTGTTCGTTAGAATATCGACATTTACCATAACTTACTGATTTGCTGTGAAATTACTTTGTTCATTTTTGAATGAGAATGTCTGATTATTTTATAAGATTTGCTTTTTGTTTCAGATTTGTAGAATATCCTCTTTTTGTAAAACTCTATAAACAACGTGTTTTTTAATGTTTTCATTTCCAATTCAGTATAATTTGGTCCCTCAGGCCACGGACTCTTGGTTCCCGTAAGAAAATCACATAAGCATGGCACACGTCTTACGTTACGCGGCCAAATATAACTGCCAGCAGTGAGACATATCATGTGTGTCACGAGGCCCAAAACGCCAAATGAGGTGCGACACACGCATTATATCTCATGACGCTTATCGTGTTAAGTTTATTTTACGATACTTCATAAGGTAAACAGCAAGTGACATTTTATTTGTGTTAAATGCGTTCACTATAATTATTATTTTTAACTAAAAAGATTACCGCCTCCAATGACCGTGGAACCACCTGGAAACTTTTGGTCACAAAGTTCTGTATTTTACCACACATGTCAAGTCTTTTCATTTGATATGTAAATTGGGGGTTTTGTACAAAAATATGTAACTCGCAATTTCGAAACGGCGGTAATCTTGGAATCAAATTTTTAGTGAAGTACTGTATTCTCTCTCTTATTTGAGATATTAGCAAGTATGTTATCCGCCATTTTGTGACGGCCGCCATCTTGATTTGAAACTGTTTTCGTATTACTGTTTTGTACGAGTGCTTCCATTTGATATCCATATTGGGGTGATTGAACAAAAATGATTTTTTGTGGTATCACCTCTGAAGCATGGCCTATTGTATAAAAAGAAATGATCAAAATCGATTAAAAATTTCCTCTCTTTCATTGAAGTCTATTAAAAATGTCACTTACTGGTCCGTTGTTTATCTCGAACGACCGACGTCAAAACTGGTACTGTTTAACTTGGGACAACAAATTATCTGAATACGTCCTTTCTTAGTCCGTACACACCGCCGCGTTGCTTCGACTGGCAGCACGAGATAGTGGATAACATTCGTGTAAAAGCCTATTTGCAGAGGTTTTCGCGCTTCAAAATTGACGCTTCATTTTTGAATATTTTTCAATGAAATTTTCACAGTGCACTAAAAACAAGACTCCACAGGGTGCTATAGAGCCACTTTTTCGTTTTTTCCTCTGGGTTATTTTTGAAAAAATCTAGAAGTCGAACAACAATTATCTGCACTTCCACCCACCATAACTCCTGAATTTTTTTTTTTCAGAAAAGTGGCTCTATAGCACCCTGAACAATTGTCTTCTGAACATACTGTATAAATTTTATTCAAATATATAGAAAAATGGAGCGTCAATTCCGAAGCAGCTAAACCCTTGTAAATGACCTGAAACTCACTGCGTTGGAGCCGCCTTAAGGAGACACCTGTATGTTGGAAATATGGTGCAAAAACCAGTGTATATTTGCCTTAAAAAATTGCTCTTGAATGGTACCTAAGCTGTTAGTAGGCCAATCATAAGATTTTGCGGATGTTATACAATACGTGAATGTACCTTTAGATGTTTAAAACTTCGATTTAAAATATTATAAAACCTTTGCGATTCCATACCTGTAATTCCTATCATATGCACAGCATCAAATCTATTTTCACATTCATTTTTGCTATTTATTCCAAGGCTCTCATATAGCTCAGCTAAATCAGCTTCTGTGAAAGTTTTGATTTCATCTGGTTTTAATGCAAATCTACGAGCTCTTTCCTAGAATATTTCAACACATATAGATATTTTTAGAATTTTCACTTACTATATTGGAACTAATAGATTGTGCTATGAATGTGGCATAATTTTGCAGGTGACACCACTCTCTGTGAATGTTAAGCAATGTCAGCACAACACAAGTACATTTGTATGTGTTATAAAAAAGTTATCTGAAAAGCACAAGATTGGAAAAATAAAAATGGTAGACATCGAAATAAGGCTTTGGGGGGTAGTAATACAGGCCTAATAATACATAATAGTTCCTGTAAAAATGAGTAGCAGTCAAATATTTATTTTTCACAAAAAAAGTCGTTTATGAAGTAATTAGTTTAAGCATGTTGTTTTTGTTGACTGGTGACCAATAAACATTTGTGTCAAGTTAAATACATTTATTGCTTGAATCTTAAATTGTCATAAAAAAACTTAAAAGTCTAATTATTTCAAACAAATTAGTAGGTTACCAATAATAATTAATAATTTGTGTTCAATAATTTTTTGCTTTATAAATTGATTTATTCAAACAATATATAATTATTTAAATATAAAGTAATTGTAATGAATAACAGATGTCTTTTTAATTTCTGTGTGTCATTCAATAATGTCATGCAGCCGTTTTCAATTTCTAGCAGCGAAAAGAGTATTGTGCCTGGAGGTGCAAGCAAGCTTTCAAAAAAAATATTCTACAGTTGGTAACTGAGAATTGGAGAAGAGCCATAGACTCAGAAGAAGTTGTCAGCAGTATTTTTGGAATTGAAGATGGCATTTGAAACGATTGATAGAGATATTTTGTTAGGTAAATTGAACGCATATGGTATATCAGGAAGTGTTTTAGATTGGTTTAGAAATTATTGGTCTAAAAGGATGCAAGTTACAAAAGTTAATGACACTATTTCATCAAAAATTGAGAATACGTTGGGTGTTCCACAGGGCAGTATCGTGGGACCACTTCTTTTTATTCTATACATAAATGATTTACCTGCCATAGTCAAAAAATGCAAAATTAAGATTTTCGCTGATGACACTATGATCTATATAAGTACTAAAAATATTCGGACTGGTATGTCATATATAAATAATAATAAATGAAGACTTGAAACTTGTCTCAAAATGGTTAGCATCTAACAGACTAAAATTAAATACAAGTAAATGGAAAGCCTTGTTAATCGGAAAAAAAACGATGTACAAATGTTCAACTGAATATTGATGGTGAAGATATTGAATTCGTAGAAAAATTTAAATACCTGGGGGTTTTTGTTGACTCTCGATTAATTTTTGATATTCATTATGAAAAAGTTATAAATAAGATTAGTAGTAAAGTGGGATATTTATCGAGAGTTTCTGGATGTCTGAGTTCATATAGCAGAAAAATTATCTATAATACCATCATTCTTCCAAATTTCTTGTACTGTTCGACTATTCTATATTTAGCAAATAATTCCATTTTTGAAAAACTGCAAATTTTACAAAATAAGTGCATGAGAATAATAGTGAATAAAGATAAATATACTCCAATTAGGCACATGCTTAGCAAATTAAAATGGCTCAATGTAAAAATTTTTATCAAATATTTTGTAATGATATTCATTTATAAAATAAAAAATAATATATTTCCATCAAGTCTAACTAATTTAACATCATTTACATAATACCAGAAATAAAGATGACTTCCGTGTAATGACTAAAAAGTATAACATATGCTACAAATCTGTATTCCATCAAGGGTTGATTGCATATACTAAATTATACTCAGAGATAAAAGACCAGAAAACATTGACAAAATTTAAAGTAAAATTGAGAAATCACTTGTTAAATCTAAAATTATAGGTTTCCCAGCATTTACATCATACATCAAATGGCTTGAATTTACTAGTTCTAAGTTGTTTACAATTATTCCGTTTATGTAGCCAAATGTGCTAGATACTTCTTTCCACTACTACTACTACTACTACTACTACTACTACTACCTATTAACAGGGGTGTTGGCAGCCAAAGCAAGAATTTAAGTGAAAAAAGTGAGATTTTCAAAAACCTAGTGTGAAAATAGTGCGTTTATAAATAAATAAGTGAGTCAAATTTCTGAGAAATTGAATGTCATAATTCTTAATTTAGACAGATAATATAAATAAGGTGTGAAAAACGAGAATAACTGTTATAAGGTCTTTGCTACTGTTTTATTATTTGTATAGCATAAAAGAAACAAAAATATAGCGATTTGTTGTAAATACGGGACTTATACTTATGAAATTTGATACAGTTATTAGAGATCAGTATTTTCTACATAATAGTTGACTAATCATAAGACCGTAAGACTAGATTACTTGTCATTAGGAATCAAACAAGGCACTATTTGATGGGTTCACATGGCCACTTCCTGGCTCCAGCGTGAGATCATCTTATAATAGTATTGCATTATCAATGCTCATAATCATCACATCATGTTGCTTACTGTGCTGCTCATCAAGCCCTTTCAGCTGATATCACATATCACAGGAGTAACTATAAAAATTTTGAACGCCAACTGGCGGCTGTTGACTTATTTGATTTCAAATGATCACACTTCGCTTATTGTGTTTCTCCCAAGCCCTTTTATCTGATGCCCACATTAGAGGGGAAAATACTCTGAATTGCTAAACAATCTAAATAACATTTTATTAGTTACCTAAATTCTCAACCTTGCCTTCATGAACGACTCTGTATTGTATTGCTTACAGGTTGTGAATTTGAAATCTTCCCACCACGGATTTATCGAAAGCGATTCGTTTTCGAGAAAATTAGAAAAATCTTTATTTGTTTTAATTTGTTCAGATAGAAAACAAAAACACACGAAAAAATGACTTTTTATTTCAATAAGTGTTCAAAATGTTGCCCGTTAGGGTTTGCCAAGTCTACAATTCGTTTATAATTTAAAATGGAAACTACCAACATTAACTGCAATTTGGAAGAATGGACGCGGCAACAACCAAATAACAAACCGATTTTTTTTCCGCATTCTTTTCATCAACACAGATACCCTGGGTGAGCTGTATTCATTGTTATACCTGTTTAGTTATTTGTTGCTAAGCCGAAGAGAGAATACAATTTGCTATGAGTTAGGTTTGAGACAATCTTGGGATAGTAAAAATGAATTTATTGATTCAGATTTTACTTCCAAAATGGTTCACACACTAGCTGAAAGAGTGGAAATGATTCTAATTTATGGTGGCCAAAATCTAATCTAATCTAATACTTCATTATGCAAAATTGTTGCTGCGACTGGTATTTCAATAGGCGCTGTACTCTGTTACTAAACTCCATAAATTTCATCCACTTAAAATGAGAATACTTCAAGCATTAACCGAAGATGAGTTCGACAGGCAAGTTGAGTTTTGTGAACAAATGACTGCAGCAATTAATGATATCTACGAGCCCCTTCCCACTTCAGTTGGCCCAACTATTGAAATCTTAGTTTTTTTCTTATCAAACACAAATAATAAAAATGTAGCAGGGTGTTATAGGTTTAAAATATTAACAATGAATATTTTGATAATATATAGTAGAAAACATCAACTTTATCACTCCCTAATCAAATTTGCAGCATACAAATAACACATTACAGCATATCAACCTATTTTCATTTCATTGCAAAATAAGTCTATAACGCATAGGTGGCTGTGAAAAATAAAAGCCATGACAACTGTTTTTATTAATCACAGCTGTCAGAATACGTTTAAAATAGTTTTGGGTAGTTAAGGTTTTCAAAATGGGTAGAGGAAAGGTTATTAGTGAGAAAATTTGGTTACTGATAATTAAATTTTTTAATTCTGGGAAATCAAACTCAGAAATTGCAACTTTGTTAGACTTATCGCGGTACAGTGTGAGAAATATTGTTAGAAGATATAACGTAACTGGTTCAGTTAATATTAAGCCACGATATGTGAAAAAAAGTAATATCACAAATGCCGACCGAAGAGCATTAAGAATAATCGTGAAAAACAGGCGTGCCAATTATTTACAATTAAGCGCTCTGTGAAGTGACGCTGTTGGAAGGAGAATTTCGAGGTTCACAACTCGGAGAGAGGCCCACAAACTGGGATTTAGCACTTGCAAGGTAAGTTTTCTTATAAAAAAAGTGAAGTAAAAACCCTAAAGTTGCACAACTTGTTTATAGGCCAAAGAAATGCCACTATTAACTCCACTGCAAAAGAAAAATCGGCTTAGATGGGCTAAAGAACATAGACAATGGACACCTCAACAATGGTGTGCAATACAATGGAGTGATGAGGCCCGATTCGAAGTTTGTGTTGGTGACACTCGCAGTATAGTTATTCACAAAAAAAATGAAGCATTCCATGTTCACTGTTTGAAGAGAAAAGTGAAATTTCCAGCATCCATTATGGTCTGGGGCAGTATGTCATCAAAAGGAGTAGAAAAACTTCATTTTATTGATGGAAATGTGGATAAAAATAAATATTTGGCAATTTTAGAAGAATCGCTTTTACCAGTGATGGAAGAATGTTTGACATCCGGCCAAGATTTTGTGTTTTAGCAAGATGGTGCAGCGTGCAATACCTCAAAAAAGGCTATAAAATGGATGGAAGAAAATAATGTACCACTTTTGAAATGGGTTTCTAGCAGTCCAGATCTGTCACCTATTGAAACTTTGTGGCACGAGATGAAAAGGGTTCTACAACAACATCCTGCTCGTACAATCACCGAACTGAGACAAAAGCTTCAAGAAATATGGGATTGTTTTACACCAAATTTTTGCCAAAACTTGGTTAACACTATGCCCCAAATAATTTCAGCCGTAATAAAAAATAAAGGTGATGTTACCAATGGTAATCTTTCAATTGTTGCTTTGTTAACTTCGCGCATTTATTCACACATTGTTTATTTGTTCAGATGTTCTATTAGTTATAGGTCTAAGTGATCTCAAATATGTAGTTTTTACGACTAGAGTGTACCTAAAATGTTTTTGAGAAAATAAATTGTTTTAGAAGTAAATAGTTTCGTCATGTTTAGTTTATAAAGGCATATTTTGGTACAAATCTTAAAGTGGGCCAACTGAAGTGGGAAGGGGCTCGTAGTACCATTCATGTAAAGAATATCTGCTTCAGTGATGAATACACATTTTACCTGAATGGATTTGTTAATAAGCATAGCTGCAGGTATTGGAGCAATGAAAATCCTCATGATTTTGTAGAAGGGCATACCCAGTACCCCCAAAAACTTAATGTATGGGTAGGCATTTTAGGAAACGAAGTGATTGAGAGACATTTATTTGGATATGTTGGGAAATATCATCAACCTGCTTATCACTGAAACCATTGAAAACCAAATGGAAGAGGATGGAAATCCTATAGTTGATGAGGCTGAAATATATTCCAAGCAAGATGACGCTACTACTCAATATGTTCTTCCGGTTCAGCAATGGCTAGATGACGAGTTTTCAGATAAATGGTTAGGGCAAAGAGGGCCTACTAAGTCTCCTGATTTGACACCAATAAAGTTTTTTCTATGGGGCCATTTGAAATATATTGAGTTTACTCCCCAACCTGAAAGTCTGGATGAACTTCGTCAACAAATCATCGAAAGCTGTCATATCTCACATGTTCTTCCAAATGTCCGTCAGGAATTTGAACACCACCTATATCATTGTTTGGCCAATAACGGGCAACATTTTGAACACTTATTGAGATAAAGTGATATTTTCGGGTGTTTTTGTTTTCTATCTGAACAAATTAGGATAAATAAAGATTTTTATAATTTTCTTGAAAATAAATCGACCAATTTTGAAAAATCAAACGTCAAAATAAAGAACTTTGAAAGACCTTTAAAACAAGCTATTACTCGGTACCCTTTGTCATTTAAAATTCTAAGGGGAGGACGCTGGGGGCAGAGGGTGAAAGGGGGCGAGGTATCTTTTGAAGTCTTTTTTCTTTTATTCAGTAGTTTTCGATAAATCTATGGTGGAAAGTTTTCAAATGAACACCCTGTATGTCCCAGAAGTCGACGTCAAGCCGTAACCGGGTGATAGGGAAAGTCATAACAGAAAAATATTTAAAAAAATTTTATGTATGTGTTTTGAAAATTATAGGTCTTTGAAAAAGATATAGAAATTTCACACCCTACGGCAGTCTGTCAACTCCTGTTACTACAAATATTAACTTTTTTTGGATTTTATTTTTACAATGGGAATAATGTATCTTCAAACTGGTGTCTCAACCTTACTGCCAACTTTTCTCGTTCAGGAAAAATTGCCACTTATTTCCCAACCAAGTATTCCAAAGTAAAACTTTGCTTAACTTTAACTGGCTGTACTGGAAAAAAATGTACTACGAGAGTTTGGCTAGTAACCTTAAAAGTTGGCGCATTTAATAAGGATTCCAAAATGGTATAACACTTAGAAGATTACTCGTTAACTTATGCACAATTTTTATTTAAAAAAAAAAAAATTTTTCAAAATTTCCTAATTAAACAGCGGTTATGAAAACGCACAAGGACCCTTAAGGATAACTGTTTGCACAACAGTGGGCGTCAAAATGCTGCTGATGATGATTTACCTTTACAGCAAATGCTCAAACTGTTTTCCATCAGCCGCAATACACGCTCGACATCATCTTAAAAAAGATCGGGTTATTAAACGAGCGAATCCACGGTTATTAACAAACTCAGCTGCTTCCAATAGTCTTTGCCGTAGCTCAGCTACATTTTGAATCGGCTTGAAATACACTTTTTCTTTTACAGTTCCCCAGTAAAAAAATCTATAGGATTCAAATCAGGTGATCGGGCTGGCCATGGTATTGTACCAGACCGCCTTATCCATCTGCCTGGAAAGTTTTGATCGAGATACTCTCTCACTGAGAGTGCATAGTGCGCTGGGCAGCCATCATGCTGAAACCACATGTCCCTGTAAATACTCAGTGGCACGTCCACCAATAAATTTTGTACATGATTTTTCAAAGAATCCAAATAAACTTCAGCAGTCAAAGTCTCTGGGAACTCAAACGGACCGATTATTTTACCATTTAAGATTCCTGTCCAATGGTTTATCTTGAAGCGATATTGAGATTTATCTTCTCATCAAATGTGGGTTTGCTACGTGCCACACGTGTAAGTTATGCAGGTACATGTGTTATACCATTTTGGAATCCTTATTAAATGCGCCAACGTTACTTGCCAAACTCTCGTAGTACATTTTTATCCAGTACAGCCAGTTAAAGTTGAGCAAATTTTTACTTTGGAATACTTGGTTAGGAAATAAGTGGCAATTTTTCCTGAACGAGAAAAGTTGGCAGTAAGGTTGAGACACCAGTTTGAAGATGCATTATTTATCATTACATTGTAAAAATAAAATCAAAAAAAAGTTAATATTTGTAGTAACAGGAGTTGACAGACTGCCGTAGGGTGTGAAATTTCTATATTTTTTGCAAAGACCTATAATTTTCAAAACACATACATAAATTTTTTTTAAATGTTTTTCTGATACCTGTTACGATTTTGCCTATCACCCGGTTTCGGCTTGACGTCGACTTCTAAAATAGCAAAGCTTAAATAAAATTCAACATAGATTTCAACTAATCCCAGTGATTTCTCATGCAATACATATTGGTTCAGCTTGTGGAGAACCCTGTATGTGAACAACTTTGTCATAGTTAATTTTTATAAAAAAATTCTCTTCATTTCATTTTGTGGGGCTTGAGAGAAGAAGGACAGCTCCTTCTAAAACATTCATAAACCACAATAAGAAATGTTTTCAATGAAAAGTGAAATGGTTTGATAAAAGTGAGTTGCCATCATCCCTGATTAAGGATAAAAGCTATTTCCTAAGGATATCTACAAAAAAGTGTTCAGGCCACTAGGGCTTATTATGGTAAATCTAAATCGCTTTGCATTGTAAACATATGGTTCCGTACATGTCATAGTTTAATTGCCTCGCTGCACTGTGATCATACAATATGACAGCTACAAAACAAATTTTGCTATGTGGTACTTCTGTGATTGCCACTGCATGCTGTCAGCATTTGCATACAAAGAAGTAATTGAAATTAAATATTTTGGAGTTGTTGTTGATAAGCACTTGAAGTGGGACCGACATGTGCTGTATTTGAGCAAAAAAATTAGATTTTTCATCCATAAATTCTACGCTCTTCGTAACATACTGAACATTAATGATTTACAAAGCACTTGTGGTACCATTATTGGGTGGGGTGGGATGTACGGTTCAAATCTTGGGCAGTTAAAAGTGGTGCAGAACCATATTGTAAGGATTATTCTAAAAAAACCTAGACTATATCCCACTATGCAACTTTATTCTCAAGAAATAAACAATATTAAAATCTTATGTATCCTTGCAGTATGTAGTTTTGTACATGCAAGTAGGAAATTAAATACAAATTATGTGTTCCACAATTATATGACCCGAGCAAGCACCACACATAACCTGAACGTCCCGCAGTCCAGGCGAGATTTAAATTTGCGTTTTGTGACATATCTTGCACCTAAATTTTACAATTTGATTCCTGCTAATATCAGGAATATTGGAAATAATAAAAAATTTAATGTTTCGTTTAATATGTTGGGAAAATCTTGAACAATTTATGCGTTTATTTTAAGTTGCTTTGAAGTAGATTGATCTGCCTATTTGTTTCTTTTTTTTCTTTTTGATATTATTGTGACATTTTTTTTCTGTGATCTTAAGTTAAATCTATGAAAATATCAAATTTTCTTTCATTTTGTGTATATCGTGTTTCATGTTTTGTTTGTATTGTTGAGAGATATTATACAAAAATATATATTGCACGATATTTATCAATTAATTACTGTTTTGGTCTGTTTTTGCGCATACAAGCTTTTTAAACTTAGGCGCTTATATATTATTGAGAACCCTTGTTTTTGTTTTGTTGATGTATAGATATATATTATCTTTTATATTGGTAAATTTGGGTTATGCTGAATAAATGTGGTAGAGTTCAGGGCCTACTGTTCTCTCCAACAACGAAAAAAAAATTGCAAAAACACATTTCACAAGGTGGACGTTTATGCAATGCGAGATGTTTTCTGCTCAGTCATGATGTGAATTCTGTAATATACAAAAAATTACCTGTAGCTTCTCTTGCTCTTGTTTGTCGAAAATGTTTATCCCAGTGGTGAATATAGTTTTTGTGTTAAGTTTGTCCTAAAATGTAAACATAACCTAATTGTTATCAGTAAACTTTTGAAGAATGTGTTAATTACCACAATATCTGGTTTCGTTTGTATGCTTATCTGCAAATTGCTCCTTATATTTACACTGTCTATGTTTTCGTCATCTATAATTTCGCCTTCCTCGTTTTCTTCCAGCAGTCTGTCCTCATCTACCTCCATCTGTTCAGAATTGACCGCATCATTTTCAATCTCAATGCGGATATTTGGGCGCTCGGCTTCCAACAAAGAAGCCATTTCACTGGCCCTGGGAAGTTTTGAAAATATTCTGGATGTAGCTAATTTTTATAAACTATTCACAACACAATTCACAAGATCACAAGTGTTGACACAAGGTCGACACCGTTGACAGTGGCGCATGGCGCTACAACCAGTGTTGCCAGAGCGAACTTTAAAATATCCGTCACACGTATCGCAAAATTACGCTACATGCCGCTACGGTCTAAAAATTTAAGGGGGGGGGGAGGCTTAAAATAAACAACAAATATATTTTTTACGTATTTACTTTTGTTTAAACTCTGTCTAAAAACCCTACTAAAAATACAAACAGTAACAATATAATTGCAATTTTTCGTAAAAACATAAAAAGTATACCTCTAAAAAAACAAAACTGTCTTTGGTTTAGAATTAGGAACTAATAAAAAAATAGAAACTATCACCAATATCTTAATCTTAATAGAAAAAAAAAATAAGGACAAAGACGAAGCGGAAACGTGGAAATGCCTACGTTTGCTTATTTTAATCACAGTCAGAATCAGAAATTACTTCTTCAGCTTGTTCTTCCTTATTTACATTATATAAATTCTTTTTATATTTGTTTAAATGATTCTCATTAAAACTATAGGATAAACAGCACTGTTTTTCTGATTCCAAGTCTAATTTAATTGTAAGTAGTGCAAAGTTGATGGTATTATTTTATTTCTTTTTTTTTGTTTTGTAATCAAGCATATAAGAAAAAGTTCGCTCAACATCAGCGTTTCCATGAGGCAATGTTAAAATGATTAGAGCCAGTTTACCTATATTGCGAAATAAATATTCGTCATTAAAATTCTTGAGGTCGTTTACAAACGACCAAAATTCAATGACATTACTTTTTGTTTTTAAAATTCCCTCTTTCTCACTATCACTAAAATAAATACATATTTTCTTTAGTTCCAAAATTGCCTTTTCGGTTTCAATATGAAGGGTAAATTTTTTTAAAACGGCGTCATGAAAGGTATCACTTATAATAAGACCATTGTTCATCACATCAACGGGTGAGAGAAACTTTAGCTCTGAAAAGAAGTTGTCTTTAATAGGAAATCTTTTAAGGGACTGTTCTACCGATTTTTGGTAAAATATGACACATTTTAATTTAAATTGTTCGATTGCCGTGTTATTGCAGTGTTTTATTGCATCCATTGTATGCGGACCAACATTCACTTGTTCAATTGGTAATAAGCAGTGGGGATCATTAGGATTTAGATTATATAATTTCTCATTTTTAAAATATTCTGGTCGCATAAAGTTTATACATAGATGACGTATAAATCGCTCACTCTCTATTGATATGATATTGAGCATAACTTTCTCTCATTGAAAGAGAGCATTAAATTGGTTAAAAATGGGCAACACGAATTTAAAAAACATTACATACGCCTTAACAAATGGATTCTGTAACTCATTAAGTATTACATTTGCAACAGGATTTTTGTCTTCAATGGAAGCTAATCTAAATAGGCCAAGCAAGATGTCCCACTAATCCAAAACTCTATCAACACATTTGGATAAAGCAAGCCACCTTGTTTTACTAGGGCTTAACATTTTTAATTATGACTTTTTGAAATATTCCTGTAATTCTTCAAGAACACACTGCCTTTTTGGGCTTCTTGAGAAGTAAGAATATAAGTTTTGTAAAAGAGCTTCAACGTTGCTTGGAATCTTTTCAGCTGCCGCCACCGCCACTAAATGAGCAGAGTGGCAAATGCAGTCATTGACAATTATATTAGGATTGTCTTTTAAAAGATAAGTTTTGAAAGATTCGTTATTGCCCATCATAACACTAGCGTTGTCGGAACAGTATCCAACAATATTGGTAATTTTTACTTGATTGGATATAACGCATTTTTTAAAAAGAGAATATAAACTTTTGGCGGTACCTTCATCTGCGTTTATTTTAATTATATCTAATAAATGGGTTTTGATTGAATTTTTATAAATATACCTTACAAGAATGCATAGTAGTCTTGTATTGCTCAGGTCTGTACTCTCATCCAATAAAATAGAAAATGGTTTTATTTTCCAATTCTGAAATTATTTCGTCTTTAATAAAAGGAGCCAGCACATTTTTAATTATACTTATGCATTCGGATCTTTTTAATTTAAGTGAGCTAGATAGATCTGGGTCTTTAAAACATAATTGACTAACTCCTGTTATATGATCAACAGTTCTAAAACTTATATAATGACTTACAACTAAAAGACTATATCTTAAGCAAGCAAATATTTGCCGTTTTTTCAACTCACGTGCTTCTCGAGACTGAAAAGTGCTATCTAACGTTTTTACATTCGAAATTGCTTGTACATTAGTGGTATGCCTTTTTGATTTCGAATGATTCACTAAATCTGATTTTTTAGCACCCATTATTTGATTACAAGCTTTACATTTTGCTTTCAACTTGTCATTTTCAATAGGTCCCAACCAGCCTTTAAATAACGGATCTTCTAGCCATGATGAAGTAAACATTTGTTTTCGGGTCTTTTTCTTAACAGGTTGCTCTGGCTCTTGGTTATCCTGAGATTCGCAAGTCGAATTATCAGGCTCAGACCTGATTTTGTCTGTATTCAGGTTCGGGATGCTCCGAGTCCGACACAGATGCAGTCGAAGTGGATGGTACGGCCACGTTTGGTTTCACCGTTTGTTTTTTAGAAGGATTTTTATCAAAAAAATCGTTAATGGTCTGCTGTCGCCTTTCCATTATTCCTATTTTCCAGAAGAAAAAACGTTAAAAACAAATTTCGCGACTAAGATTTATTTCTGGATCAAACTATAATATGTTAGATATTTAAGCTTACCAGTAAATTTAATATTAAAATCTGCAACAAATGATATATCAATAAAATGATCAACACAAAAATAAGAACACTAATATAAACGAAACTAAACAGTATATACCCAGAGCTGAAAAATACAATACAAAGTGAGAAACCTAATATTATGTCTGCCTTCTGAGACCTGTTAGAAACGATTAGTATTGAAAGCAGTACGTACGCCATCTGTTATTGAAAAAAAGGGCAAGTGGAATAATTCTCTTCTCTGTTCCTAGATGGCTCAAGCGGCACCAAATGCACCAATTTTATTATTAATGTGATAATAAATCAGACTCTAGCCACTGCCTATTTAGGATTTAGAACGTTATTAACGTTAAAACAGTGAAATAAATATGATAGTTTTGTATGTAATAAATTCCGCTACATTTTGGGCTAATTTGCTCTACCGCCGCTACGCCGCTATTCTCAAAATAATCCGCTACAAATAGAGGAATTCCGCTACGTATGGCAACACTGGCTGCAACTTACAACGGCGGCTGTTAGCCTCAATGAGCTGTCAACACTGATAGCCTGCAGCACGCTGCAGTGTTGCTGCTGGTCAATGTTGCCAGATCTAGTGAAATTTCACTAGATCTAGTGAAAACTGTTGTTAAATGTCATATTTCTGAAAAGGTTTGTGACAAACAAAATAAATTGAAAAATATAATGAAAAAATATAGAAATGCAACCAAAAGTTGGTAAGAACCCCGATAGCAGGAAATATTCATTAAATATTTATATAATAATTAATAATATTTTTATCTTACTTAAATTAAATATTTGTTTTCCTGAACAAATATTTAATAAATATTTATAATATAATATTTTTATTAAATATTTATTCAATATTTTTTAAATATTTTAAATACAATATTTTTTTTATAATATTAATTAAATATTTACGTTTAAATCAATGGAAAATATTAAAACTCCAATATTTAGAAAATATTCATTAAATATTTTCGGCTACGGCGCATGTGCGTGTGACCTCGAGCGACCAATGGAATAATAGCAAGCCGCCTGAGACGACCCGTTTGCCGGCAGCCATTTTACTTGCGACAACTATTATAGCGTGCTTCCTGTGTATCTCCAAGTGGTTCATTATTTGAGTGTTTTTTTATTTTGTGGAAAAGGGTAAGTGTTTCGATAATTACATAGCTTAATTTATCTGACTAGTAAACATTATTGTGCCAGCTGAGTATAAAGGTATTCATAAGACCATAAATAACTAGCCTTGAAGTGTAGTACTAAAAAAAAGTCACATTTCAACAAAATCAATAAGTGTTAGTCAAAGGATCAAGATGTGCCCATGGACATTTTTCATCAAGATATCTAAAATCACATACTAAATTTTCTTAAGAACCAACCAAATCTCGAACTATCATAGGCATAACATGTGGGGTCCTTTTAGGTG
The DNA here is from genome assembly GCA_963669975.1 of Acanthoscelides obtectus. Lineage (NCBI taxonomy): Eukaryota > Metazoa > Arthropoda > Insecta > Coleoptera > Chrysomelidae > Acanthoscelides > Acanthoscelides obtectus. Next base: position 516,240 of record CAVLJG010000009.1, on the reverse strand, counting down.
CATTATAGAGCTGCTTTCAGTGACCCAGTTGAGCTACTCGGAGTAACTCATCATGCTCAGCACCAATAAATACACTGGAAAGCAGCTTATGTATTCAATAATACTTCATAATTAGTAAGCTTGTTTTTTTTCAGAGGAGTGGACTTGCAAGATGCAGAAGAGGCTTAGAATGTTTTTTTGATAATATTTTTTTAGCAAATTAAATCATTATATCTAGAATGAATTTTCTTTATAAACCCAAATTTATATAAGCATTCCTACAGGTTTTGCTAAAATAACCAATGAAGAATTTTCTACCTTAACTGAAAATATGTACCAGATTAATGCTTGAAAATCCATACATATTTACGAAAAATAGATATTTCATCAAAATATAAAATTGATTTAAAAATCTTTCCTCGTATATTTTCTAAATATTTGGAAAAACTATCGCAAAAATATATGAATTATATATACTACAAACATCTATAATGAATATTTTATAAATATATAAGAAATATATTTATAAATATTAAAAAATCTGTCGCTACAAATATTTATCAAACATTTTTAAAAAATATTTGATAAACATTTAATGCTATCGGGGAATTATATGCATCGCAGTTTTAAAAGATTTTCGTAATTTCAAGAATTTCAAACATTTTTTAACATCAAACCCCACAAATTATTGCATTCATCACAGACCAGGTGGCTGTCACTGATTTCCGCTCTAAGTAGAATTATTGAGCAATATGATGCGCTAGAGAATTATTTTACTGGTTTTTTGTACCTCAATATACAAGTAATAACGACGGCAGATCGATCCATTGTACGGTTTCTCCGGATTGATTGATTGAAGTTTGAAGATGATGCAAATTCATTGCCGAATCCTAATCATTTCGGCTGAATATTTTCTAGATCCGCCCCTGGTTAATATTTTTGTTTTTTGAGTTATTCCATAGATACACAACATTTTTATAATTGCTATTGTCAAAATTAAAGGTGTTACAGATATCTAATAGTGATAACAGAAGATGAGAAATGATTTTTCCATTTTCAACCAGATTACAGGATGTTTTGATACAAAAATTTTGCTCGTTTGATTTCTTGCTCCTAAAATTGTTCGGCTCAAACACTTGAAAACTAGAATCATAATGCTTTTATCAAAGTCTGATTACGACCATTTCTCATCGAAAAACAACCAGTCAAAAGTTACTGAAAACAAATGATTTTTTTTCTTGTTTCCTTAATTTTTTTGCTACAACCATGAACGGAGAGTAAGGGCTAGTTTAGAAGACTTAAACACAAATAATACATAAACGATCGTATATTAAGTTATATAGTTGAAATCACGAAAGATGACGATTACGTCATCATTTTAGTCTGTAGTAAAGACAAACGACAGCGATTTGTGAATATTTTTAATGAAGTTTCAGATATGTTAGACAGAGACAAACAGAATTTTATTGTCTAAACAAACTGTATTGCTAATTTGCATGTATCCGACAAAGATAGACGATGTTTTCATGTTGCATCATCGATCATATTTGAAAGATGAATAGTTAGGTTATGTTAAAGCAGGTTAGGTTGTTTTCGAATAATACTTTGGTCTTTGGTGTTCCTGTCTTAAGGTATTCTACTCATAACTACTTTTTTTTCAAAACAAAAATTCCCCACCAAAATTATTATAAACCATGAAATAAAAATAATCAGTGAAATAACCTAACTTCGCAAAATCATAATATAAATTTGTTGTCATTATTTTACTGACGTCGTGATTTTATCATCGACTTACGTCCATTTAATATTTCAGTACAATTTATGGTATGACGTAATAGTCATCTTTCGTGATTTAGAACATATTTTGGAAGTAAATCTGAATCAATAAATTAATTTTCACTATCCCAAGATTGTCACAAAGGTAACTGACAGCAAATTGAATTCTTTCTTTTCCTTGGCAACAAATAAGTAAACAGGTATAACAATAAATACAGTTCGCTCAGAATATCTGTGTTGATGAAAAGGATGCGGAAAAAATTAGATTGTCGGTAGTTACCGTTTTAAATTATACAGGTGAAGTAGTTAGTTTTTGCTTAAAAAGTTGTCCCCCTTGACAAATCTTTTTTCGATAAATCCGTGGTGGGAAGTTGTCAAATGAACACCCTGTATATGCAGCTGTCATGAAAAGAAACATACCTAGATGACGACGGCGACGTGCTGAGCACGCTCGCGGAAGATGATACCAAACCGATAATAATTACGTTATTGCTCTATGAATATGCCAGTTTCAGTTTTTCAAATCCTGTTTGTTTATAAACTAGATTAATCTAGACGCCACGCGACGCCTGATATGGATACTGACTCACATAGCCCCACATAGCCTTAGTTCATCAAGAGTGTTGCCACAGCATCGTGACCAAATTACTTGCAAATACCAGACAGTTTTACCAGATAAAAATGTTTTTATTCGTTGAGTAATGACAAGTATCGAAATCTTCTGAAAGTTCAATTCTATCACTGAATGAACTTTTTGTGACCCTGTACTATGAATTCCCATACCGAGCTGACCCGGATTCTATGCGACAGACCGTTGTGACTCTAAACACTTTTATAAATTTCCAGTTTTATATATGGTTTTGTATAGGATAAAGTACTCTTTTGCCTATGCGTAGGCATAGCATCAAGTGGAAAAAAACACAGTTTTATTATACAAATATATTTAATGACTACTTGATCTAAAATTACATGATCATTAACAGGATAAGTACAATTTTGTTTGAGGTATTAATAAAACAATAATTAATTTTTTTCATATTCTTAACAAGGAATCACCCTCTGAAATATCTCTCTCTATTTTTCGAATACCCTGTATTTCCTGGTAAGCTTGACGTATCGGGTAAGACGTCATTGAAACATGAAGAATAATTAACTTCAAGATTATGTAAAAAATACCTTTTCATCATGTCAATGATCAATTCAATTGATGTTCGTTCTTCATGTATCAGCCTGCAATCATCTTCAAGGGCGCGAAGAAATATAGCTTTTGGCGTCATTAGGTATGTTAGTTTCCCAAATATGTCCCTGAATTTCTTCAAACGTATGGTAATCGTGAACGTTTTTAGAAGCTTTTGCTTGGAATCAGGCTGCAAATATTTCGTAAAACTTCATCAATATATTGACAGTAGACCATACTACTATTATCCACACGTTAATCTGCAAAGAGAGTTCACATAAGTGCTTATTTTGAAACATCAAGATGTGTGAATCTGTATTTCATGGAAAATAGCATAAATTTAAGTACAGTTTTGAGTGGAAAGCGTTTGGCCTTCTTATGATAAGTTTCGAAAACATATTTCTTGGGAACGTTTCCAAGATCCTTAACAGTTTTATATATGCTTCAGTGGTTCGTGAAGTTCAAAACCAACCTTCTTGATGCCATACCCTCCAATGCTTACCCTGTAAAATTTTTGATGTTCCTATGATTGCTATCTTCATATATTGCTGTATAAATCGGGGTCTTTAATCGTTCTTAACATGCTTTTATTGTTCCTCTTCACTCTACTCGTGTATGCCCATGTAACATTCATCCAGCTATCCAGGCAGAACATTTTTTGGGACAGCTGCCATTATCAAAATTCATTATATCACGCTCGGGAGTGTCTATAACGTGTACCATTCCTGAAATTTGGAGTGTCTCCCTCCAAAGCTCGATAAAAATATTTGGGCTATGTTTCTGAAAGAAAACCTGAAAGATTTAGGGCAGCAATTCTGTAAAATACGTAAAAATAAGAAATGCGCAATCAAATCTTAGCTAAAAATAGATATGTTCGTAAAAGAAAAAAAAGTAAATATCAAATGTGAGTTAAAATTAAAATTATAATGACTACATTATTATCATCAATGTTTATCATAGTTCATCACACTTCCTGAAATACGGAATATTCTCGCTCTCTACTAAAAGCTGAAACAACACTTGCGCTACGATTTTAAAGTATAAATAATCATAGACAACATACCTATTAAATACCTAAGAATAAGAACCATTTTACTTGTAAATATATTTTTTCAATAAATAAAGGTGTTTTATACAGCTGTTCATAGTAAAATAGATACAGTGAATACCAAATATTCGTAAGTATTACCAGAACCAGAACTACTACTACTGCTACTACTACTACTACTACTGCTACTACTACCTTCTCATCTAGTTACTTATCATCTATGGACACACTTATGAAACCTGAAGTTTTCACATATCTCATCCCTCAGAAACACTGGACGATTTTACGTCAGCCATGTGTTTTCCATGACTCTGCGATTAACCACATGTCTGGCGCAACATTTCTTCACAAAAAAGTAATAATTGTTTTTAATACAGTAGCTGGAGTGTATCGTGTATCTTGTGACCATACTTGCGTGTACTTACATCAACACCATATTAATACCTAGCGATGTTCTTTTAAATCCTGGATCCCTGTTTAACAGCTCGGCCATGAAAGCCAGAGGAATTTTTATTCCTTCACTTTTCCCTCTTCGTGACGGACTTTTGCACTGTGCAATCATTGAAGTTTATCACAGCTTTGCTAGTTGAAGGCAATAACCAAGCTCAATAGTACTTTAGAAAAATGTACGAGAAAACCTAAAACATAGAAGTCCTGTATAAAATATAAAAACATATTTACCGCTGGTGATGAGCAAGGTCATAATGGAGAGTTGACTGTGTCCCTCGTTGTGCCTCCACTTCGCAGAATGCTCAACCAAAAAGGGGCACCATGACTGGGCGAAGAAAATGCTGAATACACTTTCATTCCAGCAAACTGCTATAGTCTCTGTAAGAAGTATAAACAGCACTACCTTATTACAACTCCCACTATCACAGTTTGGGCAAAAAAGCGTCTCCGCATGTGAACGGCTATAAAGCTTTCTTCTATCTAAAAAAAGTTACGCTGGTATTATTTTCGTAGTTTAATTGCTTCCATTGTATTGTACTCATGTTTTAGAATATCTGGTTAAACAAATAAATATACATAAAATAGTTCGCTGTAATATATTGACTCCTGTTATAAAACCTGATTCGCACGCGTTGATAAATTGTCAAAATATATTACAAAGATGAAAAAACATTTACCTCGAATGTAGCCCCGCATGCGCAAAGACATTTGCATCCCTCGATGTGCCCATCAAGGGCATGTTGTCTGTAACCCTCGCTGTACCCCACAACGCAGAGTGCCCAAACAAAATTCCTTAATATTTCGCTACTCGCTATTCACGACCACTTATTTAGAGTTTCTGAAGCGTACGTTTTATATGATTATTCCGATTCTCTCTACTTTCAAAGTTTCCAACCATGTTATAGCGTTTTTTTATTATTTTTCCTGACTTTTCTACTGAACTGACAGCTTTTATTAGTGATCACTAACTATCTAAATGGGGCACCCTGTCTGGGCGAGGACGCAAGGGCAGTATAAGAGTCGTCAACCAGTAGGTTTTACAACCTTGCAGCTCTTTCGTAGTCGCCTGTAAGCCCAACACCAATAAAAAAACCCTAAATGCACTTACATTTCAGCAAACTGCTCTAGTCCCTGGAACAAGTAGAAACAACATGAGTACCTATACAAGTACTACGTTATTAAATCTATCACTCTCACACTTTGGGTGGTACAATTATTCTATCAAGTTTTCGCATGCTATAAAAGCTTATAGCCATAACGAGCGAAAAAGAAGCAAAAAGTAGGGATTTTTTTGAAAAAACTTAAAAGTGGAAATATCTCGAAAACTAGAAAGCTTTCACTAAGGTCATGTTGGTTTTATCTGATTGATCTACCTCCCGTGTCACTCTGACGTGTTATTTCTGGGACACCCTGTATAAATAAAATAGTTTGGTATAATATATTAACACCTTTTATTAAAACTTGCACGTCCCTAGAGGTCGTAGTTACCAACGATGAGCCACTGCCAATATATTATCAAAATACACCTATGACGAAAAATTGTCGTAAGACAATAATCACTTTATTTTCGTGTATTTGTATCCTTGTCCTTATGGAGCATTTGCAAATATTTCAGAAACCACTATTTAGCGACAATCTTACAGAAAGCTATATTTTTATTGTTCAACAGTATAAATAATAAAGACAGGTAGTTCCATAAGGAAAAAAATACTTCTGGGTTTTTGTAGTTTAGTTTTTATTACATACTCTTTTTTACTACTGTTTATTAATTATTCTAATATCGCATAAAGTCTACTAAAGCAGATCTTCCGCGGAATAAACATTACAATCGTGTGAGAACACAAATACAGGGTGTCCCAGAAATAACACACCACAGTGACATGGAAGGTAGATTGGCTTCAGATCAATCAGGTAAAATCAACATGACCTTAGCAAAAGATTTCTAGTTTTTGAAATATTGACACTTTGTTTTTTCATCACTATCTTTTGCTCCTTTTTTGCCTGTTATGTCTATAAAGAACTTATGATTTTTTCCTGAGCTACCGTTAGTAGTACGTTGAGATAAGCGTATTTATTTCATTGAAAACTAGTACGGTATGCTAAAAAAAAATTTTTACATTTTGTTTCAGTGTGTAATGCTTTTTTAAAAATAGTATAACATTTGTAGGTACTTTCTACTAACAATTGAATAACCCCAAGTTTTATCACTGAAGTCGTAATACTTGCGAAATACTGCAAAAGATAAGTGCAGCCGTCTTTTGTAACCAAATCACTAGGGAATGAAATGACCTAAACATATCATTCACTATCTCGCTCTCATATTCACGGTTCGGTGGTAGCATTATGTCACCACGAGAAACAGAGGTGGTACCTGCGCACCGCATGCGCAGGATTAACTTACTGTGTTTAGTGCTACACACGTGTCATAAGAAAGACTTGAAAGTGGCAATATCTCCAAAAATAGAAATGTTGATTTTATCTAATAACACTGATCAACAGCCAAAAAATATCCTGAATAAAATCAACAAAATGTTACTATTTTTGATGTGCTAAAACCGGAATGAAACTTATTTTTTCAATATTAGTTCAAGTTTTAGAGATACGGTAATTATATGTGTTCCTGCTGTGACAGTGTTAATATACTGTAATTCACAAGAATGCACGTGCTACATTTTTATATTCGGCAAGGAAAGATGATGTAATCGGCATGATTGTGTTACGTTATACATACGTGTACATTATATTGTTTTATATTAGCCATTTTTTCCTCAGTTGGCTGACAGCGTTCATGCAAGATGTCTCGAAAGTGTGCAAACAATCCAGATCAGTTTTGTTACGTGTGTGGTGATGTGACTTTTGCGTCTCAGAGACGGTCTATTACTCCACTAATAACAAAGGCATATCAGCTTTATTTCGGTTGTAAACTAGGTGATCAAGACAGTGGACACCCCACATCTGCTGTAATACATGTGCTTCAAGTCTGAGGAGCTGGTTAAATGGCAAAAAACGGTCTATGCGGTCATTGCTGTCCCAATGGTTTGGAGAGAGCCTACAAATCATATTAATGATTGTTACTTTTGCATGGTACCTTGTGTTGGACAAGCCACAGGTATGTCCAAGAAAAAAGAAAACGGTTATTAACTACCCAAACATACCATCTGCGATGAGACCTGTGCCTCACAGTGACGAAAATCCTATTCCAAAACCCCCAGAATTCTACACTTGCGAATCAGAAAACGAATCAGATCATGGCGATCGAGTGATTCGTCAGGAAAAAGATATGCCATCAACGTCAAGAGATCCTGATTTTATACCGAGCACGTCATGCCACCAACCGCACAAAATAACACAGTCAGAATTAAATGACCTTGTAAGAGATTTAGAACTTCCAAAATGTAAGGCAGAGTTACTTGGATCAAGACTGCAGCAGTGGAACTTGTTAGAAGACGATGTTTCGGTATGTGTTTTTCGTAAACGCCACAAAGACTTAGAACCATTTTTCAATATGGAGAATAACTTGGTTTTCTGCAGTAACATTAATGGCTTACTGGCGGCTTTAAATATAAACTATACCCCAGAAGAATGGAGATTGTTTATAGACAGTTCAACATTGAGTTTAAAGGCAGTGTTATTGCATATTGGAAATATTTTACCATCTCTTCCTGTAGGATATGCAGTTCACATGAAAGAATCATATGACAATATGAAGTACCTATTGACATGCATAAAATACGATGAGCACCAATGGCATATTTGTGGCGATTTGAAAGTTGTTGCACTTTTACTTGGGCTGCAGCTAGGCTACACAAAGTTTTGCTGTTTTTTGTGTGAATGGGACAGTCGGGCAAAGGCACTTCATTACACCAGACAAAACTGGCCTGTTCGTCAATTCCTAGAGCCAGGTCAAAAAAATGTACAGCATATGCCATTAGTAGATTCGAAAAAAAATTTATTACCACCACTGCATATCAAGTTGGGCCTAATGAAAAACTTTGTCAAGGCATTAGATAGAGATGGGTCAGCTTTTCAATACCTGCGTCAGAAATTTCCAAAACTAAGTGAGGCAAAGGTTAAAGAAGGTATTTTTGTTGGGCCACAGATTCGAAATATTTTGAAAGATACACAGTTTGAAAACACTTTAACAGGTTTTGAAAAAACTGCTTGGAATGATTTCCGTCTGGTGGTCACTAATTTCTTGGGAAATAGAAAAGCTGACAACTATAAAACCCTTGTCAAAAATATGCTGCCATCGTATCAAAAGATGGGCGGTAATATGTCTCTTAAGATACATTTCCTACACTCACACCTGGACTTTTTTCCTGACAATTGCGGAGCCGTAAGTGATGAGCACGGCGAACGTTTTCATCAGGATATTTCAACAATGGAAAAAAGGTACCAGGGAAAGTGGAATCCTTCCATGCTTGCAGACTACTGTTGGACTCTTGGTAGAGATGCTCCAGAAACGATCCATAAAAGAACAGCAAAAAGACAGCGCATATAGTGATTCTTATAAGTATATGAATCTTGTTACTTTTTTAATATATCCTTAAAAATAAAAAGTTTTTTCTAAACCGCAACTAATTTTTTTATTTCATTGTCATTTTTGGATTCAGCGCCCCAAAATTAACAAAGAAGTGCACTTTTCCCACAAGATACAATTAAAAAACTAAAATTTGTTGTCCAGTGATAATTGATCTGAAGCCAATCTAGCTCCCATGTCACTCTGAGACACCCTGTATAATACGATTGAAGTATTTATGGGCTACACTTGCAACACATTACGTTTTCAAAATTCTTATTCACCCTGGACTTTCGAAACGAAAACGATTTAAGGGCAAAGAATTAGTCCTTGATTTTTTAATGAACATACTTAAAAAAAAATGTTCCACTCAGAGAATTAAAGAGTGATGTATAATATTGGCAGAATAATTGAAAATAACGATCTGGGATTTTGGGCTTGCTGCCAATAATAAACAAAGTCCTATAGGACTTTGGCAAAGAACTACCTTTTTCTAGTTCACACTTTTGCTCCTATGTAGTAGACGCAAGCCTAGATACAACATGAATATAGTGCAATGGATGGCAAATCTTCAAAATTCATCCTCTTAAAAATATCGATTGTATGAAGGTGCTTATTTCTTACAAACAATTGTAAACAACTTTTTATACGAGAGATAGAATATGAACACGTAATACAATCGGTATTTACGTGCATTAATCTCACTTTCTTGCAAGTTTTTGTATATGATACAGTGCTACTTATTATGTATTTAGATTTACTATAGACGAGGCGAAAAAATTCGTGGGATAAATGTTCCATCTCGATTTTTGAATGAATCATGAGATTGCCGGGAGGTAACTCGCTGCAAAGTGTAAACAATTACAAACTACAAAAAAATATCTTTTTGGTCGGTACAGAGTGTTTTAGATTCTTTGGATCATTGTGAATAAAAATAGTTTCACTCTAAGTGTCGTTTTCGAGTTATAAGCGATTGAATATCTGAAAAACCCTAAAAATGTTCTCTCAGGTCACTCAATTAAACTTCAAATCTTCTCCTACTTAGCGTATTTTTGAAACGCTGCTATTTCATTGTTAATAATAATAACGCGCATTGGAATACACATTAGCGCCTCGCGCTGCTAACAATTAAGTAATACTACTTTAAGATATACTCATCTTAAAATACTCTTCGAAATTTTGAAGGAAAAGGTGGGAAATTTAACTTAGACGCATGGCAAATAGACGATAATTTTAACCCGGGTTTTCAAGCATTGAAGATAGATATTTTTAACGTTTCTCAAAACTTTAATCGTTTCTAACATGAAAACGTTTAACTTTAGAGAAAAATTGCTAATGACTTTTGACGAGAACAATAAAGTCAATATTGACATTACGAGCTCAAAGCTAACACAGAAGTAGATGACTATGCTCAACGTACCTAGTATGCTATAAAGACATTCAGCTCAGGAAATGCTCAATATCCAACGTGAAAATACTCCACTCGCCTTTTATGAACAACCACAACACATTTTCATACACAATTACCACAAAATCACTAACACCACCATCGCGACACGCCGACAAAGACTTCCCGGCACGCAACGAGTGGAACAGAACGAGAGCGTTGCATGGAGGGCTCGGCGCACCACGCTCCCCAAACGCCAACCGACAACTGAACCGACGTTTGTTAGCCCGCAGCGTGTAGTACGCCGGTACCGCTCTTCGTCGTCATTGGTTGGAGTTTAGTCACGCCTTTTCCACCACCCAATCTCGTTGGGCATTTACGTAAACATTAGAACATCAGAAAAAACGTATCACAGGTTTATCACAAAAAAATAAAAGAAACAAATAGACAAATTATCCTACCTCAAAGCAACTTAAAATAAACGCATAAATTGTTCACGATTTTTCCAACCATTTTAAACGAAACATTAAACTTTTTATTATTTTCAATATTCCTGATATTAGAAGGAATCAAATTGTAAAATTTAAGTGCAAGATATAATTATGGGATACATAATTTGTATTTAATTTCTTATTTGCATGTACAAAAAAACTACATATACTCCAATGATATATTTATAAGATTTTAATATTGCTAATTTCTTGCACAGTGGGATATAATCTAGGTTTATTTTAGAATAATACAATATGGTTCTGCACCACTTTTAGCTGCCCAAGATTTGAACCGTACATCCCACCCCACACAAATATGCCATATACCAAAAGGGGCACCACAAGTGCTTTGTAAATCATCAAAATCTATTTTTTTTCTCAAGTACAGCACATGCTGGTCCTACTTCAAGTGCTGATCAACAGCAACTCCCAAATATTTAATTTCATTTACTTCTTTCAAAGGCTCATCTATATTATCAGTCGTAATTTGACTAAATGCTGGTCCATTAGCCGTTGTTATGGAGAAGGCAATTTAATGAGTTTTTTTATATTAAAAGTTAATTTAAATGTGTCTAGAAGGTTCTTAAGCACTATAATGACGTTTCAGGTCTTTTTGTAATTTTAAACAATAACAATAGGGAACCTTGCCTTTGGCTCGTACGACTTGCCATAATTTTTTTTGGAGTACATTTTTCTCTTAGAAACGCTTCATTAATAGGGTGTCCATGCTAAGGCTGACAACACTGCTAATTCTACTCAATCCAAAGAATAGTTTTTTACTCTTGGCTTTGTCTGAGTATGGTATATTGTGAAACTAAAGCCTCTAAGTCAAATCATATATAGAATGCTTAAACATTTTTAACGGAAAGGTGCTACAACATCAGTACACCGCAAATATTGGTCAATTATACATTGACACAGCTCCTTTCAGAATAAAACAATGTGATAAATAATCTGTTAATCAATGACGCTGATTAACGCTTTCCACAACACGTGAGTATAAAAACGAACATGTTATACGCATAAGAAGCACTTTGCATACATACATACAGGGTGACTTTGAAGTTGAGTCATTAATTTTCAGATAATGATTGTAGAAGGTAGAACCAAAATATGTGTGTAAAAATAAAAAAAAAATGTTACCTTGTTTTATAAAGTATCCTCCCGACAAGTATTTCAGTGCGGACCTGTATTTGATCGTGAGGTCTTGGAGCACCGGCATGCCGTCCATATGTGAGGTCTTAAGTCAAATGATTCACGAACCCGTTGTACTACATTAACAAAGGCACGAGGGGTTGGTTGCACTCGATTGGGAAACTGATCCGCATAAACATGTGCCATTTTTTATTTCGTTTGAGCTACGCAACAGACACCACTATTCACTACCGACTGACACTGACTGTATACAACTGAATGAAATAATTGTAAAAACATCGTTCCAAATTCTTTCGCTTTTTTGTTTCCGATGCGATGAACCGATATATCCGTTGTCGCCAAACACGAGCACATAATATTATTATTGAGACAGGGCGGTACTCAAACTTCCAAAGGGCTATAACTTTACGTTACTTTAATTTTACCAGAAAAATGGTAAATGAAAAAAACATTTCTTTTGATCAGATCTACTCACTGTTAAAATAAATGACTCAACTTATTTTTTGTAAATATCCCAAATTCCCGTGAAAAACGCTCACATACTATACAGGGTTATCCAAATTAAGTGTCCACCATTAGTAACTTTGTTATTAGTGAAAATACAAAGTTGTTTGAATTGGCAAACTAGTAGCATTTTTAACGCTGGTAAAAATGAGAAATAAAAAAAAACAATTGAAAGTCGTTATTTTGATTTTTTTCAGTAAAATAACATTTTTTTAAATGGAAACCCCTGTATATTATATTTTTTTCTGTTAAAGCATCAAATTTTAAACAAAAAAGCTTACAATAACTTTTCTCCTAAGTTACAAATTGTTGAAGTTATGGCCTCCAATCTGAAACAATTAAATTGTATCGACAAATTTTATTTTCAACATCAACTTATAATCTTACAAAATACAATAACAATTTTTTTTAAAGAAGATGCTCGAAAACACCACCTTGTTCTTCAATACATTTTTGGGCACGTTTTTCAACTGCTCGAACTGTCTTAAGTATGGTCCTACCATCTATCTGGGTTATCTTTTCCCTAACTGCAGTCTTTAACGCGTCAAGGTTATCGTACCTTCGCTTGTAAATTTGGTTCTTTAAGTAACCCCACAAGAAGTAATCAAGTGGGTTTAGATCTGGTTATCTGGGAGGCCACTGTATTGGGCCATTTGTTCCTATCCACTGATCATTAAAAGTAGTACTTAGAAAATGATAAGTACCTCTGGAGTTGTGGGCAGGTGCGCCATCTTGCTGAAAATGCAGATGATGTCTACTTATAAGATCCAATTCGTCTAAGAAATTAGTCAGAATTTCTGACATAAATTCCACATATCTTTCACCAGTTAGGGTTCCCTCATAAAAGAACGGGCCAACAATTTTTGAACCAATTATACCGCACCAAACGTTGAAACTGAAACGGACTTGTGGGCCTCTTGTATGTACTAACAAAAGATTTTCTCTTGACCAATAATGGTGGTTTTTTCTATTAAACATTCCAGAATTTGAAAAATTTGATTCATCTGTCCATAAAAGGTAACGAAAGTTATTTACATTTTGGCGACAGAAGCTAAGATACCAATGGCAAAAAACAAGTCTTCTCTCTGGATCCCCTGCCAAAAGCGTTTGAACTGGTCGGTACTTATACGGAATAAATTTGTATTTTTTTAAAATCCTTTAAACAGTACCATAACTGAAATTAGAGTCCTTGAGAATATCTGCTATTGAATTCTCACGATAAGCTTCAAAATATCCAATAACTGCAATTTCCGTTTCCTCGCTTATTATGAATTCTTTTTTTGCCCTTGTTTTAGCAAAAACATTTTCGTTGCCCCTAAATGTTCGATAAAGTCTCAGAAAATATCGTTCATACGGTTGAATGCGAGCGGGATATAATTCACTGTAGTATTCTCTTGCTCTCAAGGAGGATTTTCTGCACACTAAATAGCATTCTAACATATCACACTTTTCTTCATGGGAGAACATTTTTCTTTAAATTAATGACACAATAAAGCTTATAAACAAGTATTTACACTAATGTTTGACATTATTTGATTTTATCATTGTTTTCCAAAGCCTTCTAGTTGCGAGTATGTCCAGTTTAACAATTTGTCGCTTATCTTAATGCTGTCAAATCGCGAACGCCATGTTGTTTTCATAGCCGTCTTAATATTATAATACTGCAAATAATTAAAAATATTTATCGTTATTTTGAATTTATTTTTGACTTTAGCGGAAAAGTCATTATGAACTTTTTTGTTTAAAATTTGATGCTTTAACAGAAAAAAATATAATATACAGGGGTTTCCATTTAAAAAATGTTATTTTACTGAAAAAAATCAAAATAACGACTCTCAATTGTTTTTTTTTATTTCTCATTTTTACCAGCGTTAAAAATGCTACTAGTTTGCTAATTCAAACAACTTTGTATTTTCACTAATAACAAAGTTACTAATGGTGGACACTTAATTTGGATAACCCTGTATATCGAATACCAAAAATCAGACGAAGATATATACCAAATATAAAAAAACCAGAAGCTTATTATTGTAATGGTGATCAAACATTCATTTAGTCATTCAGTCATAAGAAGCCCCCCATTTTTTGATGAAAAGATTATTTTGTTAGAATAGTTTATTATATCAATCACTGGACAACAAATTTTAGTTTTTTAATTGTATCTTGTGGGAAAAGTGCACTTCTTTGTTAATTTTGGGGCGCTGAATCCAAAAATGACAATGAAATAAAAAAATTAGTTGCGGTTTAGAAAAAATACTTTTTATTTTTAAGGATATATTAAAAAAAGTAACAAGATTCATATACTTATAAGAATCACTATATGCGCTGTCTTTTTGCTGTTCTTTTATGGATCGTTTCTGGAGCATCTCTACCAAGAGTCCAACAGTAGTCTGCAAGCATGGAAGGATTCCACTTTCCCTGGTACCTTTTTTCCATTGTTGAAATATCCTGATGAAAACGTTCGCCGTGCTCATCACTTACGGCTCCGCAATTGTCAGGAAAAAAGTCCATGTGTGAGTGTAGGAAATATATCTCAAGATACATATTACAGCCCATCTTTTGATACGATGACAGCATATGTTTGACTAGGGTTTTATAGTTGTCAGCTTTTCTATTTCCCAAGAAATTAGTGACCACCAGACGGAAATCATTCCAAGCAGTTTTTTCAATACCTGTTTTCAAACTGTGTATCCTTCAAAATATTTCGAATCTGTGGCCCAACAAGAATACATTCTTTAACCTTTGCCTCACTTAGTCTTGGAAACTTCTGACGCAGGTATTGAAAAGCTGACCCATCTCTATCTAATGCCTTGACAAAGTTTTTCATTAGGCCCAACTTGATATGCAGTGGTGGTAATAAATTTTTTTTCGAATCTACTAATGGCATATGCTGTACATTTTTTGATCTGGCTCTAGGAATTGACGAACAGGCCACTTTTGTCTGGTGTAATGAAGTGCCTTTGCCCGACTGTCCCATTCACACAAAAAACAGCAAAACTTTGTGTAGCCTAGCTGCAGCCCAAGTAAAAGTGCAACAACTTTCAAATCGCCACAAATATGCCATTGGTGCTCATCGTATTTTATGCATGTCAATAGGTACTTCATATTGTCATATGATTCTTTCATGTGAACTGCATACCCTACAGGAAGAGATGGTAAAATATTTCCAATATGCAATAACACTGCCTTTAAACTCAATGTTGAACTGTCTATAAACAATCTCCATTCTTCTGGGTTATAGTTTATATTTAAAGCCGCCAGTAAGCCGTTAATGTTACTGCAGAAAACCAAGTTATTCTCCATATTGAAAAATGGTTCTAAGTCTTTGTGGCGTTTACGAAAAACACATACCGAAACATCGTCTTCTAACAAGTTCCACTGCTGCAGTCTTGATCCAAGTAACTCTGCCTTACATTTTGGAAGTTCTAAATCTCTTACGAGATCATTTAATTCTGACTGTGTTATTTTGTGCGGTTGGTGGCATGACGTGCTTGGTATAAAATCAGGATCTCTTGACGTTGATGGCATATCTTCTTCCTGACGAATCACTCGATCGCCATGATCTGATTCGTTTTCTGATTCTGGGGGTTTTGGAATAGGATTTTCGTCACTGTGAGGCACAGGTCTCATCGCAGATTGTATGTTTCGGTAGTTAATAACCGATTTTTTTTTCTTGGACATACCTGTGGCTTGTCCAACACAAGGTACCATGCAAAAGTAACAATCATTAATATGATTTGTAGGCTTTCTCCAAACCATTGGGACAGCAAAGCGCATAGACTGTTTTTTGCCATTTAACCAGCTCCTCAGACTTGAAGCACATGTATTACAGCAGATGTGGGGTGCCCACTGTTTGTCTTGATCACCTAGTTTACAACCGAAATAAAGCTGATATGCCTTTGTTATTAGTGGAGTAATAGACCGTCTCTGAGACGCAAAAGTCACATCACCACACACGTAACAAAACTGATCTGGATTGTTTGCACACTTTCGAGACATCTTGCATGAACGCTGTCAGCCAACTGAGGAAAAAATGGCTATTATAAAACAATATAATGTACACGTATGTATAACGTAACATAATCATGCCGATTACATCATCTGTCCTTGCCGAATATAAAAATGTAGCACGTGCATTCTTGTGAATTACAGTATATTAACACTGTCACAGCAGGAACACATATAATTACCGTATCTCTAAAACTTGAACTAGTATTGAAAAAATAAGTTTCATTCCGGTTTTAGCACAGTAAAAATAGTAATATTTTGTTGATTTTATTTAGGATATTTTTTGGCTGTTGATCGTATTGTTTTGGCTCTGTGGAAAAACAAAGCGTCCTCCCCCTTGCTTGCATTGGTGCTTACTGAACGGATTTCAGTTTTCAGCACCCCAAGGTAGTCATTCAAAATGGTGGGTCTTGTGGTGGGTGCTGATAAGCAGCGCCATCTATTGAAGAGTAGCAGAATAAAAAATATATCCATCCGTATATATTTCTTAAATGATTTTAAGCTAATTCTGTCGATTTTCAACTAGACAAAAAAAAATCGTTCAGTTGCGCTACCATCCCATAGATTGTTGTAAAGTGTTATCACAGGTCACACAAAATTTAACTAGTCAAAAAGATAGGACCTCGGTTGGCCGGGTGGGTCGGAGTGTCGTGCTACTGATCAGCCAGCCGGCGGGGCCGCGAGTTCGGATCTTGCCTTCGGAAATAACTTTGCGTGTGTTTGCCTAAAAGATTTACATATATATATATATAACTTGAGACGTGGTCATTGTCGTCTAGACCAGTTAGGTGAAAAATTAAAGCTTCCGCCTTTTGTTGGGTACTTCGACAAAATTTAAGCAAAGAGGACTCTTTATACTTTTTTAATTCTCTCTAGCTTTCAATGGACTTTGCCATCATCATCAGGAGCTGCAATTACAATGATAACAGTAGCAACAAAAGTGTAAAATGAATTTAAATTGACTCAACTTACAGTAGTATGTGAGGATGTTGCTAATTGTTGTTTACGTATAGGATGAGGGAAACGTCCAGTAACATGGTGAGAGCTGGATACATGGTACAATGGTCAAAATTATATAAAATATGACAAGAACAAGTTAAAGACAGATTAAAAATTATTTAAAAACATTGGAGCATTACATCGTGAAGCCACTTGATGATTGCACAAAATGGTGGTCATGGAATAATGAGTGAGATGAACCTTTTGACAGAAGGCCGAAGGTTGTCAATGTCTGTGTTGAAAGATGGAACGAATTGTGGGCGTGTGCCAAAACGTTGCCAAATCACTTCAGATGATGTGATTTTCAGAATGTTATGTAAGAAATTGTTAAACCGACAGGGCATTCTATGAATTACTCAAGTATCAAAGTTCTTGATAAAGAAAAACACCTTTCCAAACGTTTATTCCTGGAAATGTCCCACATTTTCATGAATAGCAACTGTATCAACAAAAAGACAGATGTTAAACAACTGAGTGTCATTTACTCATATTTGCTAAACTGCGAAAAATTGCAGAACTTACATATCTCCCCGAATTTCGACTCTTCACAACCATAAATAGAATCTGTGTTTTGGCCGATTCCACCAGTAAATTTCATTCCACTCAAATTCTAATAATTCTCTTCTCACGATTTATTAATAATTGTTAATTTAAATTCCCATTAATTAAAATATAGTTTATTCAACTGCCTCTGGTCGGTTTAACGATTTCTTACATAACATTCTGAAAATCACATCATCTGAAGTGATTTGGCAACGTTTTGGCACACGCCCACAATTCGTTCCATCTTTCAACACAGACATTGACAACCTTCGGCCTTCTGTCATTATTCCATGACCACCATTTTGTGCAATCATCAAGTGGCTTCACGATGTAATGCTCCAATGTTTTTAAATAATTTTTAATCTGTCTTTAACTTGTTCTTGTCATATTTTATATAATTTTGACCATTGTACCATGTATCCAGCTCTCACCATATTACTGGACGTTTCCCTCATCCTATACGTAAACAACAATTAGCAACATCCTCACATACTACTGTAAGTTGAGTCAATTTAAATTCATTTTACACTTTTGTTGCTACTGTTATCATTGTAATTGCAGCTCCTGATGATGATGGCAAAGTCCATTGAAAGCTAGAGAGAATTAAAAAAGTATAAAGAGTCCTCTTTGCTTAAATTTTGTCGAAGTACCCAACAAAAGGCGGAAGCTTTAATTTTTCACCTATATATATATATAGAGAGAGAGAGAAAATGATCACTTTTGTTATATATATAGATATATATATATATATATATATTGGACCTGGCTGATCTTTTATTTTAGGGATGGTTGGTCGGAGTTTGTTGAAAAACAAAGCGTTCTCCTTGCTTGCATTGGGGCTTACTCAACGGCTTTAAAATAAATAAATGTTAATTCGCCATTACAATAATAATACTTTTACAATATCAACATTAATATTATTACAGTTGTACGTTATACTAGCTACTTATCCTAATTACATAATATTAATTTCTACATTATTTTAAACAATTTTTGATGAGACAATTTTCGGCAAATCTCAAAACTTTCAAGCTTTTGGGATTTTTTTATATTTGCTATATGTTTTCGTCTGTATTTTGATATTTGATATAGTATGTGAGGGTTTTTTTACGTGAATTTAGAATATTTACAAAAAATAAGTATACAGGCCCATCTATGTGTGGACGGAATATTACTCATAAACAAATACATTTTGTGAAAATCTATTTCTGGGATGTTGTACGTGACATTTTAGGGCACATTTGAAAGGGGGAAAGGGGGGTGGGGTGGTTGTAAATCACTTTTACCGTAATGTATAATATCGTTCCCGGTAATGCAATACAGATTGACAGGATGAAATTTTACTCTGGAATATGTACTGTGAAACTTTAATTTTAGGGTCAGTGTAGATATTTTGTGGAGATGGTGCGACATAGAGAAATAAAAATCTTTAGAAAGAAACATTATTTAGCAGTGTACAGTTTTTCGTAGTAAAAGATGAAATAAAATACCCCAAAAATACTAAACGATTTTATTTTTGCCCCAAAAAATCCCCCAGTACAATTTATCCCCCAAAATTCTCCAAGGGACGTAAGAACCTCCCAGATTTGGGGGAGAATCCCACAACATGGCAACCCTGACAACACTTTTGCAACTCAAAACCACAGAACACAAAACTGACGCAAACGCAAAACCAGCCAGTGATATCGACCGGATGACGCACGGAAGATAAGGTAATCGCATTTTTGGTTCCAATAGTGGTGTGGGTTAAAAAAATCGAGAACACGAAACTGCAAAACACAAAAAGCGAATGGCGGAGCGCACGCGGCATCGAACACCCAAGTCGTAGTAAAAGTTTCATACGATTTCCTCATATTCCATGCCGCATGCAGTACCTTTGGTGCTGTGCTGATGCTGTACATTGATGCCAGATCTCATACTCTTGCATGAGATCTTGTATTTTAACGAACCCTGTACACAACGAATGTAATTCATAATTGCATGCCTTTTATACGTTAACCAAATAGATTATTTTTCATTTTTCTGTATACTTGAGAAAAATGTATTCTATTATTATTATTTAATTACTGCTTTAATAGATGCTTCTTTCAAGAAATTGATCACCTAACAAAAACCTTCTATATCTTTCTGTCTTTCTGACATATGTGTCTATACACACTTCTCTCTCGCACACATTGAACTCAAGCCTTTAGACAAATTTACTTCTCAGTGTATTATTTTTACATGTTTACAATTGTTATTGTATTTTGTTGTAATTTTTAAGGGGCAAGTGGCAGAATAGCTTCAAAATAAACTAAGCCTTTATTAAAAGACGTTATTATTATTATTATTATTATTATTATTATTATTATTAATTATAATTATTATTATACTTGTTAAAATATAATAAAAATATTAGTTTTAGACCACAGATAAAAATCAATGCAAGAAATAGGCAATGTGTATCATTCAAACGCATTTTTCTGTTTAAGCATGAATGACGCGATTTCCAGGGCGAGTTCGTAGGATTTCTGAGATAGGCATCTCCAAATGGGACGCACAAGGGCTGAAGAAAATTTCCAAATTTGTTGACAAATTGTTATGAGTTAACTTTTATCAATTGATATTGTTATCGAGATATTTGCTATTTATATTCATATATGGGTATATTTTATAGTACATACTATGTCATACTGTAAAAATTGTAAATAGTAATACGAGGGTTGTCTCAAAAATAATGTTCCCACATTTTTTTCAGGCACAATGAATTTTTACTTAAAAAAACGAATTTACCATTGGAAACGTTGATCTTTAAGCTATTTTTCTAAATAGTCGTCATTTCCCCATCTACGCATTTTTTAGACGTGTAATCCACAAAAAATCGGATGACCGACGCATGGCTATGAGGCCGGTACCACGATACACATACACTGAAGATATAGTCAACGCCAAACAAAGTGGCGTGCACGTCATCACGATAAAAATTCCCCGACCTAATGCCTAGGTTTCTGTCACAAACAATTGCTCTATTGCAGTTTCATATTAATGTGATATATAAATTGTAAAATGGTCATTACTCTCTTATTATGGTTAATAGTCATATAAACATTGTTATTAAAATATCACATAAGTTGCTTTCTGATAAATTTAGACGCATTATGCGAAATAAAATGTTTTGCAAACGCTCCAATCACTTATCGACATGTAAACGCACTAAACCGATTTCGCAGCGTTGACACATTGTCACCTTGAAACTTATTTAAACTGGGAACTGACATTTGTATTAATTTTGACACTGAATCAATTTGTGGCATTTCAAATCTTTATAAATCCTTTGGCCCCGCATACTGTAAATCAACAACTGTTTGTTTCAAAACAAAATTATTCATTTTACGAGTAGATAAAGGCAATTTTGGTATATCAAGATGCCCAAACAGTTAAATAGTCGGTGTAAGGAACTCGTGGCCTGGTTAATGCACTACTTTGAGCAAGAAAGGGACAACAACGGGCCTTTGTTGCCTTTAAATGCTGTTCAAGAGGTAGGTTACTAATAATTATATGTAATGTATATTAATAATAGTGAAATTTTATTTCATTTTTTGTAGCGTGTTGCTGCTGCTTTAAAAATTAGTTTAAGGACAGTTAGTCGTATTTCCGAGGGTGTGAAAAGTGATGCAAATTTAGAATCGCCCAAGAAAAAGCGGAGTTATATTAAACGTGTAACCAACACAGCGACATTGGATACAAGTGCCATTCGAGAAGTGATCTATAATATGTATCACAAAAGTAAGATCTTATTATAATAACTTATCAGAAATTTGCATTAATTTGTTAACTAAATTATAATGTCATATTACACATGGTTTCAGAAGAACAAGTTACGATACAAACTTTATGGTCTCGATTAAGAGATAGGGTATTATTTGATGGTAGTGCCACGTCTTTAAGGCGGTTGCTTAGAGATCTTGGATTTAAGTGGCTTAAGGACAATCCGCGACGAGGGCTCATGGAACTACCAAGTATAGCTTTGAAAAGGGTGGAATTTCTAAGGCAATACAATCAAGCCAAGGTTGAGGCCTTATACCAGTTTGTCTTCCTCGATGAAACTTGGATATTTCAAAATGGGACCATAGGTCGCTCTTGGCAAAATGGAAACCAAAAAAGCGTGAAAGCTATTAAAACAGATGGTAAAAGGTATGTACTTTTACACAATTTGCACTATAAAATTTAAAACTAATATATTTTAGATACATTATATTACATGCTGGAAATGAAAATGGGTTTATTGAGGGTAGTGAAGCGATATTTTCTTCGAAAACAAAATTGAGCGATTACCATGGAGAGATGAACCAGGACAATTTTTTGAAATGGTTTCAACATCAGTTATTAGAAAAATTGGATAGTCCATCTATGATTATACTGGATAACGCCCCTTATCACAGCATGATATTGAACAAAGTGCCCAACAATGCATGGACAAAAAAAAATATCCAAGACTGGTTGACAAATCAAAACATACCATTTTTAAACACAATGTTTAAAACAGAGCTATTGAGTATTGTTGCTCGGTACATAATGCTTCTTAATTATATATATTTTGGTCGACAGTTTATATTTCTTTTGTTTATTCCTATTCTTAAAATAACTGCTTTTTTAGAAACAAACCACCTAAAATATACGTGATTGATGAATTGGCGGTACAACATGGGCACAAAGTTCTTCGTCTGCCTCCTTACCATTGTATATTTAACCCTATTGAGTTAATTTGGGGCATAGCAAAAGGTTACTATAACAGACATATTGGTAGAGATGGTAACAGTGAAAAAGACTGTTTGGATATGTGGAACGAGGACGGTTACCCCAGACATGTGGAAAAATGGTGTTCGACATACTGAGCAAGAAATTTTTAAATGGTATGAAAGAGAACGAATTTTTGATCGACCAGACATCGAACCTTTAATAATCAACTTTGAGAGTGATGAAGATTCAGATTCAGACAGCGCTGAAGAAAGAAACTCCGACTAACTTTATTGTACAGAAAAAGCTTACACCAGTAGCTTACCTAATTTTAGAATGCATTTTTCTGTATGAATTCTGTAAAATAAATACCATGCATAAAATTTGGAGGACCCCATTTGGATTTTTATTCAGTGCCTTTAAGCTATCAATTAAATATGGTAGTTTCATAGTGTCATCTGATCAATAATTGTCATACTTAATGATTATGCAAGTACAGATCTATAATTTTATTATACTATTATTTTTGTTCTCATTTGAGGTTAATATTGCTTATAAACCTAGATATGTAAATAATAAATTTTATTATTTTACAAAAAGTTTGGCAACAATGTAAATTTTTCAACACACCCACCTTGATGACGTGCACGCCACTTTGTTTGGCGTTGACTATAGGATGTTGCGCATGTGGGCGGAGCTTTGTGACGTCAACTTGAGAGTTGTCGGCTCGTGGTTACCAGCGCCAGGATTGTCGTAACGTTACTGCAGTGCACGTGCTTCGTGTTTAATGCTGTATACTGCGATTTTTTGGTGGTTTTGTAACTTGTTGTATTGGTTATACATACTTTATATAAACTGTGTGGTTGATCAATTGATAAAAATCTAGTGTGCTGTTGTAGGATGTAATTCCGACAACCAGTTTAAACGGAATCCTTGCAAAGACGCAGTTGTCCTCAAGACCCAAACCTTAGCAAAAATTGAATTGTGAAAGTGCGTATAAGGTCAATGTGAAACGTACCCTTTTGGGTTACACCCCTAAAAGATATCGTGCTCTAAAGGATGAAAGCCATTCCTGCGGAAAATTTACCGAAGTCTGTATCACCCTACTTTCTAATTCCGCTCTAAAAATGCTCCTAGCGGAGCTAAAATGACGCTTCAGCGTAAATTACCTGTTAACAAGGCGTCTGTGACAGAAAACCTTTTCGGAGTAATTGGAGCAAAAAGTGGTATTCATGACCATCCAAGTCCCCTATAGTTTGAGCATAGAATATATTTTGGGACGAAACAAAGGCGCATGCTCATAGTATTGCAGCCTAGAGTCAGAAAATACTCACAATACACATACACTGAATATAGGATCAGTGTTGCCAGAGCCCACATTGAAAATTCCGCTACTGATATCGAAAAACTCCGCTACTTTCCGCTACCCCGGGGGATTATCGTCCAGGGGGGGGGGTTGCGCATCATAAAACAGGGGGCATTTATTATACAGGTTGTGTCAAAAAAGAAAAACAAAAAACAAACAGCGTGATGAAACATAAGAAACTATAATAAAAAAAACATTTAACTATAAAAACCAATAAATACAATATTACAAATAACTGTCAAACAACAGAACATTTATCACGCAGTCATATTAAAAAAATATCACAGGAAACAAAAAAATAAAAAGCATATGACTAAAGGCCATTGCTGTTTTGCATAAAAAAATTGAAGTTTTTGAGTTACTTAAACTTAGTCACTGTCTGTATCAGATTCTTCTTGTCGCATTTCTGTTCTCTCTATACTATATAAATTATTTTTGTATTTTTTTGAATGTTTTTCACCAAACTCGAAGTCTAAGCAACAACATGTTTATGTATTGTATCCAGTTTGATAAGTATGGCGAGCAAAGTTGAAGGTAAAATTCTATTCCTTTTCTTTGTTTTGATTATCTCCATATATGAGAATGTCCACTCGACATCTGCATTACCATGTGGCAAATGTTAAAATTATTAGACATATCTTTGGAAATACACTTTACAGGTTGTGTTCTTACCAACTACTACCATGTATACGTGTCTCCGTTGAATAAGAATTACCGACCGGTTACCACTGTCGATTGGAAAGATATCTGTATTTAGATTTAGTTACTAACTGCACTCAATTTTTTTCTGGTAAAAGTATCCATCATGTAAACCTAAATTGCAAAATTCCGCTACTTTTAACAAAAATCCAATTCCGCCGCTACCACTTGAAAATTCCACTAACAGTAGCAGAATTCCGCTACTTCTGGCAACACTGTATAGGATATTGCGCATGTGGGCGGAGCTTCGTGACGTCACCCGGAGAGTTGTCGGCTCGTGGTTACCAGCGGCAGGATTGTCGTAACGTTACTGCAGTTCACGTGTATCGTGGTTAATACTATATAGTGCGATTTGTTGGTGTTTTTTGGCGGTTTTGTGACCTGTTCTATTAGTTATACATTCTTTATATAGCCCGTGTGGTTGATAAATTGTTAAAAATGCAGTGTGCTGTTGTGCGATGTAATTCCGATAATCAGTCTGAACGGAATCCTTGCAAAGACATGAAGTTCTACAGTTTTCCTCTAAGACCCAAACCTTAGCAAAAAATGGCTACATCATACAAAAAGAAAAATCAAAGTCAATATAAAAAGCGCTAAGGTTTGCTCGAAGCACTTTTGTGAAAGTGCCACTGAAATGCGCTGGTGCACCATCATGCATTTACCACATATTGTTTCTTATTACTAACGGAACATCATCAAGCAACAAAGGCAACTGTTGAAGAAAATTGAGGTAAGTCTGTCCGTCAAGTCGTCCCGGCAAGAAGGATGGGCCAATAAAGTGGTTGACAATAATTCCTGCCCATGCGTTAACTGAAAATTGATGTTGGAAGTGGGTTGGGTTACCGCATAGGGATTTTCTTCTGCCCACAACTGGTTATTGTGGAACTTCTGAATGGTATTTAGAGAAAAATTAGCTTCGTCCGTGAACAGAATCATTGATTCAACTTGCAGATTTTGTGTAATTTTTTGAAGATACCACTGACAAAAGGTCACACGTCCTGGAAAATCAATGGGAAGTAATGTCTGTACTCTTAAAATATGGTAACGATATAACAAAAAATCCACTAAAATTCTCTAAACAATTTAGTGGCAAATATTTAAGTGTCTAGCGATCTTCCTCGCACTAATTTCAGGATGTTCTTCGACTTCGTGCAGCACTGATTGCTCACACTTAGAGGTCTACCTTCAGATGTTACTTTTCGGATATAACCAGTTTCAACAAGACGACGCTGAGTATTAGAAAAGGTTCGACTATCTGGCAAAGCACGATCGGGATATCTCTAGTGATAAACCCGTCTGGCTTGCTCACCATTACCGTCGGCAAGGCCATATACGTAATGCATTTCCGCCATTTCTGCATTTGAATAATTCACCATTATTAACAAGATTGTAAAAACTAATTAAAGAAAAAGATGCCACAGCGAACAGATTTGAATTACAGAGACTTGTCAGATGTCAAAAGCGAGTGACATATTCCAGAGCAACTAGATATTTATTGCTAAATTGCATTCTTCAGTTATTACATCAATTTTCTCGGACAATAGCACGGTTTTTTATTTTTTTACTCAAAAATTGCGCATCGAAGGTAAACAATTAAAGAGAAATTATTTGTTTTAAATTGAACGGGGAATTCAAAAATAGTTTTTATTTTTCAAAAAAACATTGGCGTAACACTTTTTTTTAAATATCGAAGTCAATACCCGTACACACGCCACTGTTAAAGCTAAAAATCATGTTTGCATTGAAAAATATGCAACTTTATTAACTTAAATTACTTGATAAATATCAGTGAAATATCTGAAGCGGTTCTGAAAATATTAATTAATTTACACCTTTGACATTTCTAACACCCGTCAACATTGTTCTAGTCAATCATAAGCTGATGATATGCAGGTTTTTCATAATTTCTGTCCGAACAACTACCGTTTAGCTAACAACCTTATCAATCAAGATCTGCAATACTTATGCACGTATGCTGCAAAACATAATTTACGTCTAAACTCTTCAAAATCGACAGCTATACTTTTTTGCTCCAAGAAAAAACGTACTTTCCTAAAATCAAAGTTAAATTTATCACTAAATAATAGTATCCTAATATTTTCCCATTCTGCAAAAAATTTAGGTTTGTACTTGGATGAAGATTTCAGATTTCAGGAGCATGTTGGCTATGTGTGTAAGTCTAGTTATTTTAGACTCAGGCTTCTATATGCAAGTAAAACTGTTTTAAATTGAAAAATTAAGAAAATGTTATGCGAGTCACTCATACTCAGTAAAATTGCTTACTGCAACATAGTTTATTATCCCTGTCTGGATGAAATCACAAAATACAGACTGCAAAAAATTCAAAACTCATGTAGTCGTTACATAAACAATTTAAGAAGGTACGATCATGTTTCTCACTCAGTATCTTCAAAGAATTGGTTGAAAATTTCTGATCTTTTCAAATACAACTTTGTTACATTTGTCGTAAAAATATTAAAAACTTCTGTTCCGGTTTATCTTATGCAAAAGCTTGTTCGTAGGAATTTAATTCACAATTTGAATACGCGCAACATTAATCTCCTGACAATGCCACAACATAGGACAGCCATTTTTCAACGATCTTTTACGTATAATGCGGTGAAATTGGTCAACTCTTTCGAACACTGTTTCATCAGCATCTTTTCTAAAAAAAAATATAAGAACTACTTATTGAGCTCTTAGGTTATTATCTTCTCCTTGAATCGTACGTATTACTTATGTTTTTTGTTCTAATCGTACGCATTATGTCATATTTATTAATTCTTCTTTTACTATTATTCTTCTTTTTCCTTTTCTTTTTCAGTTTTTTATTTTATTTTTAAGGTAGTAATAAGCATTGACATGACATTTATGGTTAAGTATAAATGGCCATTGGCCAGACTTCGACATTTGTAAGGATACATAATTATGTATGTGTTACAATAAAGTCCATTGAATTGAATTGAATTGAATTTCCATTTTTTCCCTAAAACTTCGACACCCCGAGTTTTTGTAAGGAAACATGTTTAGACCATAGATTATAAAGCAAACTAACATTAATTTTTTATGTAGATTCACACCCTTAAATATTCGCATATCATTAAGGAACACCTTGTAAACATACGTACAGGCCAAGCTGATAAAAGCGTGTTAAAAAAAGTTATACCACAATCTGCCTCCTGTGAGGATTGAACTCACGACCCCTGGTTTACAAGCCCACTGACCTACAGAGGCTTGTAGTTTCGCTATACGTAAGACGGCATTTGAAATCGGTGGCTTTTTATTGAAATATTTGCTTTTTACAGAATTTTATGAATAAGGATAATGGAATAAGTACTGTTATCAAATTATTGCATTGTTATCAGTCCTTGGTACGTGTGCGAGGTTTCAGATTAATCAAACTTCTGTAACATGCTTACAGGGCAAGCTAATAATAAAAGCGTGTTGAAAAATAGCATTCAGATTCTGATTTCAAGTTACGGACCTCAGAAATGGAGCAGGTTAGTAAGAAATTTAAAGTCTATAGAATGAAGTAACATCTGAAAAATTTTCTTATATTCCTTCCTTGCTATCATAAAGTAGTTGGGTCAAACAATTCAGTTGAAATTTATATGCAACATTAGAACTAAATCTGCGGATTTGCTAGGGTGAAAGTAAAGTATACTATTGTGAAAAGGAGATTGGTTTCGGAGAAAGAAATGCAATATTCAAAGTAAGGTAACAGCTTATTGGGCAATGTACGTTTTTTATCCGACATTTCAATGCAACAATAAATTAGTTTCAATGTTTCGCTTTTTTATATCCTCGACAAAAAGTGAAGAGTTTACTTGGAAATTTATCTGATATTAAAATGACCTTGAATGTCATGGTCAGGTTCATTGATAAGGATATACTTGTACTTATAATTGTCCGCGATTTGCATGTCATTTTCAAAGGACCGGATATTTAACAATTTCAATCAAATCTAAACTGCAATTATAGAATTGCAGCTTCAATCTACTTGACACCAATTTTTAGTTGCACAGTGTCTAGATAATTGTAATGATATAATAATTACAGATCCATCATGCACATTTGCAATTCAATGTCATACACATTCATACATTATCTGTCGAAAAATGAGTTTTATCGTATATAATCATGACCGTATTACACTTGTGAACAATTAAGTATGATTAAGCATTTCGCGTTAATTCAGAAGAACAAATAAGTATACGGTATTTGTTTCGCAAATATTTGCCCCGGTATAAACTTATATGTATATATTTTTATTCTACTGTCGACAATTTGCTTTTGCTTCTGTCGGTTCAGTTTCAGCGTACAATACTTAGTTGTAAATAATTAAAAATATAACGGATTGATATATTTACTTATTATGACAATTTGTTGTGCAAACTATCTCTGAGCTTTTAAGGTGAGTTTTTTATCAAGTTGATATCTGGGTATTACACTAGAGCCCCTTCCCACTTCAGTTGGCCCAACTATTGAAATCTTAGTTTTTTTCTTATCAAACACAAATAATAAAAATGTACCAGGGTGTTATAGGTTTAAAATATTAACAATGAATATGTTTGCAGCATAAAAATAACACATGTTGCAATTACAGCATATCATAGCAAAATAAGTCTATAACGCATAGGTGGCTGTGAAAAATAAAAGCAATGACAATTGTTTTTATTAATCACAGCTGTCAGAATACGTTTAAAATAGTTTTGGGTAGTTAAGGTTTTCAAAATGTGTAGAGGAAAGAAAGGTTATTAGTGAGAAAATTCAGTTACTGATAATTAAATTTTTTAATTCTGGGAAATTAAACTCAGAAATTGCAACTTTGTTAGACTTATCGCGGCACAGTGTGAGAAATATTGTTAGAAGATATAACGTAACTGGTTCAGTTAATATTAAGCCACGATATGTGAAAAAAAGTAATATCACAAATGCCGACCGAAGAGCATTAAGAAGAATAATCGTGAAAACAGGCGTGCCAATTATTTACAATTAGTGCTCTGTGGAGTGACGCTGTTGGAAGGAGAATTTCGAGGTCCACAACTCATAGAGAGGCCCACAAACTGGGATTTAGCACTTGCAAGGTAAGTTTTCTTATAAAAAAAAGTGAAGTAAAAACCCTAAAGTTGCACAACTTGTTTATAGGCCAAAGAAAAGCCACTATTAACTCCACTGCAAAAGAAAAATCGGCTTAGATGGGCTAAAGAATATAGACAATGGACACCTGAACAATGGTGTGCAATACAATGGAGTGATGAGGCCCGATTCGAAGTTTGTGTTGGTGACAGTCGCAGTAGAATTATTCGCAAAAAAATGAAGCATTCCATGTTGACTGTCTGAAGAGAAAAGTGAAATTTCCAGCATCCATTATGGTCTGGGGCAGTATGTCATCAAAAGTAGTAGGAAAACTTCATTTTATTGATGGAAATGTGGATAAAAACAAATATTTGGCACTTTTAGAAGAATCGCTTTTACCAGTGATGGAAGAATGTTTGACATCCGGCCAAGATTTTGTGTTTCAGCAAGATGGTGCAGCGTACCATACCTCAAAAAGGCTATAAAATGGATGGCAGAAAATAATGTACAACTTTTGAAATGGGTTTCTAGCAGTCCAGATCTGTCACCTATTGAAACTTTGTGGCACGAGATGAAAAAGGTTCTACGACAACATCCTGCTGGTACAATCACTGAACTAAGACAAAAGCTTTAAGAAATATGGGATTGTTTTACACCAAATTTTTGCCAAAATTTGGTTAACACTATGCCCCAAAGAATTTCAGCCGTAATAAAAAATAAAGCTGATGTTACCCAATGGTAATCTTGCAATTGTTGCTTTGTTAACTTCGCGCATTTATTCGCACATTGTTTATTTGTTCAGATGTTCTATTAGTTATAGGTCTAAGGCCCGTATCGTCAGTCGTCCCTACAATTGTAGGGCGCGTTTATGGCCTCCTTGATTGTCATACTCCTTTCTCTCCTTCAACAATTTCTAGATTACACTTGTCCCGTGTCAGCGTCAGCGCTCTCCTATTGTGAAGATATGTTTTCTTTTTAAATTGTAGGAAATTTCAGGCTGATTAAGCATGATATAACTCAAAAGCAAGCACAATTTGATGCAAATAGATGTTTGTGACATAACCTCAAAATAGAGTTCTGACACGGAGAAATAGAAAACTATGACAATCAAGGAGGCCATAAGGGCGCCCTACAATTGTAGGGACGACTGACGATACGGGCCTAAGTGACTTCGAATATGTATTTTTTACGACTAGAGTGTATCTAAAATATTTTTGAAAAAATAAATTGTTTTAGAAGTAAATAGTTGCGTCATGTTTAGTTTACAAAGGCATATTTTGGTACAAATCTTGAAGTGGGCCAAGTGAAGTGGGAAGGGGCTCGTACATCCGAAAAAATATTCATAATTGTTCATAAGATAGAGATGAAAGGCAATATTGATGAATATGCTGATTTTAGCTAGTGTTTTCTTAGAAGTAAAGTTGAATAGAGGTTGTAATTATGAAGGCTATAGCTGCCCTGAACTATGAGAGTTAAGGCTATGGCATGAACTACTAGACACAATCTAGAATTTAAGCTTCCACACCAGCGGTGACGCGTGACTTTTCCTAAACTGTTACCAAAACCAGATGTGAAAAATCTTATTAAAAAAAGTTTATTTTGAACCTCCCAAATATAAGTTTTTGCTTATTTTAGGTATTTTATTTAAACTATGTTTAAATGAAGGTAAACATTCCTGGATTGAGCATCTGGGGCACTTGATATACCTCATCGTCTTATGCTATGACTAATCCAAGCCGTCCGAAAAAACAGTCGACGTTTCTAGATGTTCGGAAAATTTTTGATCTATTTTGGCGATGAATCTTAACAATTTCCTGTAATTTCCTCTATTATCAGAGTCATATCCCCTTCAAAATGAACGGTAATTCCTATTTTGCCAGAAGTGTGCTGCCTAAAAGCTTGGTTAAGACAACTTTTGATTCTTGTTTTGCCAAACTGAATTAAATTGGCTACACATCTCACATGTAACGGATAAATTTCATGTCTCCTCTTTAGAGCCCTAAAACTATTTAAATCGTTGACTCCGCTGCATTTTATTCTGTATAAAACAGAAGACATCGCCAACAATACAATCTGTTTTTACAACCACATAAACAAGAGTTTCTATATACAGTAGTCCGACAAACATTATGCAGGGCAGTGTCGGACTATCGAATTTGTCGGATTATAGAGCACTGCCGAAGACCCCCTATAGTCTGGAATTTTTTACAAAAGGGTACCTTGTAATCCGACAAATTACATATCCAATGGTAAGATTATATATGTTATGTATATGTATGTACTTTGAAGTACAAATCATACATAGTTTATGTATGTTGAATTTAACAATAGAGAGCTTACGTTTTATTATAAAAGTAAGCATAAATGCACATACATATGTACCAAAATAATCAAGAATTATTAATCAAAATCATTAATGAATTTATCAAATTATGAAGCTTGGAAATATTCATCAATTTTTTTGTTGTTTAAGGTTGTTATAACGCGAGATCAGAGCTGTGTTTCTCAGTCTTCTCAAAAGTAAAAGTTCGTTGTAGGATGTACCATTCTCTTCAGCCCATTGTAAACCTAGCTCAAAGGCGTTAATTGTGTCTTGTGCTGTGACTTGTAGAGCAGTTGCAATCACGTCGTCGTTATTTTCCTGATTGTTTGTTGTATAATTAGAAACCTCTTTTATAATCTCTTCGTCAGACATTTCATGAAAAACATTTTCCTCTTTATCCATTCCACGGCACCAGATTTCCAAATCTTCCGGACTTATCTATGTTTCAGTAGCGACTTGTTCTATAACTTCAGAAGTAACACTGATTTGTGGAACGTTTCTAGGAGTGGTGACTATATCTGGCCGTAACTTTTTTCAAGACGATTTAATAGTTGATGACGGTAACGCATTCCACGACTGACAAAGATCAAAAACCAAGTCTTTCATATTAAATTCTTTTAACGTTTTTTCTATTGGTTGGTCTTTTGATACGGCTCTCAGAAGTAGGTTATTCTTATAGTCTTGCTTGACAAACTGAATAATATTCTGGTCCACTGGTTGAATCAGTGCAGTGCAATTTGGCTGAAGAAACATCGCAGTGATGCACTTATCCTAAGTTGTTAGTAGTCTTCTTCAGACGGATGACCGGGAGCGTTACCAAAAAGCAACAACGCTTTTTGAGAAAAATTATGATCTTTTAACCATTTTCTAACTTCAGGTACGAAGCATTCATCAAACCACTTTATAAAAAGGTCTTTTGTTATCAATGAACTTTTATGTCTGTAATAGTGTACAGGTAAATCAATGTTTTTGAATGCCCGTGGTTTATTAGATTTCCCAATGACCATCATCTTAAGCGCGTGTGTGCCCGCAGCGTTAGCACATGGTAGTATGGTTACACGCTCTTTACTTACTTTTGGTCCAGATACGGATTTTTCGTTACAAGAAACGAAAGTTTTGTTAGGCATCACACGCCACAAAAGCCCTGATTCGTCTGCATTGTACACCTGTGACGGGTCAAGGTTTAAATCGTTCACCTTTTGCAGGTGACATCGTTAGAAAGTTTCTCTCCTGCAATAGTCATTAAACGTATAATAATAATAATAATAAAATGTCTTTATTAGGCACATTATATAAACTACAACATAATGGCTTCTCTACTTAACCTACCCAAATAATAAATTGAAACACTTAATCAAAGGAAACTTTGACAAGCAGCAAAAGACGCTTCAAAACAACGAGCTTGATAGCTTCCTGACATACATATATACACACATATATTACGTAAAAATAAAATGTAAGAATTAAAAACTAACTTTTCCGCAATTACTACAATGACAAATAAATCTGTTTCACATGCTTACGAAATCTGTTTACTGGCCAATCCTTTATATTGTCATCTAATTCGTTATAAATCAGGATAGCATTGTAAGTGTATGAACTACGAAATACAGTTGTTTTATACATAGGGATCTCTAGTCTTTTTTTGTGTCTGAAATCAATGTCTGAATTATTTCGTCTGAAAACAAATTTCTCATAAAGATACAAGGGGGATCGAGAAGATGTGATCTGTGTTACAGCAGGACAAAAAAGCATCACTGAACACTTATCTTTTATTGACGACTTTTAAAATGTTCTAGCCATCCTTTGCTGGCCACAAAATCATCTTTTTTTGTTATTTCCTTATAAAAAAACTTAGCTTTCATGGCCAATATGGGTTCTGAAATTGGTACATGCCTATTTCTCTCCTGAAGAAACCACATGTACAAAGCTTCTTCCACTTCTGGATGTTCAGCTTTGTTGAGTGTCTGTCTCTTGCCTGGCCCGCAGTCAGTAGTCGACACGAACTTCTTGATCTTCTCGTGGTTTCTTTTAATGTCATAAATTGTAGATCGGCATACGCCTTATTCACTTGCTAAACTACTGAAAGTTTCATTGCGATTTAAGCGGTCTAAAATATCACATATTTCTTTAATTGTCAATGATTTGTGCTTTCGCTTCTGAGTTTGTGATGACATTACTAGGTACTATACTTAATACACAATGAATAAATAGTAAACAATGAACGCACGCTAGGCCGTACCGCTATCACCAGTAGTCAAATTCAAACTAAGTAAAACAATGCTTACGCGTCGAGCACGATAGCGGTGGCGCGTACAAGTTGTAACCTGTTCAAACCTATGTGATCTACATTAGCGAATATTGTCAAATACGTATGTATGTAATACATGTCGGATTGCAGGGGGTGCCGGATTAGACAGTGGCCGGATTATCGGGGGTCCACTGTACCAACTTAATTTAAAATATCAAACTACGTTTTTTATTCCTTTTTAAAATCATCTAAAATAGGTAGGCGTTGGTCTACCATTTTCAATGATCTCCTTTCTTTCTTAAAAGTTATACAAGGAGAATGACTTTTCAGGTAGTTGATCGATTACGCAGCGACACTCATCCATGTTTAATTGCACGCCTACTATAGCCGGTAACCAAAACGGCTACTAACGAGTGAGAAGTGAGTAACCGAATCAAAAAATGGTAACAATCCCACATAATAGTCACAGCGTCCCACGCACTCGGGCGACCGCGATCAGACACGAGCCGCCACCGAAGGTCCCCGACGGACTACCAAATGTATCCATAAATGAAAATGGTAACAACCGACAACCAAGTCAGCTTCATCGTGTTCGCAAAACCTAGACACTATATGGCGCATTATTTTCGTGGGGCTGATTTGCTAGTTACTGAATTACTATTACATATCGCTGTTGGTAAACAATGAAATTAAATTATTTCACAGTTCTTAGTAATAAAATATTTATTTTTAAGATTTTTAACTGTTACCAATGGTAACAATGGTTACATGAACGCTTCGCCACCGTTTCACACAGAAAGTATTCCATAGGTGTGGAATCACCCGATATCTGGAGTCAGTTAACTGGCTCATATTTCCACCTTTAACCCCCCTCTCTCCAATGCTTTTCAACTGTCATATTCACTATTCACTATCAGGAGCACTCTGATGTAGACCTCCGGTACGGTCATCTTGAAAGCATTAATTCTGCGGTCGCCACAACGCGCCCTATAAACAACTTCCTAAGTTTGCCACTGTGACTAACGGCCGTATAGTTAGCCGTCCCTACAATTGTAGGGTGCCTTTATGACCTCCTTGATTTTCATAGTATTTTCTCTCCTTCAGAAAGGCTACTACTAAAAATTATTAATCCGATTTTTAAACTTCCTAAGGTTAGTCGAACTGGGAAAAGGTTCCTCTTCTAGATTGTTCCACAATCTCGACTCCCTCGGGACAAAGGAGTCTGGTAGGCACACCGCGTGACAGAATCATGGAGGAGTCTGGGCGGCAGCACCACATACGTGTGAACAATACTCGAGGCTAGGTCTTAACTGGGTCTTGTACAGAGTGAGAAGGTCATGCGGAGAAAAGTACTTCTTAGCCCTAAACAAATAGCCTAGCTTTTTCCCAGCAGCTGCCGCTATTGACGAGATATGTTCGTGTCAGATCAAGTCCTCGCTGATCTGGACTCCGACCAACCGAAATGAATGGCTCCTTAGCAGAACTTTGCCATCCATCGAAACCGGATCAGCGCTAGGATGCTTTTTGTTCATCAAGAAAGCAGTGCTATATGCCTGTAATTGTAAAGGTCGGTCTTAGATCCTTTTTTTGGGATGGGTTGGACTTAAGATATCTAGGAGATACGCGAAAGAATTGGAGCAAGCTCCGCTGCGCACCTCTTCAGCACACTGTCAGGAATCAAACCCGGACCAGAGGCTTTGTTGATATAGAGCGACAAGAGCACCCGTCTTATGGTCTTGTGACTGAATATTACTTCCCGTATAGTCTAAGGAACCCTTTGAATCGACGGCACTTGGACGTTCGGGGGGACGTCCATGGTGGAGTTGGCAGCAAAGATCTTGGCAAGCACTCCCGCCTTGATCTTTGAGTCGGTTACAATCGTTCCATCCTGACACGTCACATAAGTGAGGGGAGGCTATTCTGTGAGAAGTTCCTTTTCCAATGCTATGCGACATTACCGTGTGCCTAACTTTCAGATTGTGCTGGTCTTTGGCATTGCGAACCGCTTCGTTATATTTGTTTCTGGACTCGAGGTCGGCTTGTCTGTTCTCTACAGTGGAGTTTTGTAAGAAGGTTCTGTGTACCTTGGTCTTCTGCTGGCGAGCGGTGTAACACGATTCGTTAAACCAGCCGTTGGACGCTGGTTTAGGCACTTCCACTGTACAAGGGATGTATTCCTCCATCCCGACGTGGATAATTTCGGTTATCAAAGAACAGACAGCCGACTCATCCGCGTCAGCGAAACAAACATATCTCCAAGGAAAGGTACAGATGAAGTCTCTGGGCCCCTCCCAGAACGCATGTTGGTAATGCCAAATTTTGCTGCCGGGATATGTTTCTACTGCCACAGCGGGTTCTGACCGAGACATAACCTCAACAGCATCGTGGCCTGAGTTACCCAGTGGGGACAGGACAGCAGCGCTGTAAGGGACAGGATGCGTGGTCAGAAAGAGATCCAGCAGGCTACTGGCATGTGACGAGACGCGGGGAAAAAGTAGGGCTCGTCACCAGCTGGGTCAGCCATTGAGGAAGAGCGAACGCTTCGACAGCACTTCCTGCTGCATCGGTCTTGTTTGAACCCAAATAAAGCTCATTAAGGGCATTGAAATCACCGATAAGTACTACCTCTGAAGCGGCGTGATTTATGTTCAAGAAGTCGATCTTGACAGCGAGGTATTCAAGCAGGTCATCTCAATTATGGTCTGAAGAAGAGCGATAAAGCCAGCAAATTAATTTGGGGGATATTTTGGAGTTGAGGCGAAGCGACAGAATTTCCTTCCGGTCTGATTCCAAAGAAACATCTCTGGAGCAGGAAAGACTGCTGCGGACAAAAGCCACAACTACCCCGTTCTTTCTCAGATTGGAGTGCACCTCGTAATTTGGGAAGCTAAGATGGTTGATCGGTGCAGACCTTGAGATTTTGGTCTCCGCCCAGAAAAGCATAGCGGGAAGATTGGATTGCAAGTAGTGATGAACAGCATCAATGTTGCTGTTAATGCCGCAGATGTTCGTGAAAAAAATTTTATCTTCGATGTTCTTCCCTCGAGTCCACCCTCCACCAGGACATTCCGAGAGTGCAGTGAGTTTACGTCCGGGATTCTTAGTACATCATCATTAATTTCTTTGTTGGGAGATAACCGACTGCGTAGCTTAGGTGTGGAAACATGCGGACATTTATACGACTTCCTAGGAAAAGCTAGCGGGTGGTACCGCCTCGGTCGACTGTTCCTTGTCTACCACCTTATTGGATTGAGTCAGTTGACTCCTGTTGTGAGGCTGTTTCCTTTTTGAATTGTAAGAAATTTCAGGCTGATATAACTGATGATATAGATCAGAAGCATGAACAATTTGATACAAATAGATATTTGTAACATAACCTCAAAAAAGAACGCCTTTCTGAATAACAGGAAAAACCATGAGAACAACTAACGATACGGTCCTAAGTGACCCCTCTGCCCTTTCCAATAGACCTGCATTTGGTTTGTATTTTCCATTTTTCTACATATTTCACGCAAGTATTAATACGCTTTGTTTCAAGGGTCTTCTTGAGGTATCTTATTCCAAAGTAGCTTAGTTTCAAAGAACTGCTAGCGTTTGAGGAGTATAAGGTCCCATCATATCCCATTCATATTCAATGGGCGATACGAAAGGAAAGCGTCCATTATAGCTCTAGCAATATGGGTATGGACATTATCTTGTTGGAAACAGGACACTCAAACGTTTGAAAAAATAGCAAATAAGGTGGTTCTAGCATTTCCTATTTACAGTTGCTCTAATAAAAGATGTAACGGGTGATTTTTTAAGAGGTATAGGATTTGATTTTCAAAAAAAACACAAAAAATTTGAAAAAACGATTAAATCTTTATTTGAGTCGATAGAACGGTCGATATAATTTAATGTTTAAAGATTATTTCATGTAAATGTAGGCCGCGGCTCCGCTTTAGATGGCCCATGCGCAAGGTCCAATTTTGGCACACTCTCTCCTACATATCGGCCGGTATCTCACGAATAAATGCTTCAATATTGGCTTCCAGTGCGTCAATCGTTGCTGGTTTATACCTGTAGACATTAGCCTTAACATGGCCGCACAAGAAATAGTCCAACGGCGTTAAATCACACGATCTAGGCGGCCAATTGACGGGCCTCAAACGTGAGATAAACTGTTCACCGAACTCGCCTCTCAATAGGGCCATTGTTTCGTGTGCGGTGTGGCATGTGGCACCGACTTGTTGAAACCACATGTCAGCCAAGTCCAGCTCTTCCATTTTGGGCAAAAAAAAGTTTGTTATCATCGCACGGTAGCGCTCGCCATTCATAGTTACTACGGCCATTGTCGTCTTTGAAGAAGTACGGCCCGATGATGCCACCGGCCCATAATCCACACCAAACAGTAATTTTTTTGGGATGCATTGGTAGCTCTTGCAATGCTCCTGGCTGGTCTTCACTCCAGATGCGGCAATTTTGCTTGTTAACGTACCCATTCAACCAGAAATGAGCTTCGTAGCTGAACACAATTTTTCGATAAAAATGTGGATCTTCCTCCAACTTTGCCAGCGCCCATTCACCAAATTGGAAACGTTTTACACCCAAATCCTGTCGCAAAATTTTCCACCTAGTGGAGTAACAGAGGCCCAATTGCTGCGAATGGCGGCGAATCGACATTTCACGGTCATCACTAACACTGGCGGATACAGCCGCAATATTTTCTTCAGTCCTCACTCTACGTCTGCGTGTTGGTGGTTTAATGTCCAATAATGTAAACTGGGTTCGAAATTTAGTCACAAGCTTCCGAATAGCTCCCTCAGTAGGCCGACCAAATTGCCCATAAATTGGAAGCAGTGCTGGATGTACTCTCTTAACCGAGCATGAATTTTGATAGTAAAATTCAATAATTTGCAAGCGATGTTCGTTCGTAAGTCGATTCATGGTTAAATTATAGACCAAACTTAACAAGTTTGACAATGACACAAGACACGATTCACGCGTCATCTGTCAAAAACAGTGTTGCCAAAAAGATACTAGCAAAAAAATCGCCCATTATAACTTAGCACCATGTGTGGCTCACGTTCAATTGTTCGACCATCAAAATACTCTGTTACTCAAAGACTGACCCCGCAGGTGACGAGCCCTAATTTTTCCTTGGTTTTTCGTCTAACGCCAACAGTTTGGTGTGTCTCTTTCTGGCCACGCATTTTGTCTCTTACACCCCCGCTGTCCTGTTTCCACTTGACGAAATTTGTCGCGATAAATTTGAGCTGCAAGATTTGAATTCTGACGAGGTTCACCGTAAACTAACAACATGTCGGCGAACTCTTGATTCGAGAACATTGTAAATAAACACG
Source organism: Acanthoscelides obtectus (assembly GCA_963669975.1). Taxonomy (NCBI): domain Eukaryota; kingdom Metazoa; phylum Arthropoda; class Insecta; order Coleoptera; family Chrysomelidae; genus Acanthoscelides; species Acanthoscelides obtectus. Next base: position 476,428 of record CAVLJG010000009.1, on the reverse strand, counting down.
ACGACGTACGCGAACAAAAACAAAACAACATACTAACCAATGTTACCGTTTGCGATCGATTGCCGGTTCGATAAGAGTGATGAAAAACCGACGCGCTGTGGTCATGTGTGTTTTAAATATTTAATTCAATGAAACTTACTTACTTACTGACTACAAATTTTGGCGCAACTTAGAAAAACTTAATGCCATTTATTTGTTAATTACCCAATTTAAAAACGTTTTAGATTAGATTATAAAAATTAGTAAAATTGTGGTGATTGTGGTCGATATAAAGCACTTAAAGTTGTAAACTATAAAGCCATTCAGACAAAAATCTATTGAACGACTTGTTTTGACTACCCCCCCCCCCCCCCTATTACCCATTTCAATAATGACTACCATAACGTTTACACCCTGTATATGGAGGATATTCCATGCACATGGAATCCCAAGCTAGATACCTAAAAAAATGCCTTAGTTTCCACTCTTTGTTATCTTGTTTCTCCTATTTTGTCTGCTTGAAAAAGTGGCTGCCGGCTGCTGGTAGTTACAATTTATTTTTTTTCTCTAAACCTAGGTCCGCAAATTCTTCGATCTCAAGATAGAGGGTGTTGACATTTTAAAAAAAATGTTTTTTCCGTAAGTATCTTAAATATCCTTTACCTAATTTTGTTGTAATTTGGCGGTGGTATTTATGACATTAAGGAATCAATTTAGCTCCAACTTCTTGATTACATTTATCAAGTTGGGTGCCGCGGGATCTGAACGAACATTTGTGAAAAAAAAAGTAGGCCACTGACTGTTGTGCAATTTTTTTATTACGTTCTTGGGATTAAGCAAACGGCAATGCAACTCGTTTGTCTCTTAAATCTTCTTCGTATGTTGCTTAGTTTTCGAGAAAAAAAGTCCACTTAATTGCATATCCCTGGATCACACAAGGAATATGGGAAAAGGTTTCTTTTGGAAATTATTTATACTAAGTGACATATAAATCCGAACACCCAGTTTAAATGGTTTTATTTTAATAAAAGTTGGTGAATCTATTTATCTTACTGTAAATAACAAGTGAAAAAATGTTCAGCCTTATCAGTTGGACATTCCGGTTTTTATACTGCTTTTTTTTAATTCACTAACGCTCTAAAAATGAATATTTCAGCAGCAGTAAAGAATCAACGTTGGCGGATTTTGGTTCTTGACATCCTTTACGATCGGTTACGATGCCTAGAGTACGGAGACCTGTACGATTTCGTCAACTTAGTGAGTTTGATAGGGGCCGTATAGTTGGACTTCGGGAAGCTGGACTTTCTTTTCGGGCAATTGCAGTTAGAGTGCAAAGAAGTGTAGACACTGTGGTTAGGTGTTGTCAGGCATGGCTTCGAGAAGGCCGTACGCAAAGAGCAAGGGGCACTGGACGCCGCCGTAGAACATCAGACCGTGAAGATCGCCGCCTAAGATTATTGGCCTTAAGGAACCGTTTCTCCACTACCAAATCCATTACAAATGAATGGTTTGCAGAACACGGAAGACCTATTGGCATGCGAAGTGTTTACCGACGAATGAGAAGTTTTGGATTGTTTTCATACCGGCCACACTGGGTCCTCCCTTTAACTCGAGAACACCGACGTAATCGCCTTGAGTGGTGCAGACAACGGTCACTCTGGGATCAGGAATGGAACAGTATTGTCTTTAGTGACGAGTCTCGATTTTGTTTAGGCATGCACGATGGTCGTGCCAGGGTTAGAAGGCGACGTGGTGAAAGGAGGAATTCACAGTTTTTTGTTGAAAGACATGTTCATCACACTGTTGGAGTTATGGTTTGGGGTGCTATAGCTTATGGTTCCAGGTCACCTTTAATCTTCATCAGAGGTAACATGAACGCGCAGCGTTATATCCGCGAAGTTCTAGAACCCCATCTTTTACCCTATCTTGACACCCTGGCAGATCCAACTTTCCAACAAGATAATGCCCGACCACATGTTGCAAGAGTCACAATAGACTTCTTTCAACATAATGATGTCACATTGTTACCATGGCCACCAAGATCTCCCGACTTATCCCCAAATGAGCACGTGTGGGATATGATGGGTAGGAGATTGCTCAATTTGCAACGTCCTCCTCAGACTCTAGAAGCACTTCGAGAGGAGTTGGTGGTTGCCTGGAATGAGATACCACAGGAGGACATTGACCACCTGATCAGAAGCATGCCTAGGCGCGTTGGAGAATGCGTAGCACATCAGGATGCATCCACACATTATTAAAGGTCAAAGGGCTTTAAAGCAGTGCAATCATTTTGAAATTTTTATCATTTACTTATTATGCTTCATTAAGTACTTATACAAAATTTTATTAAAATAAAACCATTTAAACTGGGTGTTCGGATTTATATGTCACTTAGTATATTTTAGAATTCTTTAGTACTAATTCTGTTATAGTTATTTAATATTTGTTGTCATTGTAGTTAAATAATTAGTCACAAAAAACATCATTTCCAAAAGAAGCTTTGCCCCATATTCCTTGTGTGGTCCAGGAATATGCAGTTAGGTGGACTTTTTTTTTTCGAAAACTACGCAAAATTAAAAAAAATCAATAGACAAAAAAGTTGTATTTTTATTTGCTCAATCCAAAGAATATAATAAAAATTGCAAAAAGTAATTTTTTCGTCACAAGTATTAGTGAGATCGCGCTCGAGACGCCACTGGACTCAATAAAGCTAGGGCTAAATTAGCTCCATAATATTGTAAGTACCATCGAGAAATTACAATTAAATTAGGTAAAGGATATTTAAGATATTTACGAAATACAATTTTTTTCAAATTTTATATTTAGAACAAATAATTTGCGGACCCATGTTTATATGAACCTTTTGTCTTGGAGTTATTCAAAGAACCGTCTGTTAAATTTATGGTACATACTTAATTAACACCCTGTATAGGCATGATATTATTTACAGTGAAAAATGATACTAGTATAACATCTGAAATAGAACGATCAATACTAGTACGATCATGTTACACGAACGTTACGTTTCTTATCTGTAATTATAATCAAGTGTACAAATGATATATAACAAATACCTCTTATAATCTTTCCCTCTCTATGGCTTTGATTTTTTCATGATTTCAGTTAAACCGTGAACTACAAATGGACGAATTTTGTGGATCTAAGTTTTGGGTGAGTGCAATAGAGATATCCATATTTTCACATTAATGTAATAGGATCTATTCGGAGGTAGCTAAATGATTTGAGTAATGTGTACTTAGCATATCTGTTACTATCGAATTTTAATCGTGTGATAAACCTGCCTAGCTTTACTTCACCTTGAGACACTTTTTGTATCACAAACATCTCAACACTCGATGTGCGCTTTATTTTTTTATATAACGTACGAGGGCGGTTCAATAAGTACCCGTGTTAGAAATGAAGACACCGTTTTTTCTTTTTATTTTTCAACACACAATCCCCTTTTTGAAAGATACACTTTTCCCACCATTCCTGCAATTTTTTAACCCGACCAAAATATATGGTTTGTGGAACTGTCCAAAATACGATGACTTCCTCGTTTGAGGTAAATTTGTTCCCCACGAGCCATTTCTTCATGTCAGGGAACAAGAAAAAGTCGCAGCGGGCCAGATCGGGTGAATACGCGGTAGCACTTCATAACGCAATTCATGCACTTTAGCGGCGACAACTCCGGATGAATGTTTTTTTTGGTCAAATGTGGCCGTGTCTCCCTCAATTTTTTGTCGAAGCGATCAAATAACTACAGTGATCGTTCTCCACGAGGATGGCGCCGTTCGCATCCCAAAGAATCGTCACCATGACCTTTCCGGCCGATGCGACCATCTTCGCCTTCTTTGGAACAGATTTACTGGGAGAAATACATTGTTTTGATTGTTGCTTAGTTTCTGGTGTGTAATGATGAATCCAGCCCAACTAGCAAAGTAGTGGTATAAGCTTTTGGTAAAAGAACCGTTCAGCCATAAAAGCTCTCTATTGTTGTTGCCTGAACACCAAAATGCTGGCTTAATGTTGTGTGGAATGCAAATTTGCTTTCTGCAACATATTTGCTCTAAAATGAGGTGTTTAAAATATTCTTATAGCATAGTTATACAACATCTTATAGGGCAAATTTTTAACTGTTGCATAAACGTTTATACAACTATTTTATACGGCATATTTGCACGTTAGTCAAAATCGTTGTGTTGTGGCATCCATTGTAACGTTTATAAAACAAACCCGAGCCTTATTGTTTTGCTGTGCAATTTACTACTTTAGCCAACAAATTGCTCCCAACGGAAGCACTTATACAACTGTTGTTTAGTAACTGTTATAGCCTGTACATATGCTAAATATGTTGGTAAACAACTTCACCATAACCTAACTTTCTGCTGTCATATTTTTGTAAAATGCCATAACCAATGTTTTAAGGCAAACAACGCATGCATATTGGTTCAAAAGGTTTTATCAACTGTTCAAACAGAAGATATAGATCTGGTACAAATTCTGGGTAAATCATTCGACTCTGTCGGTATTTCATTTCAGACATTTTTCAAATTGTTGTATATCTCCTGCAGGCAACACCAAAATATTCTAATAACCTAAAGACAACATAGACGATGCCATGATTGTACACAACCACCCGCCATATTGAGCAAACATTTATTCCTCTATTGAATATTAAATAATTATGTTTCAGTTCGAAATTACAGATATACTAAGTGACATATAAATCCGAACACCCAGTTTAAATGGTTTTATTTTAATAAAATTTTGTATAAGTACTTAATGAAGCATAATAAGTAAATGATGAAAATTTCAAAATGATTGCACTGCTTTAAAGCCCTTTGACCTTTAATAATGTGTGGATGCACCCTGATGTGCTACGCATTCTCCAACGCGCCTAGGCATGCTTCTGATCAGGTGGTCAATGCCCTCCTGTGGTATCTCATTCCAGGCAACCATCAACTCCTCTCGAAGTGCTTCTAGAGTCTGAGGAGGACGTTGCAAATTGAGCAATCTCCTACCCATCATATCCCACACGTGCTCAATTGGGGATAAGTCGGGAGATCTTGGTGGCCATGGTAACAATGTGACATCATTATGTTGAAAGAAGTCTATTGTGACTCTTGCAACATGTGGTCGGGCATTATCTTGTTGGAAAGTTGGATCTGCCAGGGTGTCAAGATAGGGTAAAAGATGGGGTTCTAGAACTTCGTGGATATAACGCTGCGCGTTCATGTTACCTCTGATGAAGATTAAAGGTGACCTGGAACCATAAGCTATAGCACCCCAAACCATAACTCCAACAGTGTGATGAACATGTCCTTCAACAAAAAACTGTGGATTCCTCCTTTCACCACGTCGCCTTCTAACTCTGGCACGACCATCGTGCATGCCTAAACAAAATCGAGACTCGTCACTAAAGACAATACTGTTCCATTCCTGATCCCAGAGTGACCGTTGTCTGCACCACTCAAGGCGATTACGTCGGTGTTCTCGAGTTAAAGGGAGGACCCAGTGTGGCCGGAATGAAAACAAGCCACTACTTCTCATTCGTCGGTAAACACTTCGCATGCCAATAGGTCTTCCGTGTTCTGCAAACAATTCATTTGCAATGGACCTGGTAGTGGAGAAACGGTCCCTTAAGGCCAATAATCTTAGGCGGCGATCTTCACGGTCTGTTGTTCTACGGCGGCGTCCATTGCCCCTTGCTCTTTGCATACGGCCTTCTCGAAGCCATGCCTGACAACACCTAACCACAGTGTCTACACTTCTTTGCACTCTAACTGCAATTGCCCGAAAAGAAAGTCCAGCTTCCCGAAGTCCCACTATACGGCCCCTATCAAACTCACTAAGTTGACGAAATCGTACAGGTCTCCGTACTCAAGGCATCGAAACCGATCGTAAAGGATGTCAAGAACCAAAATCCGCCAACGTTGATTCTTTACTGCGGCTGAAATATTCAGTTTTAGAGCGTTAGTGAATTAAAAAAAATTTAAGTATTTAAACCGGAATGTCCAACTGATAAGGCTGAAGATTTTTTCACTTGTTATTTACAGTAAGATAAATACATTCACTAACTTTTATTAAAATAAAACCATTTAAACTGGGTGTTCGGATTTATATGTCACTTAGTATATAAAGAGATAAACATTAGTGTAATTGTGTCTAAATATAGGATTTGTGAACGATTTAACGCAGATAAGTTCAGTTTTCCATCTTCAAAATCTAGACATACTTTTGATCATTGTCAAAGTATGAATCAAATACGAAGCCCGTAGAAATTGGGTAACTAATTTGCACGATAATCACAATAAAATTTGCTGCGCAAGTAATTCAATAGCCCTATATCACGGTGTAGAAGTTAATCATATACCTGTGTATGAAATTCACAATGGCCGATAATGTAAACAAGATGACAGTAATGTATTGTTATATATTCCTCACTTCGTCTATACAATACATCAGAAATAGTTTTGTTGCAATAAAGTAGAATCACGTAACAGAATAGTTGTATAGTTGACAAAAACTGAATCTTACACTGACGCAAATGTCCTATAGCGGCTGCAAGAGGCTTACACTTTTGTTTTATAACTGTTACCTGCAGCCCTTATACAACCTCTTAAATGACTGAACTGTCCTATTAGGTGTGCCCATTCCGCTTGATAGCTGTTCTAAGAGGGTTTTGCCAATGTTCTTACAGTATACAATGCTGTTTAAGGAATACTGTATAATCATTATTGCAACTCTAACAGGAGTGATAATTGTTAGTTCGGAGGTTCCAAACACTTCTTTGAAGTTAACTGCCGCATCCGCTTGTTGATTACCGTGAACAATCGCGGCACCCATCGGGCCGACTATTTTTTCATAGCCAACTTATCATGTAAAATATTGATTGCCGTTCCCGTCGACACACCTACGGCCTCTGCTACATCGCGCATTTTCGTTCGACGATCAGCGAGAATCATGTCGTGGACTTTTTGAATGATTTCCTCAGTAACCACGTCTGCCAGGCGTCCTGGTCGTTCCTCATCAAAAACGATGATCGCCAACGTTTAAATTTGTTGAACCAATATCTAACTGTGGTCATAGATGGCGAAGTGTCTCCATATACAGCATCCAACTTTGCTTTTGACTCCTCCCATTTTTTCCCACCCAAAAACAAAAAGCGAATTACGAATGATACTGCTCTTTTTTCCACCTTAGCGAAAATCACGAAACACGTGTTACTCGAATGACTGCCAAATCCAAACTAACCTATCAATCAGTCTGAAATTTGTTGCGCCGTTGTTTGATAGATGGCAGCACACGATGATAACATTAACTTCGCTCAGGAACGCACTCTGTCGTCAAACACGGGTACTTGTTGAACCGCCCTCGTACATAATGGTCAAAATCACGCCAACCTTGAAGTTGCCAAAAGGTGTATTTACTTTACTTTCGAATGTGATATTTTTAATCTAATTTTAGAATCTAATCAAAATTAAGAGAGAGTCTGTGACGCATTCTGGCTCCAAGTCTGGACCAAATCAGTTGCGATTGTGACAAAGTATATGACGCAACCGTGCAACAAGTATTTCTAACACATATCAAGAATATATTGCCATTTCCAGTGCCATATATTTACAAAAAGATTTTTATGGTCTTGATTGATATTAAAAGCTTTACTCCATGCTCATGAGCTTAGATTTTTAACAGTGTTTATGTTATCGTCTAAGCACTATTGATACTTAAATTCCTTTTTCTGTGACAGGAAAAAAGTTTGACATTTATCCCTGTTGACAGGTAACAAAATGTCACTTTTTATGAAATTACTTTTTCCCCCGGGAAAAAAATGAAAAAATAACTATTATTTGTTTAAAATTGAGTTTGCGGAGGCTTCGTTATTACTTTAAAATAATAGAAAATTGTATAAAATGAACATTTCGTTTTATGTAAAAGAAAAAATATAACTAATGTTATATAAAAATAAACACTTGAATAATATAAAAAGGTATTTCGAAAAAGTTACATATTAAATGTGATCTGCAAAATAGAACTATAAACTAGCGAGATAGGGGAAAAATTGATGTCACAGCTGTTACATTCACAATAAAATACTCTAGAATTTCTGGTGTTGCGTCTGGGAACGGTAAATGGAATTTTACCTTACAAAAATTCACATATTATGTCCCCGTGAATGAGTTTGTACAAGGAACTCGTTGTTAGAATGATACGTCGTGTGTTAAGGCGGCTCCGACGCAGTGAGTTTCAAGCCATTTACAAGGGTTCAGCTGCTTCAAAACTGACATTCCATTTTTCAATATTTTTGAATGAAAATCATACAGTATGTGGTGAAGAGAATTGCCCAGGGTGCTATAGGAGCACTTTTTGAAATTTTGTTTTTACACAAGTTTTATGATGAAGTGCGCACTTTTTCTGTTCAACTCTGCGATTTTTTTAAAAAGAACCTAGTGAAAAAAATGAAAAAGTGTCTCTATAGCACCCTGTGGGGTTTTGTTTTCAGAACTCTGAAAATTTCATCCAAAAATATCAAAAAATAAAGCGACAATTTCGAAGCGCGCAAACCTCTACAAATCGTATTTTGGACGAATTTTGTCTACTGTTTCGTGCTGCCAAACCAAGCGTTGCGGCGCAATGTTCGGACTAAGAAAGGACGTATTCAGATAATTTGGTGGCCCTATTTCATATAATATCGCGTAGATAAGTCGTTCTGCAAATAGGTACTCATAATCGTGATCGCTGATACTCCTCGATTTTACAGCCGTTTTACTTCCCACGTCATTGGCGAGGAAGTATTGTGATCGAGAAAAATTTCTAAAATGAGATGTTATGTTTTTTTAAGTCATATGACATCTACATCACGAAAAACTGTATCACTCATCATCAACTGGGAAATTACCGCTCGGATTTTTATGAAATTTCCACACGGGGTTACTAGTATGCCAAAGCTTTGTAGTTTTAGTCCAGTGGCAACGGTGCTATAGGCAAAAAAGAAAAAGTAACAATTGCTGAAACTCCGTTTTTGACGTTTCAGGGGTTCCTAATCATTGACATAAAAAATTGTACTGCTTAAAAAGGGGGGAGCTGAAATCAGTGAAACACGTTCTATTAATAAGAAGCTTCTGATTCCAGTGATTGCAGGAAATTTAAGTATCGAAAATTCGACGAATAATGTGCTCACGATGTCAAAAAATCGGTACCTGCTCTGTAGGTTTGACACCAACAGCCAACAGAACTACCGACAGTAGAGAAAAATAAATTCGGATATCACTCCAGTCAAGTATAGGGGAATTTAGCGTTTAACTTTAAAATTATCGATATGTCAAGGAAATATGTTTTTGAGAACGATCATTTAGTAGATTTTATACCTGCATTTTCATTTGAATTTCATAACCCGTGAAATGTACCCATTTCGCCGTTACCTTTTGAGTTCTGCAGTTTGTGATGTTTTTCTGGATATAAGCAGGCCATAATTGCCTAGGGTGCTATCAGAGCTTTTTACAAAATTTTGTCTTTGCGCAAGAATTATGGTGGGTTGAAATGCTCACTATTTGTGCTCAACTTCTTGATATTTTAAAAAGATCCTAGTGGATAAAATTAAAAAAGTGGATCGCTGGCACCCTGTGGACTGTGCCCAAGATTTGTACCAAAATATGCATTTATAAACTAAACATGACGCAACTACACATTTACTTCTAAATCAATTTATTTTCTCAAAAACATTTTAGATACACTCTAGTCGTAAAAAATACATATTTGAAATCACTTAGACCTATAACTAACAGAACATCTGAACAAATAAACATTGTGCGAATAAATGCGCGAAGTTAACAAAGCAACAATTGAAAGATTGGGTAACATCACCTTTATTTTTTAATATGGCTGAAATTCTTTGGGGCATAGTCTTAAAATTTGGTGTAAAACAATCCCATATTTCTTGAAGCTTTTGTCTCAGTTCGGTGATTGTACGAGCAGGATGTTGTCGTAGAACCTTTTTCATCTCGTGCCACAAAGTTTCAATAGGTGACAGATCTGGACTGCTAGAAACCCATTTCAAAAGTGGTACATTATTTTCTTCCATCCATTTTATAGCCTTTTTTGAGGTATGGCAGGCTGCACCATCTTGCTGAAACACAAAATCTTGGCCGGATGTCAAACATTCTTCCATCACTGGTAAAAGCGATTCTTCTGAAAGTCCCAAATATTTGTTTGTATCCACATTTCCATCAATAAAATGAAGTTTTCCTACTACTTTTGATGACATACTGCCTCAGACCATAATGGATGCTGGAAATTTCACTTTTCTCTTCAGTCAGTCAACATGGAATGCTTAATTTTGTTGCGAATAACTCTACTGCGAGTGTCACCAACACAATCTTCGAATCGGGCCTCATCACTCCATTGTATTGGACACCATTGTTGAGGTGTCCATTGTCTATGTTCTTTAGCCCATCTAAGCCGATTTTTCTTTTGCAGTGGAGTTAATAGTGGCTTTTCTTTGGCCTATAAACAAGTTGTGCAACTTTAGAGTTTTTGCTTCACTTTTTTTTATAAGAAAACTTACCTTGCAAGTACTAGATCCCAGTTTATGGGCCTCTCTATGAGTTATGGACCTCGAAATTCTCCTTCCAACAGCGTCACTCCACAGAACACTTGATTGTAAATAATTGGCACGCCTGTTTGTCACGATTATTCTTCTTAATGCTCTTCGGTCGGCATTTGTGATATTACTTTTTTTCACATATCGTGGCTTAATATTAAGTGAACCAGTTACTTTATATCTTCTAACAATATTTCTCACACTGTACCGCGATAAGTGTAACAAAGTTGCAATTTCTGAGTTTGATTTCCCAGAATTAAAAAATTTAATTATCAGTAACCGAATTTTCTCACTAATAACCTTTCCTCTACCCATTTTGAAAACCTTAACTACCCAAAACTATTTTAAACGTATTCTGACAGCTGTGATTAATAAAAACAATTGTCATGGCTTTTATTTTTCACAGCCACCTATGCGTTATAGATTTATTTTGCATTGAAATGGAAATAGGTTGATATGCTGAAATTGCAACATGTGTTATTTTTATGCTGCAAATTTGATTAGGGAGTGATAAAGTTGGTGATTTCTACTATATATTATCAAAATATTCATTGTTAATATTTTAAACCTATAACACCCTGCTACATTTTTATTATTTGTGTTTGATAAGGAAAAAACTAAGATTTTAATAGTTGGGCCAACTGAAGTGGGAAGGGGCTCGTATAAGCACGTGCATACCTTACATGCATGTCTGCCATTGCCTCAAAAACCGAGACAAAAACCTTTTACAGAAATTTCGCAAAGAAAATTACGTGTATAATTCTTTTCTAGATGAACATGACGGGCAAATGTCAAACCTCCATGCAGACATGATTTTTTGTTGTCCAAGGCACTTGTGATTCTTTTAGCAAAAATTAATAAACCAATTTTGTCCAGTGACATGCAATAAAACGGTTTTTATTTTTTTTCTCGGAAACGAAGCGAGATACGAAAAAATACAATTAACAAAGAAGAGATGCTTAATCAAACAACAAATATTTAAGTTACAAAAAAGGCAGTGGCGTACATTTCTTTGCCAATAATATGCGCCAGGATGCCCCCGAGACGCTACTGGACCTAAAAATTTCAATCTATTTAGGGCCAAATTATCCTCGTAATACAACAAATAATATTGCAAAATTCATCAGAATTCATAACACCATGAGTACGATTTATGGTTATAATATCTAAATAGCGATAGTAAACCACTAAGAAAAACGATATTTTTGAAAATAAGGTTCACGCAATTGCTTTCTCTTGATGTATTTGCAAATAAAACTGTAAGAATAGGGTAGCACTGGGAAATTAGAATTTATACTCATGATTTTTTAATTATTTATTTTCAACAGGATGACGACCTCAGCTGGAATACCTTAGACCCAGAACTGACCAAATGTTTCGAGAAAACCGCCCTTGTTTGGGTGCCCTGCATCTTCCTGTGGGCCTTATCACCCTTAGACGTCTATTTCATCCTGAACAGCAAAAACAGGGATATACCATGGAACTGGAGGAACTTGGCGAAAATTGTTTTAACCGGTGCGCTAGTTATAGTGACTCTAACAGATATAGTGACGACTTTCACATGGGCTAGTTGCAATGACAGTACAGTGTATAGTGTAGATGTGATTTCGCCTTTAGTGAAACTGTTCACATTCGTGAGTATATTATAATTTTTACATTTTCAATAACTATATTGGGTATCTCAAATAATGATGCTGCGTAAAAAAGATCTATAAACGCTTAGTAGTAGTAGTAGAAATATTTATTTAGCACATTTGGCTACATAAACAGAACAATTGTAAACAACTTAGAACTAGTAAATTCAAGCCATATGGTGTATGATGTAAATGCTGGGCAACCTATAATTGTAGATTTAACAAGTGATTTCTCAATTTTACTTTAAATTTTGTCAAAGTTTTCTGGTCTTTTATCCCCGAGTATAATTTATTATATTCAATCAACCCTTGATGGAATACAGATTTGTAGCATATGTTATACTTTTTGGTCATTAAATGGAAGTCATCTTTATTTCTGGTATTATGTAAATGATGGTCGACATTTGATGATGTTAAATTAGTTAGACTTGATGGAAATATATTATTTTTTACTTTATAAATGAATATCATTACAAGATATTTGATAAAAATTTTTACATTGAGCCATTTTAATTTGCTAAGCATTTGCCTAATTGGAGTATATTTATCTTTATTTAGTATTATTCTCATGCACTTATTTTGTAAAATTTGCAGTCTTTCAAAAATGGAATTATTTGCTAAATATAGAATAGTCGAACAGTACAAGAATGATGGTATTATAGATAATTTTTCTGCTATATGAACTCAGACATCCAGAAACTCTCGATAAATATCCCACTTTACTACTAATCTTATTTATAACTTTTTCATAATGAATATCAAAAATTATTCGAGAGTCAACAAAAACCCCCAGGTATTTAAAATTTTCTACGAATTCAATATCTTCACCATCAATATTCAGTTGAACATTTGTACATTGTTTTTTCCGATTAACAAGGCTTTCGTTTTACTTGCATTTAATTTTAGTCTGTTAGATGCTAACCATTTTGAGACAAGCTTCAAGTCTTCATTTATATAAGAGATACCAGATTGAATATTTTTAGTACCTACTTATATAAATCATAGTGTCATCGGCGAAAATTTGAATTTTGCATTTTTTGACTGGTAGGTAAATCATTTATGTATAAAATAAAAAGAAGTGGTCCCAGGATACTGCCCTGTGGAACACCCAACGTATTTTCAATTTTTGATGAAATAGTGTCATTAACTTTTGTAACTTGCATCCTTTTAGACAATTAATTTCTAAACCAATCTAAAACACTTCCTGTTATACCATATGCCTTCAATTTACCTAACAAAATATCTATATCAATCGTTTCAAATGCCCTCTTCAAATCCAAAAATACTGCTATGACAACTTCTTCTGAGTCTATGGCTCTTCTCCAATTCTCAGTTACCAACAAATAAAAAAATCGTAACAAATGCAGTATGGTAGAGCTTAGGGTTTCTGATATGCCAGTTTTAAATAACTTTAACAACGAAATATAAAAATTATACGTTGTTCATGATATATACAGGGTGTTTCAAATGAGGCAAAGATGCGTATTTAGGTAAATAACTACGAGTAAATACTTCTTAGAAAGTTTCGAAATTCAAAGTACTTAGGGACAGAGACGGCCTACCTAGAGACTTTTCTGTTTTTTAATATACGAGATATTTTTGAAATCAGAAGTAAAAACTCTATGCATCTGCTCAAAAATCCAATATGGCGGCCATAAGAAGTTTTCTATAAAAATTCCTTTTTTCGATACGTAACAGGCTTTTTGAATGAACCATATTCATTTAAATTTCGAGTCAACACTAAGAAAACGGACTTACTTGGCTGTCTTCTTTCGGGAAACTCAAGATACATTTTTGCAGTATGTTTAGTATCTTTGTAGCACAAAATGTAGCACGTCAACATCTTTAACGGTAATAAAGCTATCAACAATACACAGTAATCACAATACTCGGTGACAGGTATTTGCGTCAAGTCAAGCATTTGTTTGCAACGTCTAAGTAATTTGTCCTTATAACCAAGGAAATAAATGGGATACATCGTTGAATTTGTATAAAAAAATACAGGGTGTACTTTTTTCGGACCATATCAACAAAATAAAGTTGATGACGGTTTTTCAAAAACGAAATGTCGGGCACAAAGTTTAAAAGTGGTGCCTAAAAGGTACCAATGGAAAAGTTTCGTTAGTTCTTTGATATTGATATACAAGTCAGGAAAAAATAAAAATGACTTTCAAATTTTAGTTTTTCCCAAATATCTCAGTAAGTCATGGAATTTTTATAAGTTTCTTAACGCTCCAAAGAACGTAACTTTTGCCTAATGAATATCATAGGATCCTTATCTCGGACACCCTGTAGATGACCGGCGACCAAGCCAAACAAGAGACTAATGTCTTAGCTCTCATGTAGAAAATCTCACTTTGTGACTTTCATCTTGAGATATTCAAATTCAAATTTAGAAACTTAAGATAAGCATTTTCGTTTTGAATTATTTCATCGTGGGAGATTTGCTGTATCAGTGGTATCCTACTAGTTTTTTTATTCGTAACAGTACCCTGTCGCTGTCTACATTTCAAAGAACTATCCCTCTCTTTTTAAAATTTTAATTTTTGATTCTTGTATCTCGACGTCCGTTTTCCAAACCTCAATTCTATAGAATTTTATATTTCATATTTATATATACTTCGAAGTTGAGTCATTTATTTTAACAGTGAGTAGATCTGATCGAAAGAAATGTTTTTTTCCTTTACCATTTTTCTGGTAAAATTAAAGTAACAAAGTTATAGCCCTTTGGAAGTTTGAGTACCTCCCTGTCTCAATATCATGTGCTCGTGTTTGGCAACAACGGATATAATCCGCTTTACCGGTTCATCGCATCGGAAACAAAAAAGCGAAAGAATTTGGAACGATATTTGTACAATTTACATACAGTCAGTGTCAGTCGCGTGTGAATAGTGTCTGTTGCGTGGCTCAAACGAAATAAAAAATGGCACATGTTTATGCGGATCGGTTTCCCAATCGAGTGCAACCAACCCCTTGTGCCTTTGTTAATGTAGTACAACGGGCTCGTGAATCAGGTGACTTAAGACCTCACAGGGGACCTCACGATCAAATACAGGTCCGCACTGAAATACTTGTCGGGAGGATACTTTATAAAACAGGGTAAAATTTTTTTTTAATTTTTTTTTATTTTACACACATATTTTGGTTTATCTTCCTTCTACAATCATTATCTGAAAATTAATGACTCAACTTCAAAGTCACCCTGTATGTAAAGTTGAGTCATTAATTTTCAGATAATGATTGTAGAAGGAAGATACACCAAAATGTGTGTGTAAAAATAAAAAAAAATTAAAAAAAATTTTTACCTTGTTTTATAAAGTATCCTCCCGACAAGTATTCCAGTGCGGACCTGTATTTGATCGTGAGGTCCCCTGTGAGGTCTTAAGTCACCTGATTCATGAGCCCGTTGTACTACATTAACAAAGGCACGAGGGGTTGGTTGCACTCGATTGGGAAACCGATCCGCATAAACATGTGCCATTTTTTATTTCGTTTGAGCCACGCAACAGATACCACTATTCACTAACACTGACTGTATACAAATGAATGAAATACTTGTAAAAACAACGTTCCAAATTCTTTCGCTTTTTTGTTTCCGATGCGATGAACCGATACGGCGGATTATATCCGTTGTCGCCAAACACGACCATATAATATTATTATTGAGACAGGGCGGTACTCAAACTTCCAAAGGGCTATAACTTTGTTACTTTAATTTTACCAGGAAAATGGTAAAGGAAAAAAACATTTCTTTTGATCAGATCTACTCACTGTTAAAATAAATGACTCAACTTCGAAGTCACCCTGTATAGGTATACTAAGTGACATATAAATCCGAACACCCAGTTTAAATGGTTTTATTTTAATAAAATTTTGTTTAAGTACTTAATGAAGCATAATAAGTAAATGATAAAAATTTCAAAATGATTGCACTGCTTTAAAGCCCTTTGACCTTTAATAATGTGTGGATGCACCCTGATGTGCTACGCATTCTCCAACGCGCCTAGGCATGCTTCTGATCAGGTGGTCAATGTCCTCCTATGGTATCTCATTCCAGGCAACCACCAACTCCTCTCGAAGTGCTTCTAGAGTCTGAGGAGGATGTTGCAAATTGAGCAATCTCCTACCCATCATATCCCACACGTGCTCAATTGGGGATAAGTCGGGAGATCTTGGTGGCCATGGTAACAATGTGACATCATTATGTTGAAAGAAGTCTATTGTGACTCTTGCAACATGTGGTCGGGCATTATCTTGTTGGAAAGTTGGATCTGCCAGGGGGAAAACTTCGTAGATATAACGCTGCGCGTTCATGTTACCTCTGATGAAGATTAAAGGTGACCTGGAACCATAAGCTATAGCACCCCAAACCATAACTCCAACAGTGTTATGAACATGTCTTTCAACAAAAAACTGTGGATTCCTCCTTTCACCACGTCGCCTTCTAACCCTGGCACGACCATCGTGCATGCCTAAACAAAATCGAGACTCGTCACTAAAGACAATACTGTTTCATTCCTGATCCCAGAGTGACCGTTGTCTGCACCACTCAAGGCGATTACGTCGGTGTTCTCGAGTTAAAGGGAGGACCCAGTGTGGCCGGTATGAAAACAAGCCAAAACTTCTCATTCGTCGGTAAACACTTCGCATGCCAATAGGTCTTCCGTGTTCTGCAAACCATTCATTTGCAATGGACCTGGTAGTGGAGAAACGGTCCCTTAAGGCCAATAATCTTAGGCGGCAATCTTCACGGTCTGTTGTTCTACGGCGGCGTCCAGTGCCCCTTGCTCTTTGCGTACGGCCTTCTCGAAGCCATGCCTGACAACACCTAACCACAGTGTCTACACTTCTTTGCACTCTAACTGCAATTGCCCGAAAAGAAAGTCCAGCTTCCCGAAGTCCCACTATACGGCCCCTATCAAACTCACTAAGTTGACGAAATCGTACAGGTCTCCGTACTCTAGGCATCGCAACCGATCGTAAAGGATGTCAAGAACCAAAATCCGCCAACGTTGATTCTTTACTGCGGCTGAAATGTTCATTTTTAGAGCGTTAGTGAATTAAAAAAAAAAGCAGTATAAAAACCGGAATGTCCAACTGATAAGCCTGAAAATTTTTTCACTTGTTATTTACAGTAAGATAAATACATTCACCAGCTTTTATTAAAATAAAACCATTTAAACTGGGTGTTCGGATTTATATGTCACTTAGTATATTTCATTACTATACAGGCCAGAATAAGGAAAAATACAGAATGGATATTTCGACCTTTTCTCTCAAAATTCAACAGTACCTAATATACTTGAGGCACTAGAAAGTATTGCTACATAAATCCCATATATTATACAAAAAAAATGTTTGCGCAGTAAAATATCAACCATCAGATTACAAATCGAATTTCTGTCTGGCTGTTATAATCATTCAAACAAATTTTATTCTTTAAGAAAGATCTAATGCTTGCCTTTTTGTTATATCAAAACAAATTGTTCTCAATGGCTGCAATTTTACAACAAAATTTTTAGTGTTAGTCAAAACAATAACGCTGAATCTAAGATCATGAAAAACTTTTATAAAATTGTGTTATTCTAGTTCTATAACTGGTTTCAATAAAACTGTTATAATTGTTGCATACTATGTGTTGTAATAATTTTAAAAACGTTTAAATAATTATCCGGTAAAAGCTGTGGGAGCTGTAATAAAACAAGAGGAAAAAGCAAAATCACGTAACATTTTTTCACAGAAATTTGAATTTCTATTTATTAATGATAGAGTAACGATTCCTGGTAAAACCCTTATCAATGATTTATTTTGGAAAATTACAGTATTGTGTTGAAATGTTTTGGATACTAATATAATATTTTATTAATGACTATCTCAGAAATTTCCGCCCATAGACAACCAGTGCTCTCTTACTTCTGACATTGATTGACAGTCCGCTGACTGACTGACGGAAACCGGAAATTTGGTGTGGGTCATTTCTTTTCCTGCTGCATCTTTGGTTGAGAAGGTGTATTATCGGCACTTCATTTGATTTCCAGATTTTAGGATGTTGGGCCGCAATCACCAGTTTATGGAGTAGCACCTTCTTTGTATCAACCGTACGTATAGTTGTTTGTTTTGGTTTGGGTGTTACTCTCTCCATTTTTATGGGATATTAACCTCTTCAGCATGAAAAAGTATTGAGGAAAAGCGCCATCTGCACTCCTCCAGTTTTGTAGCTGTCTTGTAGCTGTTTTCGATGAGAAACCACAGCTTTCTCTTGAGTTACGTGATTTTGTCACGTTACACAACAGTGCGACATTTTTGGGTTTATAAGCGTTATAACGGGTGATTTTTTAAGAGGTATAGGATTTGATTTTAAAAAAAACACATAAAATTTGAAATACGATTAAATCTGTATTTGAGTCGATAGAACGGTCGATATAATTTAATGTTTAAAGATTATTTCATGTAAATGTTGGCCGCGGCTCCGCTTTAGATGGCCCATGCGCAAGGTCCAATTTTGGCACACTCTCTCCAACATATCGGCCGGTATCTCACGAATAAATGCTTCAATATTGGCTTCCAGTGCGTCAATCGTTGCTCGTCCAACGGCGTTAAATCACACGATCTAGGCGGCCAATTGACGGGCCCCAAACGTGAGATAAACTGTTCACCGAACTCGCCTCCCAATAGGGCCATTGTTTCGTGTGCGGTGTGGCATGTGGCACCGTCTTGTTGAAACCACATGTCAGCCAAGTCCAGCTCTTCCATTTTGGGCAAAAAAAAGTTTGTTATCATCGCACGGTAGCGCTCGCCATTAACAGTTACGTTGCGGCCATTGTCATCTACGGCCCGATGATGCCACCGGCCCATAATCCACACCAAACAGTGATTTTTTCAGGATGCATTGGTAGCTCTTGCAATGCTTCTGGCTGGTCTTCACTCCAGATGCGGCAATTTTGCTTGTTAACGTACTCATTCAACCAGAAATGAGCATCGCTGAACACAATTTTTCGATAAAAATGTGGATCTTCCTCCAACTTTGCCAGCGCCCATTCACCATATTGGAAACGTTGTGGGAGGTCGTGTGGCTTCAATTCTTGCACAAGCTGTATCTTATAAGGTTTTACACTCAAATCCTGTCGCAAAATTTTCCACGTAGTGGAGTAACAGAGGCCCAGTTGCTGCGAACGGCGGCGAATCGACATTTCACGGTCATCAATAACACTGGCGGATACAGCCGCAATATTTTCTTCAGTCCTCACTCTACGTCTGCGTGTTGGTGGTTTAATGTCCAATAATGTAAACTGGGTTCGAAATTTAGTCACAAGTTTCCGAATAGCTCCCTCAGTAGGCCGACCAAATTGCCCATAAATTGGAAGCAGTGCTCGATGCACTCTCTTAACCGAGCATGAATTTTGATAGTAAAATTCAATAATTTGCAAGCGTTGTTCGTTCGTAAGTCGATTCATGGTTAAATTATAGACCAAACTGAACAAGTTTGACAATGACACAAGACACGATTCACGCGTCATCTGTCAAAAACAGTGTTGCCAAAAAGATACTAGCAAAAAAATCACCCATTATAAACATACAACGTAAACGTTGTTAGGACATCTATAAAACATAAATTGTCAGTTGGATTGTTTATACGTGTTACGCCAGGGAAAAAATGAACAACACAGCAGTTGCATATTATATAGGCTCTTTCAGTTGGTATTATATTCATTCGATAAATTTATAAGAGCAACTTGGAATAAAGTATCATTTTTCAATGTTCAATTACGATAGATGTCTTTCAAGTTTTGCATATAGAAAGATAGTAGGCCGCGCGGATAGAACGTCAGTACTGAATCTTAACCTCACTATTTAGTAAACTTAAATTCAAAGTTTCACAACAATGTGTTCTCACCACAGTGAATTTTTAAGTGTCACCAAGTCATTAGAAAAATGGAACCGACAACATTTTCGCGCCATAATTTATTACAACTTTCACAGACAATTATCGCAACAAGAATGCCTTGCTGAGTTACTGTCTGTTTTTGGCAACGAAGCGCCACATCAGTCGACAATTTCCCGTTGGTATGGAGAATTCAAACGTGGACGGGTGAGTCTTAGCGACGATCCCAGGCTGGGTGCACCAAAAACGGCGGTCACCCAGGAAAACGTCGATGCTGTTCGCAAACTCATCATTGAAGATAGACATGTGACATATCGAGAGATTGAGGCGTCTTTGAAGATCTCAAAGACCTCAAATCAAAAAATTTTACATGGAAAATTAGGAGTAAGAAAATTAGTTTCTCGTTGGATACCCCACCTGTTGACTGAAGAGCAGAAAGCAGCCAGGGTTAATTGGTGTCAAAAAACGCTTGACCGTTTCAATTCTGGAAACTCAAAAAATGTGTACAGCATTGTTAGTGGTGACGAATCGTGGATTTACTGTTATGAACCAGAAAATACTCGTAAATAACAGTCGGCTGTTCGGGTGTTCCAAGGTGAAGAAAAGCCAACAAAAATCATCCGTTCTCGAAGTGTTTCGAAAAAGATGGTCGCGACATTTGTGTCAAAAGCGGGTCATATTGCAACAATTCCTCTTGATAAGCAAATAACTGTTACTGCGGATTGGTATGCCACCATTTGTTTTCCAAAAGTCATCACCGAGCTTCGAAAAATCAACCCAGAAAGAAGAATCATCCTCCACCAAGACAATACAAGCTCGCACACAGCCCAAAAAACAAGGCAGTATTTAACTGAAGAAAACGTGAAATTATTGGACCGTCCTCCATATAGTCCCGATCTAAGTCCTAACGATTTCTTTACTTTCCCGAAAATTAAAAACAGACTGCGTGGTCGAAGGATGCAGTCACCAAAAGAAGCAGTTGACGCATTCAAAAATGCCGTTTTGGATCTGCCAGCAAACGAGTGGAATAAGTGCTTCGAAAATTGGTTCGAGCGCATGCAGATGTGTATTAATCTTCGTGTAGAATACTTCGAATAACAATAAAGTCATTTAAAACTACCTACCGTGTTGTTTTATTTCCATATGCAAAACTTAAAAGATATCCCTCGTAATCATAGTCTCACAAGGCCAACCCACGAGCGATATAAGATTAGTTCAAATGACGTATTACAGACAATAGGGAGCCTAAAATCTGATGCGAAGGGAATTGATGGTATGTCCCTGTCAATGATCCAGCTTTGCCTGCCAGTTATTCTCCATCACATCGTCCACATCTTTAACGACTGTTTGGAAAAAGGCTACTTTCCAAACACATGGAAACAAGCTTTAATTATTCCAATTCCTAAAAAAATGAAACCCACTGAGTATAATGATCTCAGACCTATCAGTTTATTACCAATTTTATCCAAAATTTTAGAAAAAATTATAAAGTTCCAATTGACCGCTTACCTAGAAAAATTCTTTATACTTCCCGATACTCAATCCGGATTTAGAAAAACTTATAGTACAACATCTGCCCTACTTAATCTGCAAGACAATATTTTAAGTGCCTTAGATAAGAAAATGGCACTAGCCTTAATCTCTATAAACTATTCGAAAGCCTTTGACAGCATCAATCATAAATTATTACTTGCGAAATTAAATTACATAGGTCTTGACAGTGTATCCCTTTCATTTTTCGACAGTTACCTTCATCAAAGAACTCAGTGTGTTTTTCTCAATCAAGAAATGTCTCAAGTGACAATAATTCCCTCAGGCGTACCTCAGGGCTGTGTATTGGGACCGCTTCTGTTCCTCATATATACGTTCGACTTAAGCAAAATTATTGATAATTCTCATGTCCAGTCATTTGCAGACGATACGCAATTGCTTCATTATTTTAACCCAGATAATGTCAATAATACTACACAAATTTTACAAAACGATGTTAATAAATTAATTAAATACTCTTTAGATCACAATCTACTTATTAATCCATAAAAATCTAAAATGTTATTATTTTGGGCACAAAGAAAAACATACAATGTAACACAGCTCTTGAACATTCAGATAAATAACCAAATCTTGCAATTTTCTGATTCTGCAAAAATTCTTGGTGTTGTTTTTGATACAAAATTAAGGTTTATTGAACATGTTAAAAGTCTATCTCAGAAAACCTACCTACGGCTGCGCACTCTTATAGCAAACAGGTATTTACTAAATTTTAAGATGCGTAAAAAACTATGTGAAGCATTGGTCATATCTATACTACATTATTGTAATATCGTATACTATACTTGTTTAGACAATTTCACTAAAAACGTTATTCAAGTTATTCAAAACAATTATAATAATAATAATAATAATAATAACGCCTTTATTCATATTTTGTACATGTGAGGGACAAAGATAGCGAAGTTTAGCTTGAGCTACTCTTACACTTAACTACCTTTGTCTGTACTTTAAGCACGATGTTGTGTGCAATTCCAAAAAAAAAAAGAGAAAAAAAATATATAAGAAAAACTAAGGAGTACAGAAAGGTTAAATAACTAATCAACTAAACTAAAGAACACTACAACTATATACACTATGTACACGTATGCCTAAACGGCTCAGAAAATCAGTTATATAAATATCAGGGAAGAGTGAGCATAAATTGCTTGATTTGCCTTCGAAAACGAGCAAAAGACATTTCCCTGTACTTTCTGGGCAAAGCATTGTAAAATACGGCAGCATTATACGAGAAACAACGCTTGAAGAGTGTCATAGAGTATGGAGGTATCCTGATCATAATACGGTCCCTGGTAATCCTGTCATGAATTTCTTGATTAAATATGATCTTTTCTCTCAGGTATGCAGGTCTTGACGCAGCTATCAACTTGTGCAAAAACACTAAGTATTTGCACCGCACATGTTTATCAATTCTTAGCCATTTCATTTGGCTGTATTTGTCACTAACATGGTCAAATCTCCTCAATCCATGAATAAAGCTAATGCAATTGTTTTGAATTATTTGAAGCCTGCTTTTCATCCGTTCATCAAGACATGGGTAATATAAAATATCACAATAACTGAGAATTGGCAACACAAGAGACTCACAAAGTTTTTTCCTCAGTTTAAAGTTCAGAAGGTGGCGATTGGCATATAACGCTCTCATTCGACCATACGTTTTTTTAGCTAAGGACATAACATGCTCCCTAAATCTCAATTTGCTATCTACTTCAACACCTAAAATTGTAGCTGAATTAGCAATCTGCAGCAGCGAGCCATCAAGGTTAACTTTAAATGTATTCTCCACGACACTTCTCCTTGCGTCGGAACAAAATAGTAATATTTGAGTCTTATCTGGATTAATGTTTAGATTATGGTCACTTGAATATTTTTGCACTTTGCTCAGATCCTGCTCTAATAAGGCAGCAGCATCCTGCGAACAAGAGGCGTCAAAATAATGAATGAGTTGAGTGTCATCAGCAAAGCTTAGTAAATCGGAATGTGCGACAGACTTGTGCAAATCAAAAGTGTATATGAGAAATAACACAGGGCCTAGTATGGAGCCCTGAGGGATTCCTGATGGTATCATACTGACTTCTGATAGCCTGCTGCCTACAGAAACGCACTGCATACGGTGTGAGAGGTAGTTTTTGAAGAATTGGATAGCTATATTGTCAAATCCAATGTACTTTAACTTAGAAAGTAAGTAATTGTATACGATTCATTTTTGGCTTACGTAAATTTGATCATGTATCGGCGAAATATCCCGTTCTAAACTGGTTAAAAATTAATGACATGGTCAAGTATCACTATTCAGTTTTTGTTCACAAATTGCTGCTCACGTCTAAACCTTATTACTTGAAGGAAAAAATTTCATTTAATAATGATGTTCACTGTAGAACTCTCAGAGAAAATAATATTAGTATACCCCTGCATACGTCTACACTTTTTAAACGCAGTTTTTCTTACAATGTTGCTATTATTTATAATGACCTTCCTAAAGTATATAAAGAATGTTCATTACCTGTCTTTCGACAAAAAGTTTATTCCATCTTTAATTCAGATTAATAATTTTTTGGTGCATTTGGGTTTGGAAAGTATGCCTTTTTCTCTTTTTTTTAAAAATTTTACTTTCGATGTAATGAACCAAATCTGTTTGTGGATAGTGTATTCTTTTGAACATCTGCTAGAGACTATATGGTTAAGTGTAAGAGACGTCTATTATTATTATTATTATTATTATTATTATTATTATTATTATATATTTTTCAACATGCTAAATTTGATATAAAATACTTTTCATTCGTTAAACACATGGGTAAAGGTGTCTTCTAAATCCGATTTTCCACTATAAGATGTTTCTGGAGGCATTTAAGACAACTGTTATTACTCCTGTTTATAAAAGCGGTGACAGAATGGAAACATCAAATTATAGACCCATATCAGTACTATCGAATATAGCCAACATTTTCGAAAAATTACTAGAGAAAAGGACATTACAATTTTTGGACAAAAACAAAATTATATGTTCTGACCAATATGTATTTAGAAAAGGAAAATCTACTACAGATGCAAGTTTGGCTGCAATGGATGAAATTAACTCTAATGTCAACAAAAAGATACCTACTATTGGTATCTTTGTTGATCTAAAAAATGCCTTTGATACGGTTAACCATGTCGAGCTTCTGAAAGTTATGGAAAGATTGGGACTTATGAGAACATCACAAATCCTTTTAAAAAATTACCTTTGAAGTCGGGCACAGACTGTCAAAATCACTAACACTTACCGTAAAAAAATGTACATCAAGTATGGTGTGCCTCAAGGAACAGTACTAGGCCCACTATTAATTAGTCTCTACTTAAATGACATATTCAAAATTAACAGAGTTCTGTAAAGACTATATGTTTTGCAGATGACACCCTCGTATTATATAAAGCTGATGACTGGTGCACACTGAAGCAAATAGCTGAAAAGGATTTTATAAGGATCATTGACTGGTTTGATACCAAAATTTTAACAGTTAACTTCAAAAAAACAAAATTTCTTGTATTTACATCCTATTCAAAATTTTTACCTACCTTCGAACAAATTTCCGTTAATTATCATGGCCAAAAGACCAAAATCGATAGAGTTAACACTTTGAATTATCTTGGAATATTTATGGACTCACATCTAAGGTGGGATAACCATATTAAATATGTTATCAAAAAAATTTGAAATGTTGCCTATAAACTCAAAATGCTTGCTACATTCTTACAGAAAGTTATCTGCGAATCCTGTACCATGCCTTAGTTGAAACCCATATAATATACGGCATCACAGCCTGGGGTGAGGCCTGCAAGACATATATTTCTCACCTGAATATAGCACAGAAAACTGTTTTGAAAGCCATTTTCCATAGGCCAAGATTATATCCGACGAACAACTTATATCAGGAAATAGGGATACTTGATACAAGAAAACTTTATTTCTTACATGCCACCACCTTATACCATAAGTATTGCAATGAAAAAAAATCCTATAAACACGAGCATACCACACGATTTCGAATAGGCTAATCTAATATCCAAAGACCACACAAAACATTATTCAAAAATCATTTAAATTCTTAGCAGCTAAATTATATAAAGTAGTACCAAACGAAATAAAAATACTTAATTTTGGAAAAAAATTTAGACGAAAATTGAAAGACTGGGTTTGTACTGTGCAGCGAATGACTATACATAATTATATAGAAAACTAAAACTACAAAATTCCAATTACATTAATACTTTTTAGATTTAACAATAATTGTTACACACATATATGATTGATTGTTAGTTATTAAGATATAAACCACACACAGGCGATGCCTTCTGTGGTTTTTTCATATTTATTTGCCCATTTTTTGTATTTTGGCGAATAAATATTATTATTATTATTATGGTAAAAATTCATGCTTCAGTTCAAAATAAACAACCTAGGCAATTTTTAGCAAGCGGCTGCGGCTGGTTTATAAAATGCGATATAAAATATGGAATATAGAGCATTTTATTGAATTCGTTTCTCCTTTTATTCTCAACGTTACCTTAGAGATTATTAAAAAAACTGACGCATATATCCTCTTAGGCTTTTTCAGCCGTTTTTGTATACTACAACCGCAAATATGGCATACGAACCTCCGGACTCCAGTTCCTATTCTGGTTACTCCTGCTTATATGCGCTATACCGCAACTCCGAACAGAAATCAGGGAGGCCCAAGAGACAGCTGATAAAAGAAGCTACAATCTCATCAGTTACACTTTATACTTCACTCTTGTGGGTTGTATAACATTGTTGAGCGCTCTGGCTGATGAACCACCGAGGGAAACGAAACATAGAATATCAAAGGTAAGCCAAAGGTAAGACACCCATCACGAAACACTCGGAAACGGTAAGAGATACAGAGTCGCTTATCGGAACAAAGTTGCGTATCTCTTACCGTTTCGGAGCTCACAATGCTGAAAATATGACAAATATGTTTTTCAAACCATTCTAGAATAAACTAGGTACAGTAATGTTATGCGAATATTCAAGGGTGTGTATCTTCATGAAAAATTAATGTTAGTCTGCTTTATAAACTATGGTCCAAAAATGTTTCCTTAGAAAAACTCGGGGTGTTGAAATTTTAGGAAAAAATGGAAATTAATTAATATAATTAATGGTTTTTTGCCAAATAAGAATTATTTATGAATTCCCGTTCAATTTAAAACAAATGATCTCTCTTGAATTATTTTCCTTCCATGCGCCATTTTTGAGTAAAAAAAATAAAAACCGTTCTATTGTCCGAGAACATTAATGTAATAATAATTGAAGAATGCAATTTAGCAATAAATATTTAGATGCTCTGGAATATTTTTTTCCTAAAATTTCAACACCCCGAGTTTTTGTAAGGAAAAATGTTTGGACCATAGTTTATAAAGCAAACTAACATTAATTTTTCATGTAGATTCACACCCCTAAATATTCGCATATAAATCCTCCTCCTAGTTAGTCTGATCGAATAAGTTTTGTGACGTTTTTAGATACTGTTTCCCGATTTTACAAAGCAGATATTCCACTCTATCTATTTTTGAATATCATACCTCGTGTTGTGTTTGGTGTTTTACACAGGTGACTGGACGATTAGAATTTGAAAAATGATTTCTACCGGATTTTACTGTCTTTACGACGACGACATGTCCTTGAACCCAAAGGCCCATTTTATCAAAAATTAGATAGGTCAATCGAATGGATATTCTGTATATCATAATAATGTTATAAATTTTTCTTTTTTTAGAAACCATGTCCAGAACAAGGCGCTGGTGCGCTTTCTCGTATTTTGTACACTTGGTTCGATCCAATGGCATGGAAGGGATATCGAAACCCGTTGGTAATTGAAGATCTATGGGATCTCAACCCAGAGGATTCGGCTAAAGAAGTAGTGCCACTTTTCGAAAAACATTGGCATGCATCTTTGGAAAAGAGCGGCAGGTAATGTAAGCTATATCATTGATTAACGAATCGTACCCACAGATTCACTGATCAACAGCCAAAAAATATCCTAAATAAAATCAACAAAATATTACTATTTTTAATGTGCTAAAACCGGAATGAAACTTATTTTTTCAATATTAGTTCAAGTTTTAGAGATACGGTAATTATATGGGTTCCTGCTGTGGCAGTGTTAATATACTGTAATTCACAAGAATGCACGTGCTACATTTTTATATTCGGCAAGGAAAGATGATGTAATCGGCATGATTGTGTTACGTTATACATACGTGTACATTATATTGTTTTATATTAGCCATTTTTTCCTCAGTTGGCTGACAGCGTTCATGCAAGATGTCTCGAAAGTGTGTAAACAATCCAGATCAGTTTTGTTACGTGTGTGGTGATGTGACTTTTGCGTCTCAGAGACCGTCTATTACTCCACTAATAACAAAGGCATATCAGCTTTATTTCGGTTGTAAACTAGGTGATCAAGACAAACAGTGGGCACCCCACATCTGCTGTAATACATGTGCTTCAAGTCTGCGGAGCTGGTTAAATGGCAAAAAACGGTCTATGCGCTTTGCTGTCCCAATGGTTTGGAGAGAGCCTACAAATCATATTAATGATTGTTACTTTTGCATGGTACCTTGTGTTGGACAAGCCACAGGTATGTCCAAGAAAAAAAAATCGGTTATTAACTACCCAAACATACCATCTGCGATGAGACCTGTGCCTCACAGTGACGAAAATCCTATTCCAAAACCCCCAGAATCCTACACTTGCGAATCAGAAAACGAATCAGATCATGGCGATCGAGTGATTCGTCAGGAAGAAGATATGCCATCAACGTCAAGAGATCCTGATTTTATACCGAGCACGTCATGCCACCAACCGCACAAAATAACACAGTCAGAATTAAATGATCTTGTAAGAGATTTAGAACTTCCAAAATGTAAGGCAGAGTTACTTGGATCAAGACTGCAGCAGTGGAACTTGTTAGAAGACGATGTTTCGGTATGTGTTTTTCGTAAACGCCACAAAGACCATTTTTCCATATGGAGAATAACTTGGTTTTCTGCAGTAACATTAACGGCTTACTGGCGGCTTTAAATATAAACTATAACCCAGAAGAATGGAGATTGTTTATAGACAGTTCAACATTGAGTTTAAAGGCAGTGTTATTGCATATTGGAAATATTTTACCATCTCTTCCTGTAGGGTATGCAGTTCACATGAAAGAATCATATGACAATATGAAGAACCTATTGACATGCATAAAATACGATGAGCACCAATGGCATATTTGTGGCGATTTGAAAGTTGTTGCAGTTTTACTTGGGCTGCAGCTAGGCTACACAAAGTTTTGCTGTTTTTTGTGTGAATGGGACAGTCGGGCAAAGGCGCTTCATTACACCAGACAAAACTGGCCTGTTCGTCAATTCCAAGAGCCAGGTCAAAAAAATGTACAGTATATGCCATTAGTAGATTCGAAAAAAATTTTATCACCACCACTGCATATCAAGTTGGGTCTAATGAAAAACTTTGTAAAGGCATTAGGTAGAGATGGGTCAGCTTTTCAATACCTGCGTCAGAAATTTCCAAGACTAAGTGAGGCAAAGGTTAAAGAAGGTATTTCTGTTGGGCCACAGATTCGAAATATTTTGAAAGACACACAGTTTGAAAACACTTTCAGGTATTGAAAAAACTGCTTGAAATGATTTCCGTCTGGTGGTCACTAATTTCTTGGGAAATAGAAAAGCTGACAACTATAAAACCCTTCTCAAAAATTTGCTGTCATCGTATCAAAAGATGGGCTGTAATATGTCTCTTAAGATACATTTCCTACACTCACACCTGGACTTTTTTCCTGACAATTGCGGAGCCTTAAGTGATGAGCACGGCGAACTTTTTCATCAGGATATTTCAACAATGGAAAAAGGTACCAGGGAAAGTGGAATCCTTCCATGCTTGCAGACTACTGTTGGACTCTTGATAGAGATGCCCCAGAAACGATCCATAAAACAACAGCAAAAAGACAGCGCATATAGTGATTCTTATAAGTATAATATGAATCTTGTTAGTTTTTTTAATATATCCTTAAAA
Organism: Acanthoscelides obtectus; assembly: GCA_963669975.1. Classification (NCBI taxonomy): domain Eukaryota; kingdom Metazoa; phylum Arthropoda; class Insecta; order Coleoptera; family Chrysomelidae; genus Acanthoscelides; species Acanthoscelides obtectus. The sequence continues at coordinate 446,702 of CAVLJG010000009.1, read as the reverse complement.
ATAAAAAGTTTTTTTTTATAACCGCAACTAATTTTTTTATTTCATTGTCATTTTTGGATTCAGCGCCCCAAAATTAACAAAGAAGTGCACTTTTCCCACAAGATACAATTAAAAAACTAAAATTTGTGGTCCAGTGTTATTAGCTACACTACAGATAACACTGTCTCCTTTGATTCCTGGTACCACCGTCAACAGTGCCATCTGACGAATGCGCTGAACATGAACACATCACAACGATTGTTTACAGGATTCTGATCAGCGACACTTGCCCTCTCTGTTATCCTCGAGTTGCATTATACTCATAAACAAATGTATTCAGGGTGTTGTTAATTATGCTAACTCAAAAAATATGAACTCGTTATAGGAATTGGTAAAAAAATACATCGTCGACTTTTATTCTGTAAAATAACATACATCATATAATAAGCATGTGATATATTCATTTGAAAACCGATTCGTTTTCAAGAAAATTAGACAAAACTTTATTTATCTTAATTTGTTCAGATAGTAAACAAAAACACAAACATATTACTTTTTATTTCGATGAGTGTTCAAAATATTGTCCGTCATTGGCCAAACAACATAGGCGATGTTCAAATTTCTGACGGACATTTTCAAAAACATGTAGGATATAATGGCAGCTTTCGATTATGCGTTGACGAAGGTTTCAGGTTGGGGAGTACTTTTTTTCATATTTTTTAACAAGGAATCATCCTCTCCTATATTTTTCGAATACCCTGTATATGCTGCTATGTGATACGACAAGGAGAGCACGTCTTCACGATTCAGGTACATTACGGTAATTTTAGCTCCTATATATAGCGATTTGTAGCATTTTATTGAAAAAATGGCAGGCTTAGGAGTCCAGAGAGGGAGAAGGGGCGTTTCCCTCTAAATTCGTCATTGAATAGATCAATAAATAAACTTAAACTAAACACAAACCAAACAAATAGGAAAATCTTTAGATCAAAATACAATAAATCTACAATTAATCACGAAAAAATTATGTCAATCGAATCAATCAATGACCTACTCGAATACCTCGCCGTCCAGATCGACTTCCTGAACATCAATCACCCCGCTTCAGAGGTAGTTCTTCTCGGTGATTTCAATGCCCATAATGAGCTTTGGTTGGGCTCAAATAGGACCGATGCAGCAGGTCGTGCAGTCGAAGCGTTCGCTCTTACTCAAGGGCTGACCCAGTTGGTGACAAGCCCTACTTTTTTCCCCCGCGTCTCGTCACACGCCAGTAGCCTGCTGGATCTCTTTCTGACCACGCATCCTGCCCCTTACAGCACTGCTGTCCTGTCCCCCCTGGGTAACTCAGATCACGGTGTTGTGGAGATTAGGTTTCGGTCAGAAGCCGCTGTGGAAGCAGAAACTCGCACAGGCCGCAAAACTTGGCATTACGGACATGCCGACTGGGAGGGGCTCAGAGACTTCTTCTCTAGCTTTCCTTGGAGAGATGTCTGTTTCACTGACGCGGATGCGTCGACTGTCTGTTCTTCAATAACCGAAATTATCCACGTCGGAATGGAGGAATACATCCCTCACACAGTGAAAGTTCCTAAACCAGGGTCCAACGGCTGGTTCAACAAATCGTGTGACACTGCTCGCCAGCAGAAGATCAAGGCCCACAGAATCTTCTTACAAAATCCCACTGTAGAGAACAGACAAGCCGACGTCGAGTCCAGAAACAAATATAACGAAGCGGTTCGCAATGCCAAAAACCAGCATGATATAAAAGTTAGGCACAGGGTAATGTCGCAGCGCAATGGCAGTCGGTCTTTCTGGACGATGGCCAAGCAGATTGAAAAGAACTTCTCACACAGTAGTCTTCCACCACTTACGTGTCAGGATGGAACTATTGTATTCGACTCAAAGGCCAAGGCGGAAGTGCTAGCCAAGATCTTTGCTGCCAACTCCACCATGGACGTCCCCACCAACGCCCAAGTACCGTCAATTCAAAGGGTTCCCCACACTATGCGGGAGGTAACATTCAGGCATAAGACCGTAAGACGAGTGCTCTTGTCGCTCGACATCAACAAAGCTTCTGGTCCGGACTTGATTCCTGCCATTATACTGAAGAGATGTGCAGCGGAGTTTGCTCCAGTTCTTTCGCGTCTCTTCCAGATATCTTATGAATCCGGTACTTTCCCAGAAAACTGGAAATTTGCTCATGTACAGCCCATCACAAAAAAAGGATCTAAGACCGACCCTTACAACTACAGGCCTATAGCTCTGCTTTCTGTTATAAGTAAAGTGATGGAGAGGTGCATAAATCGCGAGCTTCTGGACTACCTCGAACGTCACAGCTTGATTAGCGACAGGCAGTACGGTTTCCGGCACCAACGATCCACAGGGGACCTCCTAGCTTACGTCACGTAACTGTGGAGTAAACTCATCCAGTCTCATGGTGAGGCTTATGTCGTTGCTCTTGACATCACGAAAGCGTTCGATCAGCTGTGGCACGCTGCCCTCTTAAGCAAACTTCCATCCTACGGCCTCCCAGAAAAGCTTTGCAGATGGGTGGCTGACTTTATCTCTGGCCGCAAGATATCCGTCGTAATTGACGGATTCTCCTCTTCATCCCACAACGTCAACGCGGGTGTTCCCCAGGGATCGGTCTTGGCTCCAACACTGTTTCTCTTACATATCAACGACCTCCTTTCCTGCACGATCAACCCAATCCACAGCTTCGCTGATGACAGCACTCTACATGCAGGAATTCAGAGTGACAAGCCGATCTCTGCCGCTGAGCTGGAAAAAAGAAGACTAGCGACGACTTCTTCTCTGACAAGAGACCTGGAGGCTATCACTGCTTGGGGACGCAACAATCTTGTACAGTTCAATGCTTCCAAAACACAGTACTGTACTTTGACGAACAAAAAGCGTCCTAGCGCTCATACAGTTTCGATGGACGGTCGAGTTCTACCAAAGAGCCATTCATTTCGGCTGGTCGGAGTCCAGATCACCGAGGACCTGATCTGGCACGAACACATCTCTTCAATAGCTGCAGCTGCTGGGAAAAAGCTAGGCTATTTGTTTAGGGCTAAGAAGTACTTTTCTCCGCATGACCTTCTCACTCTATACAAGGCCCAGATAAGGCCTAGCCTTGAGTATTGCTCACACATTTGGGGCGCTGCCGCCCCGACTACATTGTCCATGCTCGATGCTGTCCAGAGGAGGGCGGTCCGACTGATCGATGACTCTTCTCTAACAGACAGTCTCGGGACTCTTTCGCACCGGCGGGTCGTCGGCGATCTAGCTCTTTTCTATCGCTACACCAACGGGCTTTGCTCCTCAGAGCTCTCTTCCATGATGCCGCCGCGCGATGTGCCTGTCAGACAGACCCGCCTGACTTCGGCGTCCCATCCTAACCGTGTCAAGCTTCGTACATCCAGAACTGGCCGATACGACCGCTCCTTTGTCCCGAGGGTGTCTAGATTGTGGAACAATCTAAGGGAGGAAGCTTTTCCCAGTTTTACTAACCTTAGGCAGTTCAAAAATCGTATTAACAAAATTTCTTTGGTATCATCATAGCAGCCGCGGTGTTCCGGCATTTAGGCTTCTGCCTGCGCGGCTGTTTCGATATAAAAAAAAAAAATCATTTAAATATTTGGGCATATACGTAGACAGTAAATTAAAATTTGAATATATTATTTCAAAAATATCCAAAAAAACAAATTATTTCGCATAGCCTAAGCGTTTATTCTAAAAAAAATGTGTACAACACTATCATTCTTCTTCATTTGTTCTTTGTTCGACTATTTTGTTCACTGCAAATGAAACTGTCTTTTCAAAATTACAAATATTACAAAATAAAGCTATGAGAATCATCTTAAATGAAAATAAATATACTAGAATAAATTTTATACTGAAAGAACTACAATGGTTAAATATCAAAAATTGCATAGCTTACTTGGTTTTCATTTTCATATTGAAGTTAAAAAATCATCTTCTACCAAATCACTTAGAAAATTTTATTGTATTGAATGAGTGCCACAATTATTAGAGTATATATAGGAAGTATAGACTTTCATTTACAAAACTGCAGTAGCAATATAACGAGCAAGTCAGTATTTTAAAAGGGATTGTACGAATTTAATAAATTAAGAAATGATATCAAGACATGTGTCAGTTTGAAAATGTTTAAAGGGAAATTGAAAAAATATCTCATGGAAAACCAGAATTCATAGTAGTGGAATTTTGTATAAAAATATGTAGTCTTGATGACCTAATATACTACTATTTTGTGATATTCTGTGTAATATGGATATTGTGGACATTGTAGCATTAATCCTAAATAAATCTGAAACAAACAAAGAAATACGTCTAAAATATTGTTCAGCTTACCTATTAATTTGTGCGCTTTTTGTTTTTCAATCGGTTTTAATTTTTTTTAATCCATTCAGGATCTGATGCTAAAAACATTCCGATAAAATACAGCAACCTCTCTACAGGGTGTCCCAATATTCCATGGACATGGAAGTTCCACATATTTTTAGATTCAAAATAAGTCGATTGGACATGATTTACCACTATGCAAAAGTGCTGTTTTAGAGAGCCTCAATTTTTTCTCTTTAAACACATTTTTTTAAATATTCTAAGAACCGATGATCCGATTTAAATGAATTTGGAACAAATGATTTGTTTAAGCGTTCTAATATTTGATTTGCAGAAAAATTGGTTCGAGAAGGATGAAAACCCCCTACATAAATTATAGAAAAAATTTTAGCAACTTTCCCGATGACTCTGACTTTTTATGTAGCAGTTCTTTTTATTTTTGTCTCCTACATGGAGGTCTAAGCTGTAAGTTGTATCTGTTGATGATAATTACATTGGGTTCTTGTCTTAAATACACTTAATTGAGATTCAAGCTAGAAATTAGTTGCGCATCCACTTTTTCTTATCCATTCTGGAAATTACATATACAAATTTGCTGAATTTCAAAAATAAGAGAGATAAGAAATTATTATATTCACTGTACACTGTCGAATTACAAGCTATGTACATGCTAACAGTAATTACACACAACGCGGGCGCGGTGATGATTTCCCGTAATTCTCATCAGTTTTTCGTAATGTATAACTTTGAACATAACCTCTCTCCAGAGAGACAGCATATAAATAACCCGTCATATTCAGCATATTCAAAGTCTGGGCACACTGCCGGCGTGGCGTGACGGTAGCGGGACGCTGGCGGTACGGCGGCGTGGCCTGCAGGTCACATAGCAGGCGCGACGGTACAGTTGCCATCGCGCTCAGCACCTTCCCCGTTCTGGACGTAATTTCTCTCATTTGTTCACAAAATGTCGAGCGATTCAGACGTGGAAACGGCTTTGGTTCTGTTTGCGTTAATTACGAGTAATAAAAAAAAAGCGTAAAAGGACGTGGGTGCATGAGGTAAACCAAAAGCGACATGAACTTGGCGAATATCATAGACTCTGCCGGGAACTCGAATCCCATGAAGATAGGTTTTATACCTACTTTAAAATGTCGCAAGATAGCTTTGAAGAATTACACAATTTGATAAAGGAAAAAATTAGCAAACTGGACACTACTTGGAGGAGGGCTATTAGTTCAAGAGAAAGACTGGCAATATGCTTAAGGTAAGTTTTTTATTTATTTTCTAGGACTGATGACAAAAATTGAAATCAGGTCATGTTGACATGTTTCATAATCAGAACGCACTAAGAATACAATATAAAAATTGACAATAAAAATTACTGAGCAAAATTCATATTGTACTCTCCGATGCATGAATTGTTAGTGTTGTCTTGATTTGCCATTCGGCTGGCAGATTGCTGTTGAAGTTCAGTGCATTTTGCAATTCGGTTAGCTGATTGGAGTTATCATATTGATTCACAATGCTTAGATTGTGTGGTTCAGCTGGCTGGTTGAAGTTATCAGATAAGTTCATTGGCTGAGGCGATGAGAGTGCGCTGTTGGCAGAACTCACATTTGTGTATGCAGGTGATGGTTGTGAATCATAATTTAGCAATCTTAACTCAGTATCTGAAAATAGTTTAGCTAATTCAAGCTTCATCAATACTTGTTCTCGTGGAGGAAATTTCTTAAAAGTATCAGCGTAACTGAGGAACAAATAATCTATCCCATCTAATTCCCGTTTCTTCTTGGTATTTAAAAAATTTAATACTCTTCCTACATCGTCATCATTTCTTTTGTTTCCTGCATACCGAGATGGCACGGTACGAGCTTGTGATGATGATGCTGTAGGTACATTTGCTGGCACATCTGGTGATGAGACCTGTGACGGAGAAAGCGTTGACGAAAGTATTGGATTGGATGATGACGATGATTGTTGAAGTGTATGGTGATCGTGTGAAAAGTCGCATGTTTGAGTAGGTAAAGGTGATAACGTATCTTGTACTGAACTGGAAAAAGTGACATTTGAACTGGAAGCCCGTGGACCATTGAAGTTATCTAGAAACGATAGCTGTGAAGCCCATGTTTAGCTGCTATTTTTCCGGCCTGATCCAGTTGTACCTTTGACAAGTTTTTTATGTTTTGTGTATCCATCTCTTAATGTCTTCCATTTATTTTTAACAGCTTCCCCTGCAACAACAAAAAAATAGTTAAAGAAAATATTGTTATAATACTAGGGCTTTGCCTCCGGCTCCGCACCCGTGGTTATATCTAAACTATGAAAAGTAACGTTATTTCCCATTTTTTGTGACCCATTTCATTCATTCTCCGCTCCTATTGGTCGTAGCGTGATGTTATATAGCCTATAACCTTCCTCGATAAACGGACTACACAAAAATCAGTTTCCAATACAGTACAGTATAGCTGGATATAAAATATCTGTAATATCTTATATTTGCTTAATTATATGTATTATATTTTGTTGTTGTTTATTCTCATTTTTATTTTCTCTGTTGCAGGTATTTAACCACTGGCGACTCTTACCAAACCATTGCGTTTTCTTTTCGTGTTGGACGCAGTACAGTTGGCGGTATTGTAAAAAATGTATGCAAAGAAATTTGGAATGTATTGCAACCAAGTTATATGCCAACACCAACAGAGGAGATATGGAAGCAGTCAGAAGTGGGTTATAGACAAATATGGAACTTCCCTAATTGTCTGGGAAGTATCGACGGAAAACACGTAGCTATCAAATCTCCTCCTAACAGCGGATCGAATTACTTCTGTTACAAGAATTTTTTTTCTATTGTTTTGCTTGCGATTGTGGACCCGTTTTATAAATTCATATTCGTTGATATAGGGAGCTATGGACGGCTGAGTGACAGTGGAATTTTTGAAAGTTCTGCATTCTATCAAGTATACCTAAATGGCAAATCACTCCTACCCCCGAAACCTCCTCCAGGAAATGAAAATCCTACACCCCAAGTATTAATAGGAGATGAGGGTTTTGCTTTGAAACCATATTTGATGCGGCCATTTCCTAGAGCAACTGCTCTTCATGACCCGAGAAAAAAGAATTTTAATTATCGGCTTTGCAGAGCTCGTAGCGTTGTTGAAAATGGTTTTGGTATTTTGTCACAGAAATTTAGAATTTTCCACCGACCTATAGAAAGTGACGTCGAGACCGCTATCCATGTTGTTAAAGCAGCTTGTTGTTTGCATAATTACATCAGAGTAAAGGACATGTCGTTCACAACGGATCCAATGGAAATATCCAACGATTCAAACGCACTTACTCCAATGAGACCTACAAATCAGCGATCTCCAAACGAAGCGTTTGCGATTAGAGAACAGTTTGTAACTTATTTTAATAACAACCAAATAAATTAATTCATAATAAACTTACCACTTTGATTTATTTCCCTTCCTATTGACTCCCAAATAGTAGCTTTGAGAGTGATATTCTTGTAGTCATTGTGACTTAAGTCATACAGCAATGTGTGACTTCTAACACATTCTATTAGTCGTTCAATATCCATTTTTCTGGCCCAAAAGTTGTAGTAAATCACAAACTATCTGTCCCGCCGAGCGCCACACGTTGGCTTGCCGCTCTCTGTGTGACTACTAAGTACGCATCTAATGGAACACAACGTCGAAGCTCCCGCTCGCACCCGCATGCGCTCCCGTCCCGCTCAGTAGTGTTTGTAATCGCGCTCGGCGTGACGGCGACGGTGCGTCACGGCCTGCGTCGCGTCAAGCGGGACGGGGCTGTGTAACGTCTCTTATATTAAAGAATGTATTACAACGACTAGCGGCACGCCAGCGTTCCGCTGCCGTCACGTCCCGCCGGCTGTGTGCCCATACCTTCAGTAATAATTTTCTCACACAGCAAATATCACTGAATTTATACACATGCAAACCAATACACATTATCATCCAGATGCGATCTTGCTACTCAACCAACTTTCTTCTGCGATAAAAACTACAGACACGGATCACAAAACTATGCAACCAATAATGCGTGTAGTTTAGTTGAGTGATTCCTTCATAGATGGACGTTCACGTTTATAGGTTTTTTACATGATACTCATGCCGGACCCATGTTTATAGAAACTTTTTCTCATACTTTTAACGAGGAATCATCCTCTCCTCTATTTTTCGAACACCCTGTATATGCCGCTATGTGATACGTCTAGGGGGGCACGTCTCCACGATTCAGGTACATTACGGTAATTTTAGCTCCTAGATGTAGCGATTTGTAGCATTTTATTGAAAAAATGGCAGGCTTAGTAGTCCAGAGAGGGGGGAGGGGCGTTTCCCTCTAATTTCGTCCTTGAATACGTCTAAAATATTGTTCAGCTTACCTATTAATTTTGTTGTACGATTGTTTTTATTTTTTTAATCCATTCAGGATCTGATGCTAAAAAAATTCCTATTAAATACAGCAACCTCTATACAGGGTGTCCCAATATTCCGTGGACATAGAAGTTCCAGGCATTTTTAGATTCAAAATAAGTCGATTGGACATGATTTACCATTATGCAAAAGTGCTTCGTTTGTTCGCTAGGGGGCCTCAATTTTTTCTTTATAAACACATTTTTCAAATATTCTAAGAACCGATGATCCGATTTAAATGAATTTGGAACTCATGATTTCCATAAAAAATGGTTCAAGAAGGATGAAAACCACCCCCAACCCTACATAAATTATAGCAAAAATTTTTGCAACCTTCCCGATGACTCTGACTTTTTTAGGTAGCAGTTCTTTTTATTTTTTGTTTTATTTTTTCTCCTATATGGAGGTCTAAGCTGTAAGTTGTATGGGTTGATGATAATTACATTGGGTTCTTATCTTAAATACACTTAATTGAGATTCAAAGCTAGAAATTAGTTGCGCATCCACTTTTTTTTATCCATTCTGGAAATTACATATACAAATTTGCTGAATTTCAAAAATGAGAGAGATAAGAAATAATTATATCCACTATACACTGTCGAATTACAAGCTATATACATGCTAACAGTAATTACACACAACGCGGGCGCGGTTTTGATTTCCCGTAATTCTCCTTAGTTTTTCGTATATGTATAACTTTGAACCTCTCTCCAGAAAGCACAACATATAAATAACCCGTCATATTCACCATATTCAGTAATAATTTTCTCACACAGCAAATATAGCATATGCAAACCAATACACAAAATCATCCAGATGCGACCTTGTTATTCAACCAACTTTCTTCTCAGAGATAAAAACTACAGACACGGATCACAAAGCTATGCAACCAATAATGCGTGTAGTTTAGTTGAGTGATTCCTTTATAGATGGACGTACACAACGATCCTAATGAGCAAACGTGAAATGACTGTTTGCGCCCTAAAAACTACCTAGTCTCCAAGTTGACATCTTATATGTTTTTTTGACGTTTTGTAGGTTTTTTACATGATACCAGTGCGGTTTTTATTTTTTTACTCAAAAATGGCGCATCGAAGGAAAGCAACTCAAGAGACATCATTTGTTTTGAATCGAACGAGGAATTCAAAAATAATTTTCATTTGGCAAAAAACCATTGGCGTACCATTTTTTCTTAAAAAATATCGAAGTCAATACCCGTACGCACGCCACTGTTAAAGCTAAAAATTATTTTTACATTGAAAAATATGCAACTTTATTAACTTTCACTACGTACTAAATATCAGTGAGATATCTGAAGCGGTTCTGAAAATATTAATTAATTTCCATTTTTTTTCCTAAAGCTTCAACACCCCGAGCTTTTAATCAAACATTTTTGTCCATAGTTTATAAAGCAAACTAACATCAATTTTTCATGTAGATTCACACTGTTAAATATTCGCATATGATTAAGGAACACCCTGTATAAGTGGTACGAATCTTTATTAACATGTTTTGATGAATGCGGTTGAATTAACTTTAGCTATCAAGCTGGTCAAACGAACTGTTTTGACAGATCAATTTTTCGAACAAGCAAAGGATAAATGAACATTTTTTTTTCAGATATTTACCGGTACCAAATGGCAATGATGCAAAGTTCAATGGAAAATTTGAGAATGTAGATTTTGTGCCGGATAAAAAACCAAAAAAACGGGTATCTGTTTTTCCAGCTATAATAAAGTCCTTTGGCCTTCACTTCGTAGCTGGATCCATTCTCAAGGCGTTAGGAGATCTTCTGACATTCATTAATCCAAAGATACTAGCGTAAGTAGCACCATTTTCTAGACAAAATACGTTAGGTGCCTCTGGTGCCTCTTCATAGAAGGGAGGAATAATAATATTTGCTTATTTATTTAGATTATAACAAAACTTTGGAACGCATCGAATATCTGACGAATGATGCATCTAATTTTTTTTTAATTTGAAGGCTTAGTCAGAAACTAATAGCAACTCTAGTTTTTCTTATGGAATGCTATACAATTTATTACATGTTTGTATTCTGCGAGGAATTCTGAATACTTTTATTAAAATACTCGTATATGGGGTTGTCCAAAACGGACGCAGGAAAGTAAACGCATATTAAAACAAGAAAGATTGATATTCAAATCAAGTTGGGTACTTTATTTTGAAGGTTCATTTATACCATTTATGTATGAAAAATAATATCGCTCAAATGTTCACCACGACTGGATTTACAGACGTCCACGCGATGGTCGAAATTTTCAATGACATTTTGCAACATGGTCGGTTCTATGACATTTATCTCGGCAATGATGTTGTTTTTGAGTTCTTGGAGGGTGGCTGGTTTGTTGACGTAGACTTTGCTTTTCAAATATCCCCATAAAAAGAAGTCCAAGGGAGTCAAATCGCACGATCTTGGTGGCCATGGCACATTTCCTCTGCGCGAAATCACGCGATCACCGAAGAAGGACTGCAATCGATGGATATTGACGTTGGTTGTGTGGCATGTTGCACCGTCTTGTTGGAAATAAACATCGTCCATATCCATTCCTTCAAGTTGCGGCAAAAAATAGTCCTCTATCATCACGTGATATCGCTCAGAATTGACGGTAACGGCGTCCCCGGCCGCATTTTCGAAAAAGTAAGGCCCGATGATGCCTTTTGACCACAATGCACACCACACAGTAACTTTTTGAGGATGCATCGGCTGCTCTTGATACTCACGGGTATTTTCGTTCGCCCAGATGCGGCAGTTTTGCTTGTTTACCGTCCCATTCAAAGTGAAATACGCTTCGTCGCTGAACATGATTTTTGATGAAAAATTGGCATCAATTTGGCGGTGTTCAAGGAGCCAATCTGAGAACGTTCAGCTCTTGCGTCAATTGGATCTTGTAGGCGTGTACATTCAAATCCTTGTGGAGAATGCGGAGCCAACTGGTTCTCGAAATGCCCAATTCTTGGGATCGACGCGTTGTTGATTGTTTCGGATCGTCTCTCACACTCTCCTTCATAACAGCAATATTTTTCGGTGTGCGAACGCTCCTTGGCCGGCAGAGCCTGGCAGATTTGCCACAGAACCTGTTGCCTCGAATTTACGCACCAGACGACCGATGGTTGTTTCGTTTGGGCGGTTGTTGCGACCGAAATGTTCACGAAGCGCGCGAAACGTGTTTTTTATTTTTGCACCATTTTTGTAGTGCTCTTGAATAACTTTAATGCGGTCTTCAATCGAATACGACTCCGTAGCGATCAATGGTAAACATTCAACTAACAAAATGACATGTCGGTGACAGAAAACAAAGATGGCGTCTATGTCAAATTGACGTTTACTTTCCTACGTCCCTATTGGATAACCCTTTACTTTGACGTAGACCTCATAGTTTTCGAAATATTCGCGGTCAAACATCAATATTCGAACAATCAAACGTATGTTTTTTAACTGAACAATAACCGGTATCGAAAGTGTTTTCCTATCATTTTTTACATTCATAAGTCCATTGAGTTTTGTTAGTAGTGTTATTGAGAATGATTATCATTTAAATGAAACCGAGAGAATAGAAATTCTAACGATTCTGGGTTATGGGGATCGTCGACGCACACAGCAAGAAGTTTGCGATATTTTTAATGACAAATATCTCAACCGGAATCCAATAACAAGGTCTACTGTTGGAAAAGTTTTGCGGAAATTTGAAAAAATAGGACATGTAAAGGATTTTCCACGATCTGGATGTCCCAAAACAGCCATTAACGAAAATAAGGCTTTGAATATACGGGTGTTTCAGTTTCTCGTTGCATAACTTTAAGATTCGATAGAACTTTTAAAATTAATGCATAAGGTCTATATAAACATGGGTCGAAAAATGCGTGGCTTCCGAAATACAGGGTGTTTAAATTTACTTTCTAAAATAGTTTTTTTAAATATTTCGAACAATATTTGATGTATAACAGTCAAAATTGGTATACAAGGGTTTTTTGGTACGACAAAACGAACCATGGACATAGTTTTACTGTAGCCGCTAGAGGGCGCTCTCTACTGTGCCTGTAGTGTATTAAAATGACCGAAAATTTTTTTTCAGTACAATTTTTTGCTTTTTGAATAAAAAACTGATTCTTCGCACTTTTCTGCATAAAAAAGCTCTCCTGTGAGTTTTCGTTATAGTTAGCCGTATTTGAGATATATCGATTTTTAAGGTTCGATGCATTTTTAATTATTTATGGGAAAATAATATTTTTTTGCATTTTCGATTTGGGCATTGCAAGTAATTAAGATGATCGTTTAGATTGTGTTTTAAACACAGCAATAATTCCTAACTCCAAATAAACACAAAAAAACAGAATATTAATTTGTTTAACTTTCCAATATTATTTTTAACAAATTAAATTAATTATTTACAACTAAAATGCTATTGGATAGTTAGGACAAACATACAAAATCTAAAGTAGTTGCTCGAAATTTAAACCCAATTGTTCAATACACAATTCACATCTACGAATGATCGTACGTGGTATAGCATTATTCAAATAAGGCCTTATTTCATCACATGCATTCCTGATTCTGTCTATTAGCATATCTCTTGTGGTTACGGGAGTCTGGTACACTTTTTCTTTTAGAAATCCCCACACAAAGAAATCTAATGGATTTAGGTCAGGGGATCGTGGAGGCCAGACGACTGGTCGTCCACGGCCGATCCATCTTTCTGGATAATTTTCGTCCAGCCAGTTTCTAACTATTCTCGAATAATGAGCTGGACAACCATCAAGCTGGAACCAGGCCAATATTCTTAAATCTAACATAACATCATCCCACATATTTGCATGTTCAGCCGTTAAAAATTCCAAGAAGGTCGCAGCATTTAACCTTGCAGGCAAAAGGTAGGGTCCAAATAGTCGATTACGGTAGATACCCATCCACACGTTCACACTAAATTCATGCTGAAAATTTCTTTCCCGAACTGCATGCGGATTTTCATGCGACCAAAAATGTTGATTATGAAAATTTACCACTCCACGTCTAGTGAAGCATGACTCATCGGTCCATAAAACGTCACTTAAAAACTCCCTATTATTATCAGTTCTATCAAGAATCCACTGACAAAATATGATTCTTCGTTCTCCATCCCCTGGCTGTAGTCCTTGCAAAGGTTGCAAATGGTAAGGACGTCTATGGTCATTTCTAAGAACACGGTGAACATGGCTTGCTGAAATTCCCAAGGCACCAGAAACTATCCTAACACTTGTGGTCGGATCTCTATCAAACTCACGCAGAATCATACGGGTAAATCTGCGCTGACGAACATTTATGTTTTGATCCCTTTGGAGATTTCCAAAACCATTTTCAATTATTTGGCGATGCACTCTTACAAATACTGAGCGAGTTGGATGTCGTCTGTTTGGAAATTTTCGTGCGTATTCTCTGGCTGCTTCTGCTGCGTTTCCATATACAAAGCCATACACAAAATGATTATCCGCTAACTCTTGATTGGAGAATAAAAATGGCATTTTTATAAAACTTACAAAAAAACAGGTAAAAGAAACTAAATTTCGTGCATTCACAATTGCAAAAAAACGTTTCAGGTTTCAACAGACAACAAAACTAACTGTCAACTAATTGACTAATTAACTTTATTCTGCTTTCAATTTCTAAAATATTTGCAGGCACAGCCTACTTCTAAAAATTATCGAGATACTGACTTTTTAACGTTATTTTATCATAAATAATTAAAAATGCATCGAACCTTAAAAATCGAAATATCTCAAAAACGGCTAACTATAACGAAAATGTACAAGAGAGCTTTTTTATGTTGAAAAATGCGAAGAATTAGCTTTTTTATTCAAAAAGCAAAAAATTGCACTAAGAAAAAATTTTCGGTCATTTTAATACACTACAGGTACAGTAGAGAGCGCCCTCTAGCGGCTACAGTAAAACCAATTTTACCAATTTTCACTGTTATACATGAAATACTGTTCGAAATGTTTAAAAAAACTATTTTAGAAAGTAAAACCCGTGTTTATATAGACTGTATGTATTAATTTTAAAAGTTCTATCGAATCTTAAAGTTATGCAACAATAAACTGAAACACCCTGTAGAAATACCTTTTATTGTTATTTCGAAAACTATGAGGTCTACGTCAAAGGATGTTTGATAAAAGGTATTCAGAATTACTCGCAGAATGCAAATTTCGAATGAAAAGTATAGCATTCCATAAGAAAAACAAAAGTTGCTATCAGTTTCTGAATAACTGTGGATTTGGTAAGATCGCGGATATCATCAACAAATCCGCCGTGCTTCCGAACCTAAATAAATTAATTTTTAAATAAATTAGATGAGTCATTCGTCAGATATTTGATGCGTTAGAAACTTTTGTTACAGTCTGTATATGCACATTATTTACAATCGACCTATTAGAACCATGAAATTTAAACTAAACATGTTTATTAGAGAGTATTCACGCTACTTTCAAAACCTGCCTCGTTAAATCTCTAACACTACAAGAAAATATGTCTATCATATCTTATATTTGGTTATAATAACGACAAATTAAACATAATGGGCCCCAGTCGATTTGTCTAAAAAATAGTATGATATATTCCTTGCCTTTCTGAACAAAGTTGGTCATGGGACACAAAATTAATTTTGAGAAATAGGCGCATAGTTTCCCTGATTTGCGAAAATGATGAATGTGTCGACTGTAGTTTTCAGACCAAAACCTCTTAGAATCAGTATACTAAAAGAAATATTTCGTAAAAACGCCTTGTGGGAAGAATGTTGCTCATAACCATGATCCTTACAAGGTCAGTTGCAAATACTAATAACAAAGTTTTATATGCCACGCTTGACTTGCGACTGGAGTAGTACTGATTTTGTAGTTTTAGCTGGTGCTATGCACTACAGTGATAGTGCACGGTCTAATAAAAATACTAATCAGTATTTTTGGCTTCTATTTCTAACGACCTACCTTTCCCTCAGAGTTACAACCATTTATATAAACGGTAACCAATCTATTTTGGGTCAGCTACAGCTAGAACAAGCTCCAACTTGTCAACGGATAAATATTTTGACATAGGGTAGTCTTATGTCTTACTTTCAATGCATTTGGAACTCTACAAATGCAAATCTTACGTTTTGCTTAACTACGTTCACACTAGTGCACTTTTTCTTTCCCTTCCACCTTCAAATTCAACTTAACCTTGATTTGACCTTGTGAAGGTCATAATCAAAGGCAAGGAAACAACCGCGACCTTTCTGTGGCCTTTAAAAGTTACCTGTTCTATTGAGTTTCCTGAATTCTCGAGCAACTCGTGCCAGATACATTCCAGCGTACACATATGAAAATAAACGTTAGCTGAAACTGACATTGTAATGGTCATGGTCACGATCAACATGACACCTCCTACGAGCTGTTTTAATGCAATTTAAATATTTCTTTTAGTGTACTTACTGATTCTCCGAGTCTTTGGTCCGAAAACTACAATCGGCACATTCACCATTTTTGCAAACCAGGCAAACTGGACCTATACTAAGTGACATATAAATCCGAACACTCAGTTTAAATGGTTTTATTTTAATAAAATTTTGTATAAGTACTTAATGAAGCATAATAAGTAAATGATAAAAATTTCAAAATGATTGCACTGCTTTAAAGCCCTTTGACCTTTAATAATGTGTGGATGCACCTTGATGTGCTACGCATTCTCCAACGCGCCTAGGCATGCTTCTGATCAGGTGGTCAATGTCCTCCTGTGGTATCTCATTCCAGGCAACCACCAACTCCTCTCGAAGTGCTTCTAGAGTCTGAGGAGGACGTTGCAAATTGAGCAATCTCCTACCCATCATATCCCACACGTGCTCAATTGGGGATACGTCGGGAGATCTTGGTGGCCATGGTAACAATGTGACATCATTATGTTGAAAGAAGTCTATTGTGACTCTTGCAACATGTGGTCGGGCATTATCTTGTTCGAAAGTTGGATCTGCCAGGGTGTCAAGATAGGGTAAAAGATGGGGTTCTAGAACTTCGTGGATATAACGCTGCGCGTTCATGTTACCTCTGCTGAAGATTAAAGGTGACCTGGAACCATAATCTATAGCACCCCAAACCATAACTCCAACAGTGTGATGAACATGTCTTTCAACAAAAAACTGTGGATTCCTCCTTTCACCACGTCGCCTTCTAACCCTGGCACGACCATCGTGCATGCCTAAACAGAATCGAGACTCGTCACTAAAGACAATACTGTTCCATTCCTGATCCCAGAGTGACCGTTGTCTGCACCACTCAAGGCGATTACGTCGGTGTTCTCGAGTTAAAGGGAAGACCCAGTGTGGCCGGTATGAAAACAAGCCAAAACTTCTCATTCGTCGGTAAACACTTCGCATGCCAATAGGTCTTCCGTGTTCTGCAAACCATTCATTTGCAATGGACCTGGTAGTGGAGAAACGGTCCCTTAAGGCCAATAATCTTAGGCGGCGATCTTCACGGTCTGTTGTGCTACGGCGGCATCCAGTGCCCCTTGCTCTTTGAGTACGGCCTTCTCGAAGCCATGCCTGACAACCCCTAACCACAGTGTCTACACTTCTTTGCACTCTAACTGCAATTGCCCGAAAAGAAAGTCCAGCTTCCCGAAGTCCCACTATACGGCCCCTATCAAACTCACTAAGTTGACGAAATCGTACAGGTCTCCGTACTCTAGGCATCGTAACCGATCGTAAAGGATGTCAAGAACCAAAATCCGCCAACGTTGATTCTTTACTGCGGCTGAAATATTCATTTTTAGAGCGTTAGTGAATTAAAAAAAAGCAGTATAAAAACCGGAATGTCCAACTGATAAGGCTGAAAATTTTTTCACTTGTTATTTACAGTAAGATAAATACATTCACCAACTTTTATTAAAATAAAACCATTTAAACTGGGTGTTCGAATTTATATGTCACTTAGTATATTTCTCAGAAACTAATAATAGGATTGTTTTGGTGCCATGGACACTTTTGTTCAGGAAGGCAAGAGATTCACAAGTCGTGACCAAAAATAAAACATCAATCACAGGTCCGCATTTTAAGGGGGCTCTTCTGTGTAACCTTTTTTTCTCGATAATAATAATAATAATAATAATAATAATAAACGGCTTTATTGGCGGAGTTTAGCACAGCTATTCTTACACTCAACCTTTCTAAAGACTAAAGCTTAATGCTAATTTGACATACAAATCTGGTATTTTACATATATACAGTAAGCGATTGAATGTCTATGAATCTAACTAAAAAAAGAAAATAATGGTAATTGATCACAGGGCATTTATTCATTGATCCTATTCTGAATTCCTAGAAGATCTGAGATGCAGTTTGAAACAGATGTTATTAGTATTTGATTACATAGGCATCGTAAAATGGTTTTGATGTCTTATATTGACATTATAAATACTTGACCTAGGGACCAGCTTTTCTACTAAATATACAGGATTCTTAGAACATAATACACGATTCAATGTTGTTAGGTAAAATATTTGCACAGAGAATTGACATTAAGCCATTGTAAAAGCCTGAAACTATACTAAGTTTAAATGGTTTTATTTTAATAAAATTTTGTACTTAATGAAGCATAATAATTAAATGATAAAAAATTCAAAATGATTGCACTGCTTCAAAGCCCTTTGACTGGTCAATGTCCTCCTGTGGTATCTCATTCCAGGCAACCACCAACTCCTCTCGAAGTGCTTCTAGAGTCTGAGGAGGACGTTGCAAATTGAGCAATCTCCTATCCATCATATCCCACACGTGCTCAATTGGGGATAAGTCGGGAGATCTTGGTGGCCATGGTAACAATGTGACATCATTATGTTGAAAGAAGTCTATTGTGACTCTTGCAACATGTGGTCGGGCATTATCTTGTTGGAAAGTTGGATCTGCCAGGGTGTCAAGATAGGGTAAAAGATGGGGTTCTAGAACTTCGTGGATATAACACTGCGCGTTCATGTTACCTCTGATGAAGATTAAAGGTGACCTGGAACCATAAGCTATAGCACCCCAAACCATAACTCCAACAGTGTTATGAACATGTCTTTCAACAAAAAACTGTGGATTCCTCCTTTCACCACGTCGCCTTCTAACCCTGGCACGACCATCGTGCATGCCTAAACAAAATCGAGACTCGTCACTAAAGACAATACTGTTCCATTCCTGATCCCAGAGTGACCGTTGTCTGCACCACTCAAGGCGATTACGTCGGTGTTCTCGAGTTAAAGGGAGGACCCAGTGTGGCCGGTATGAAATCAAGCCAAAACTTCTCGTTCGTCGGTAAACACTTCGCATGCCAATAGGTCTTCCGTGTTCTGCAAACCATTCATTTGCAATGGACCTGGTAGTGGAGAAACGGTCCCTTAAGGCCAATAATCTTAGGCGGCGATCTTCACGGTCTGTTGTTCTACGGCGGCGTCCAGTGCCCCTTGCTCTTTGCGTACGGCCTTCTCGAAGCCATGCCTGACAACACCTAACCACAGTGTCTACACTTCTTTGCACTCTAACTGCAATTGCCCGAAAAGAAAGTCCAGCTTCCCGAAGTCCCACTATACGGCCCCTATCAAACTCACTAAGTTGACGAAATCGTACAGGTCTCCGTACTCTGAGCATCGTAACCGATCGTAAAGGATGTCAAGAACCAAAATCCGCCAACGTTGATTCTTTACTGCGGCTGAAATATTCATTTTTAGAGCGTTAGTGAATTATAAAAAATCAGTAATAATAAAAAAAAAATTTCACTGGTTATTTACAGTAAGATAAATACATTCACCAACTTTTATTAAAATAAAACCATTTAAACTGGGTGTTCGGATTTATATGTCACTTAGTATATTAGATATGTCGTCAAATTTACGTAAGTTACAGACAAAACGGCAACAGTTATTCTGCCATCTCTGCAGGGGCATTTGAGTCGAATAGTCCAGGCATGGATAAAAAACTATCAAACCATAACTGATAATTGATAGCACTAAAATTTCAGCCAGCTTTTTCCTCGTCTTGAAGTTAATAATGTATTTATGTATTGTTGGTAACGTAACTTGTCATCTGTGATCAAACCAAGTATCTTACAGCTGGTTGAAAAATAAAGTTGTTGTTCATTCAAAAGAGGGTCCACTGCTCAATCTTCTCGCTTGTGATCAGAACAGAAAAGCACAAGTTTATCAGGATTTAGTTTCAAATTGTGTTCTTTACAATTGTCAGATACTGTTCGTAAGTCAGTGTTGATTAAATCATTTGCCTGTTCCACAAGAGATGGTTCAAAATGAAACAGAAGCTACGTGTCATCAGAATAAGATCGAATCTGTGAGTACTGTACGGATTTCAAGATATCAGCTGTTGTATATAATGAATAACAACGGTCCTAAAACAGAACCTTGAGGAACTCCTGATGTTATTGTTGTTATCTCAGATCTTTTGTTATGTAGATTAACGCAATGCTTACGAAGACTTAAGTAATTGCAAAATAAGTTCAACGCTGTATGGTCAAGGCCATAATGAGACATTTTTGCGCACATAAGTGAATTGTCAATGGTGTCAAAAGCTTTTGAAAAATCCAAGGATATAAGTAGAGTGGCAAGCCTCTTATCTAGCGACCGTATAATTTCGTCATTAAGATTCAAAAGAGCAGTGGTTGTATTATGCCCTCCTCCAATAAAACCCGACTGGGTACTTAGGCAGAATGTTTTGATCTATTGAATACTGATTTAGCTGTAAATTAACTATTTTTTCTAACAGTTTGGATGGAATGCATAGTAAGCTAATAACGGGTGATTTTTTAAGAGGTATAGGATTTGATTTAAAAAAAAAAACACAAATAATTTGAAAAAACGATTAAATATTTATTTGAGTCGATAGAACTTTCGATATAATTTAATATTTAAAGATTATTTCATGTAAATGTTGGCCGCAGCTCCGCTTTAGATGGCCCATGCGCAAGGTCCAATTTTGGCACACTCTCTCCAACATATCGGCCGGTATCTCACGAATAAATGCTTCAATATTGGCTTCCAGTGCGTCAATCGTTGCTGGTTTATCCCTGTAGACATTAGCCTTAACATGGCCCCACAAGAAATAGTACAACGGCGTTAAATCACACGATCTAGGCGGCCAATTGACGGGCCCCAAACGTGAGATAAACTGTTCACCGAACTCGCCTCTCAATAGGGCCATTGTTTCGTGTGCGGTGTGGCATGAGGCACCGTCTTGTTAAAACCACGTGTCAGCCAAGTCCAGCTCTTCCATTTTTGGCAAAAAAAAGTTTGTTATCATCGCACGGTGGCGCTCGCCATTCACAGTTACGTTCCGGCCATTGTCGTCTTTGAAGAAGTACGACCCGCTGATGCCACCGGCCCATAATCCACACCAAACAGTGATTTTTTCGGGATGCATTGGTAGCTCTTGCAATGCTTCTGGCTGGTCTTCACTCCAGGTGCGACAATTTTGCTTGTTAACGTACCCATTCAACCAGAAATGAGCTTCGTCGCTGAACACAATTTTTCGATAAAAATGTGGATCTTCCTCCAACTTTGCCAGCGCCCATTCACCAAATTGGAAACGTTGTGGGAGGTCGTATGGCTTCAATTCTTGCACCAGCTGTATCTTATAAGGTTTTACACCCAAATCCTGTCGCAAAATTTTCCACGTAGTGGAGTAACAGAGGCCCAATTGCTGCGAACGGCGGCGAATCGACATTTCACGGTCATCACTAACACTGGCGGATACAGCCGCAATATTTTCTTCAGTCCTCACTCTACGTCTGCGTGTTGGTGGTTTAATGTCCAATAATATAAAGTAGGTTCGAAATTTAGTCACAAGCTTCCGAATAGCTCCCTCAGTAGGCCGAACAAATTGCCCATAAATTGGAAGCAGTGCTCGATGCACTCTCTTAACCGAGCATGAATTTTGATAGTAAAATTGAATAATTTGCAAGCGTTGTTCGTTCGTAAGTCGATTCATGGTTAAATTATAGACCAAACTGAACAAGTTTGACAATGACACAAGACACGATTCACACGTCATCTGTCAAAAACAGTGTTGCCAAAAAGATACAAGCAAAAAGATCACCTATTAGGTCTTGAATGAGCAAGCTCAGTTGGAGCAAGGATCTTAGGTAAAGGGCATATTACAGCCTCTCTCCAAAGTCGAGGTAAATATCCTTTCTCTAAGCCACAGTTTATAATGTGTGTCAATGGATTTAATAACTCTGATATACAACGCTTGAGCATACACAAGGTTAAGCCGTCAGGACCACACGCATTTGATCTTATCTTCGATATATGCTCCAGTACAACACTTTGGTCAACAAAGCTGAATGTGAAGCTGGAATCACTCGTTTTGCTGGAGTAATTTCTGGTCCACATTCAAAAGTCTTCACTTAAAATTAATGTGCACCAGTGGCGGAGATACAGGAGGTTAGTGGCATTATTTTTCCAAATAAAAATAGTACGGCACAATTTTTCGAATTTTCCGTTTAATGTGCTACAAATAATTACTCTTGTTTCTTTTCCTAGAGTGCACTGTTTTCGTAAAAATAAAAATAAATCAAATTAGATCATTCACGACGAGTCGAGATACAATTAGTTTCAATATAACACGTTCGCTGCCGATGACTCCCATCGGAGCCAATCGGTGATCTTCGCCATGTGCCGACGGCTCCGATCGGAGTCATCGGTTTCCGTGAGCAGTGATACAAATAATCCTGGTTTCAATGCCCCCTCTCCGATCGGGGTCAATTTTTTTTCTCTACCAATACCAATATAAATGACTAAAAATGATTGCATATACCAATATTAGTCTGATTGGTGAAAAAAAGTATTTGGCTATGGGGAACAGTTAATCCAGTGATGAAATAATAGGCCTTGATACCAACTTGACATTTCTTGGGAGAGAGAGAAAACTAATCCCCAGTATCTTTGCCTCTGAGGCACGTTAATTTTAAGTAAAGACATTTGAATGTGGACAATACTCAGGTAAATCCACATACCAAATTTTTTGTTCATTCCAGTTGACGGTTTTGAAAATATTAAAAAAAAATGTTTTTTATTTTTAACTTCAACACCCCGTATTTTTTTAATGAAGCCGTCGAGGGAAAAATGTTACATAGAAGACCCCCCTTAAAATGCGGCTCTGTGTATGATGGTTCATTTTTGGTCACAACTTGTGAATCACCATATCATACTGAATTTTTAGAGACCCATTTCCCATGTTTTGCGCCAATTCCTCTGGTATTTTAAAAATTATCTTCTGTAAGATACAACAGCAATCAATCTTATTGTTGAGTATGTTGAAAAGAAACTGTAAGCCCGTAAATACTCTGCGTTCAGACAGATTATACAGGGTGTTTCAGTTTATTGTTGCATAACTTTAAGATTCGATAGAACTTATAAAATTAATGCATAAAGTCTATATAAACATGCGTCGAAAAAAGCGTGACTTCCGAAATACAGGGTGTTTAAATTTCCTTTCTAAAATAGTTTTTTTTTTAAATATTTCTAACAACATTTGATGTATAACAGTGAAAATTGGTATACAAGGGTTTTTTGGTACGACAAAACGAACCATGGGCATAGTTTTACTGTAGCCGCTAGAGGGCGCTCTCTACTGTACCTGTAGTGTATTAAAATGAGCAAAAATTTGTTCTTAGTGCAATTTTTTGCTTTTTGAATAAATAAACTGATTTTTCGCACTTTTCAACATAAAAAGCTCTCTTGTGAATTTTCGTTATAGTTAGCCGTTTTTGAGATATTTTGATTTTTAAGGTTCGATGCATTTTTAATTATTCATGATAAAATAACGTTAAAAAGTCAGTATCTCGGTAATTTTTAGAAGTAGGCTGTGCCTGCAAATATTTTTGAAAATGAAAGCAGAATATGGTTAAACGTCAATTAGTTGACAGTTAGTTTTGTTGTCTGTTGAAACCTGAAACGTTTTTTTGCAATTGTGAATGTAAGAAATTTAGTTTCTTTTACCTGTTTTTTTTGTAAGTTTTATAAAAATGCCATTTTTATTCTCCAATCAAGAGTTAGCGGATTGTTAGATTTTGTGTATGGCTTTGTAAATGGAAACGCAGCAGAAACAGCCAGAGAATACGCACGAAGATTTCCAAACAGACGACATCCAACTCGCTCAGTATTTGTAAGAGTGCATCGCCAAATAATTGAAAATAGTTTTGGAAATCTCTAAAGGGATCAAAACATAAATATTAGTCAGCGCAGATTTACCCGTATGATTCTGCGTGAGTTTGATAGAGATCCGACCACAAGTGTTAGGAGAGTTTCTGGTGCCTTGGGAACTTCAGCAAGCCATATTCACCGTATTCTTAGAAATGACCATAGACGTCCTTACCATTTGCAACCTGTGCAAGGACTACAGCCAGGGGACGGAGAACGAAGAATCACATTTTGTCAGTAGATTCTTGATAGAACTGATAATAATAGGGAGTTTTTAAGTAACGTTTTATGGACCGATGAGTCATGCTTCACTAGGCGTGGAGTGGTAAATTTTCATAATCGACACATTTGGTTACATGAAAATCCCCATTCAGTTCGGGAAAGAAATTTTCAGCATGAATTTAGTGTGAACGTGTGGATTGGTATCTACCGTAATCGACTATTTGGACCCTACCTTTTGCCTGAAAGGTTAAATGCTGCGACCTTCTTGGAATTTTTAAAGGCTGAACATGCAAATATGTGGGATGATGTTATGTTAGATTTAAGAAGATTGGCCTGGTTCCAGCTTGATGGTTGTCCAGCTCATTATTCGAGAATAGTTAGAAACTGACTGGACGAAAATTATCCAGAAAGATGGAGGACCAGTCGCCTGGCCTTCACGATCTCCTGACCTAAGTCCATTAGATTTGTTTGTGTGGGGATTTCTAAAAGAAAAAGTGTACCAGACTCCCGTAACCACAAGAGATATGCTAATAGACAGAATCAGGAATGCATGTGATGAAATAAGGCCTTATTTGAATAATGCTATACCACGTTCGATCATTCGTAGATGTGAATTGTGTATTGAACAATTGGGTTTACATTTCGAGCAACTACTTTAGATTTTGTATCCAATATCTAATAGCATTTCAGTCGTAAATAATTAATTTAATTTGTTAAAAATAATATTGGAAAATTAAACAAATTAATATTCCGTTTTTTTGTGTTTATTTGGAGTTAGGAATTATTGCTGTGTTTAAAAACGCAATCTAAGCGATCATCTTAATTACTTGTAATGCCCAAATCGAAAATGTAAAAAAAATATTATTTTCCCATAAATAATTAAAAATACATCGAACCTTAAAAATCGAAATATCTCGAAAACGGCTAACTATAACGAAAACTCACAGGAAAGCTTTTTTATGTTGAAAAGTGCGAAGAATCAGTTTTTTTTATTAAAAAAGCAGAAAATTGCACTAGGAAAATTTTTTCGGTCATTTTAATACACTACAGGTACAGTAGAGAGCGCCCTCTAGTGGCTACAGTAAAACTATGCCCATGGTTCGTTTTGTCGTACCAAAAAACCCTTGTGTACCAATTTTCACTGTTATACATCAAATACTGTTCGAAATATTTAAAAAAAACTATTTTAGAAAGTAAATTTAAACACCCTGTATTTCGCCGCCACGCATTTTTCGACCCATGTGTATATAGACTTTATGCATTCATTTTAAAAGTTCTATCGAATCTTAAAGTTATGCAACAATAAACTGAAACACCCTGTATAGATTGAAGCGGCCCAGAAAAATGTCATTATAAACCATCCAACTTGAACCGCAGGTATTTCACAAATTACCTTTAAACTTTTCCAAATTGTTTGAAGTCACTTCGTTATGTGGAATCCAGAAAACTGAACATTATTCTAATTTGGATCTTACAAAAAAATAATATAATGTGTCCTGTCAGGCTAAGTAATTAGCTTTTACGAGCACTTGACGTTATATTGTTGATGTGGGAAACAATTCGTAGTTTTGTGTCAAAAATAACTTCAAGGTCTCTGGTGTAGTCACTTTCGCCGTATGGGGGATGTATTCTTCCATCCCAGCGTGGATAATTTCGGTTATCGATGAACAGACAGCCGAGGGATCCGCGTCAGCAAAAGAAACGTCTTTCCAAGGAATGGTGGGGAATAAGTCTCTGAGCCCCTCCCAGTCGGCTTATCCGAAATGCCAAACTGGCGAGTTTCTGCTGCCACAGCCGGTTCAGACCGGAACCTAACCTCCACAACACCGTGATCTGAGTTACCTACAGGAGACAGGACAACAGTGCTGTAAGGGACTGGATGCGTGGTCTGAAAGAGATCTAGCAGGGTACTAGCACTACGCGGGGAAAAAGGTAGAGCTCGTCACCAGCTGGGTCAGTCCTTTTGTAATAGCGAACGATTCAAAATTATAATCTAGTAATGTCAGCCTTCTGATGAGAGAATATTAATATTCAAAAATAGATTGTTAGTCGGACTCCAATTCTTAAAATTCCCGTAATAACTCGCAGTATTTTGTCTTGTTAATACTATTTATTTTCATTCGCATATTTGTAAATACAGGGTGGCCCATAAGTCCTTTGAGCTGGAGAAAAAGGAATAAAACCAAACTAGTTACATTATGAAGAATTATTATATTTTGTTATCATCTTTATTGAATGGGAATTATGTTTTACAAATCACATCGTCTAAATGCAATCCATTACGATCACGGCACTCATATAAACGACGTCTAAAATTGTCGATGACTGCGCGGCAAGTCAACACTGTAATGCTTGCCCCTACTGAGCGAGGGCCGTGGCAAATGCTTGTTCCGGAAGTCGTTGTATCCAGTATACAACTTCTTCCCGTCCAAGTGATTGCGCACGCGTTAAGGAATACCTCAGTACCGATTGCCGGGTGGCGGTACAAGTCCGCCAACGGGCCACTTTAGGTCTATTTAACATCACTAATACGTAAAAAGAAGGTGGTAGACAAGGACCAGTCGACCGAGGCAGTACCACCCGCTAGCTTTTCCCAGGGTGTCTTATAAATGTCCGCATGTTTCCACACCTAAGCTATGCAGTCGGTTATCTACCAAAACAAAGAAATTAATGATGATGGATCCCTCGAGCACTAAAAACTCCGGACGTAAACTCACTCCACTCTCGGAATGTCCGGGTGGAGGGTGGGCTCGAGGGAACAACATCGAAGATAAAATTTGTTTTTCGAACATCTGCGGGATCAACAGCAACATTGATGCTGTTCATCACTACCTGCAATCCAATCGTCCCGCCGTGCTTTTCTTGGCGGAGACAAAAATCTCAGAGGCTGCACCGATTAACCATCTCAACTTCCCAAACTACGAGGTGCACTCCAATCTGAGAAAGAACGGGGGAGTTGTGGCTTTTGTCCGCAGCAGTCTTTCCTGCTCCAGGGATCTTTCTTTGGAATCAGACCGGAAGGACATTCTGTGGCTTCGCCTCAATTCCAAAACATCACCCAAATTTATTTGCTGCCTTTATCGCTCTCCCTCGAACCATAACTGGGATGACCTACTCGAATACCTCGCCGTCCAGATCGACTTCCTGAACATCAATCACCCCGCTTCAGAGGTAGTTCTTCTCGGTGATTTCAATGCCCATAATGAGCTTTGGTTGGGCTCAAATAAAACCGATGCAGCAGGTCGTGCAGTCGAAGCGTTCGCTCTTACTCAAGGGCTGACCCAGCTGGTGACGAGCCCTACTTTTTTCCCCCGCGTCTCGTCACACGCCAGTAGCCTGCTGGATCTCTTTCTGACCACGCATCCTGCCCCTTACAGCACTGCCGTCCTGTCCCCCCTGGGTAACTCAGATCACGGTGTTGTGGAGGTTAGGTTTCGGTCAGAAGCCGCTGTGGCCGCAGAAACTCGCACAGGCCGCAAAACTTGGCATTACGGACATGCCGACTGGGAGGGGCTCAGAGACTTCTTCTCTAGCTTTCCTTGGAGAGATGTCTGTTTCACTGACGCGGATGCGTCGACTGTCTGTTCTTCAATAACCGAAATTATCCACGTCGGAATGGAGGAATACATCCCTCACACAGTGAAAGTTCCTAAACCAGGGTCCAACGGCTGGTTCAACAAATCGTGTGACACTGCTCGCCAGCAGAAGATCAAGGCCCACAGAACCTACTTACAAAACCCCACTGTAGAGAACAGACAAGCCGACGTCGAGTCCAGAAACAAATATAACGAAGCGGTTCGCAATGCCAAAACCCAGCATGATATAAAAGTTAGGCATAGGGTAATGTCGCAGCGCAATGGCAGTCGGTCTTTCTGGACGCTGGCCAAGCAGATTGAAAAGAACTTCTCACACAGTAGCCTTCCACCACTTACGTGTCAGGATGGAACTGTTGTATTCGACTCAAAGGCCAAGGCGGAAGTGCTAGCCAAGATCTTTGCTGCCAACTCCACCATGGACGTCCCCACCAACGCCCAAGTGCCATCAATTCAAAGGGTTCCCCACACTATGCGGGAGGTAACATTCAGGCATAAGACCGTAAGACGAGTGCTCTTGTCGCTCGACATCAACAAAGCTTCTGGTCCGGACTTGATTCCTGCCATTGTACTGAAGAGATGTGCAGCTGAGCTTGCTCCAGTTCTTTCGCGTCTCTTCCAGATATCTTATGAATCCGGCACCTTCCCAGAAAACTGGAAATTTGCTCATGTACAGCCCATCCCAAAAAAAGGATCTAAAACCGACCCTTACAACTACAGGCCTATAGCTCTGCTTTCTGTTATAAGTAAAGTGATGGAGAGGTGCATAAATCGCGAGCTTCTGGACTACCTCGAACGTCACAGCTTGATTAGCGACAGGCAGTACGGTTTCCGGCACCAACGATCCACAGGGGACCTCCTAGCTTACGTCACGCAACTGTGGAGTAAACTCATCCAGTCTCATGGTGAGGCTCATGTCGTTGCTCTTGACATCACGAAAGCGTTCGATCAGCTGTGGCACGCTGCCCTCTTGAGCAAACTTCCATTCTACGGCCTCCCAGAAAAGCTTTGCAGATGGGTGGCTGACTTTATCTCTGGCCGCAAGATATCCGTCGTAATTGACGGATTCTCCTCTTCATCCCACAACGTCAACGCGGGTGTTCCCCAGGGATCGGTCTTGGCTCCAACACTGTTTCTCTTACATATCAACGACCTCCTTTCCTGCACGATCAACCCAATCCACAGCTTCGCTGATGACAGCACTCTACATGCAGGAATTCAGAGTGACAAGCCGATCTCTGCCGCTGAGCTGGAAAAAAGAAGACTAGCGACGACTTCTTCTCTGACAAGAGACCTGGAGGCTATCACTGCTTGGGGACGCAACAATCTTGTACAGTTCAATGCTTCCAAAACCCAGTACTGTACTTTGACAAACAAAAAGCGTCCTAGCGCTCATACAGTTTCGATGGACGGTCGAGTCCTACCAAAGAGCCATTCATTTCGGCTGGTCGGAGTCCAGATCACCGAGGACCTGATCTGGCACGAACACATCTCTTCAATAGCTGCAGCTGCTGGGAAAAAGCTAGGCTATTTGTTTAGGGCTAAGAAGTACTTTTCTTCGCATGACCTTCTCACTCTATACAAGGCCCAGATAAGGCCTAGCCTCGAGTATTGCTCACACATTTGGGGTGCTGCCGCCCCGACTACATTGTCCATGCTCGATGCTGTCCAGAGGAGGGCGGCCCGACTGATCGATGACTCTTCTCTAACAGACAGTCTCGGGACTCTTTCGCACCGGCGAGCCGTCGGCGATCTAGCTCTTTTCTATCGCTACACCAACGGGCTTTGCTCCTCAGAGCTCTCTTCCATGATGCCGCCGCGCGATGTGCCTGCCAGACAGACCCGCCTGACTTCGGCGTCCCATCCTAACCGTGTCAAACTTCGTACATCCAGAACTGGCCGATACGACCGCTCCTTTGTCCCGAGGGTGTCTAGATTGTGGAACAAACTACGGGAGGAAGCTTTTCCCAGTTCTACTAACCTTAGGCAGTTCAAAAATCGTATTAACAAAATTTCTTTGGGATCATCATAGCAGCCGCGGTGTTCCGGCATTTAGGCTTCTGCCTGCGCGGCTGTTTCGATATATATATAAAAAAAAAATTCTCTTCGGATATTTTCTTTCAGGACATCAACTGATCGCGGAGTGGTATCGTACACTTTACTCTTGAGGTAGCCCCATAAAAAGAAGTCCATTGGGGTCAAATCTGGACTACGTGGTGGCCAGGAAATGTCTCCTCTTCGAGAAATTACTTTGCTGGGAAAAAGTTGACAGACGACAAGCATAGAAGTGTTGGAGGTGTGGGCAGTTGCTCCGTCCTGTTGAAAGCAGGTCTGCGTATTATAGCCTGGAAAATTCTGCAACGCTGGTGTCAAAAACTCTTCTATCATTGCTACATACCGCTCCGAAGTAACAGTTAATGCGCGACCTCTGTCGTCCTCAAAAAAATAAGGGCCTACGATGCCATGCGCTGACATAGCAGCCCAAACTGTAACTTTAGGGCTGTGTAAGGGCTTCTGATGCTTACGCCTTGGATTTTCGGGGCTCCAATAACGGCAATTCTGTTTATTTACATGCCCGTTTAAATGGAAGTGAGCCTCGTCTGAGAACAACACATTATTGAGCGAAGAAAATCGATTCAACATTTCATTCGCAAAGTTTAGTCTCTGAGTAGCGTCATTATCTTTTAATTCCTGCACTAACTGAATTTTGTAAGCGTGCAGACGTAAATCTTTCCTTAAAATCAGCTGTAAAGATGTTCTGGGTACGTTTAGTGCACTGGAACGCTTACGAGTAGACTGGGTAGGATTTTGACGAACAGACTGTGCCAAAATGTTGATGTTTTCTTCAATACGCTGTTTATCTAACGTCGAACCAGTCTCTTCGAACTTAGCAACCCAGTTCTTAATCGTTTGAGCTGTTGGACACTTTGTAAAATTGTGTAAATTGTGGTATTCTCGATATTTACGCCGCGCAATGGTTGCCGAATCATTATTTTGATAAAACGCGCGCAAACAAAAAGCACGATCCGCTCCAGTGAAACACTCCATGGCGACTGAATTCCCAGACACTGAAGATACTGCCCCCACCTCGCCCGCGCCGCTCACGCTCACCCGTTAAATTTTATTCAAATTTGAAATTTCAAAGGACTTATGGACCACCCTGTATTATTCCTTTCATTTTCAGTCTCCTGATTATATTCGTGCAGCAGGGCCAAGAACCATGGAAGGGTTTCATGTATGCTGGTCTCATGTTTGCGACGAATTCCTTGCTAACATTCTTCAATGTGTCCCATATGAAAGTCATCGCCACCGTTGGTATGAAGATGCGAACAGTGCTGATATCAGCAGTGTACAAGAAAGCGCTGAGGATATCTGTCAACGCGAGAAAAGAAAAAACTGTCGGTGAGATTGTCAATTTGATGGCAGTCGATTCATCAAGGTTTGTACATAAACATATTTATTTTTATTCTTAACATGTCGAATTGGGATTCAAAGTTATACGAGCCCCTTCCCACTTCAGTTGGCCCACTTCAAGGTTTGTACCAAAATATGCCTTTATAAACTAAACATGACGAAACTATTTACTTCTAAAACAATTTATTTTCTCAAAAATATTTTAGATACACTCTAGTCGTAAAAAATACATATCTGAAATCACACAGACCTATAACTAATAGAACATCTGAACAAATAAACAATGTGCGAAAAAATGCGCGAAGTTAACAAAGCAACAATTGAAATATTACCACTGGGTAACTTCACCTTTATTTGTTAGTACGGCTGAAATTCTTTGGGGCATAGTGTTAACCAAGTTTTTGCAAAAATTTGATGTAAAACAATCCCATATTTCTTGAAGCTTTTGTCTCAGTTCGGTGATTGTACCAGCAGGATGTTGTCGTAGAACCTTTTTCATCTCGTGCCACAAAGTTTTAATAGGTGAAAGATCTGGACTGCTAGAAACCCATTACAAAAGTGGTACATTATTTTCTTCCATCCATTTTATAGCCTTTTTTAGGTATGGCACGCTGCACCATCTTGCTGAAACACAAAATCTTGGCCGAATGTCAATCATTCTTCCATCACTGGTAACAGCGATTCTTCTAAAATTGCCAAATATTTGTTTGTATCCACATTTCCATCAATAAAATGAAGTTTTCCTACTCCTTTTGATGACATACTGCCGCAGACCATAATGGATGCTGGAAATTTCTCTTCAGACAGTCAACATGGAATGCGTCATTTTTTGCGAATAACTCTACTGCGACTGTCACCAACACAAACTTCAAATCGGGCCTCATCACTCCATTGTATTGCACACCATTGTTGAGGTGTCCATTGTCTATGTGCTTTAGCCCATCTAAGCCGATTTTTCGTTTGCAGTGGAGTTAATAGTGGCTTTTCTTTGGCCTATAAACAAGTTGAGAAACTTTAGGGTTTTTACTTCACTTTTTTTATAAGAAAACTTACCTTGCAAGTGCTAAATCCCAGTTTGTGGGCCTCTCTATGAGTTGTGGACCTCAAAATTCTCCTTCCAACAGCGTCACTCCACAGACTTAATTGTAAGTAATTGGCACGCCTGTTTTTCACGATTATTCTTCTTAATGCTCTTCGGTCGGCATTTGTGATATTACTTTTTTCACATATCGTGGCTTAATATTAACTGAGCCAGTTACGTTAAATCTTCTAACAATATTTCTCACACTGTACCGCGATAAGTCTAACAAAGTTGCAATTTCTGAGTTTGATTTCCCAGAATTAAAAAATTTAATTATCAGTAACCGAATTTTCTATAATAATAACCTTTCCTCTACCCATTTTGAAAACCTTAACTACCAAAAACTATTTTAAACGTATTCTGACAGCTGTGATTAATAAAAATAGTTGTCATGGCTTTTATTTTCCACAGCCACCTATGCGTTATAGACTTATTTTGCATTGAAATGAAAATAGGTTGATATGCTGTAATTGCAACATGTGATAATTTTATGCTGCAAATTTGATTAGGGAGTGATAAAGTTGGTGTTTCCTACTATATATTATCAAAATATTCATTGTTAATATTTTAAACCTATAACACCCTGCTACATTTTTATTATTTATGTTTGATAAGAAAAAAACTAAGATTACAATAGTTGGGCTCGTACAATAAGAAGTTTATTTTCTAAAAAAGTGGATTTGTTATTTTTTTAATTTTTAAAAATTCACCACTAAATCGCTTATAATTTGGGATTTTTATATTTTATATTCTCCCTTCTCTAAAAACTTGTGGATGATGGGAAGAAACTGACTGCGTATTAGATTTCAGTATAACACAGTAGACGCAAAAGCATGAAAAAAATTCGGAGAGCGACAAAAATGTTCAAAATGACGAACAGTGAATCTTCCATCTATACTAAGTGACTTATAAATCCGAACACCCAGTTTAAATGGTTTTATTTTAATAAAAGTTGGTGAATGTATTTATCTTACTGTAAATAACAAGTGAAAAAATTTTCAGCCTCATCAGTTGGACATTCCGGTTTTTATACTGCTTTTTTTTAATTCACTAACGCTCTAAAAATGAATATTTCAGCCGCAGTAAAGAATCAACGTTGGCGGATTTTGGTTCTTGACATCCTTTACGATCGGTTACGATGCTTAGAGTACGGAGACCTGTACGATTTCGTCAACTTAGTGAGTTTGATAGGGGCCGTATAGTGGGACTTCGGGAAGCTGGACTTTCTTTTCGGGCAATTGCAGTTAGAATGCAAAGAAGTGTAGACATTGTGGTTACGTGTTGTCAGGCATGGCTTCGAGAAGGCCGTACGCAAAGAGCAAGGGGCACTGGACGCCGCCGTAGAACAACAGACCGTGAAGATCGCCGCCTAAGATTATTGGCCTTGAGGGACCGTTTCTCCACTACCAGGTCCATTGCAAATTAATGGTTTGCAGAACACGGAAGACCTATTGGCATGCGAAGTGTTTACCGACGAATGAGAAGTTTTGGCTTGTTTTCATACCGGCCACACTGGGTCCTCCCTTTAACTCGAGAACACCGACGTAATCGCCTTGAGTGATGCAGACAACGGTCACTCTGGGATCAGGAATGGAACAGTATTGTCTTTAGTGACGAGTCTCGATTTTGTTTAGGCATGCACGATGGTCGTGCCAGGGTTAGAAGGCGACGTGGTGAAAGGAGGAATCCACAGTTTTTTGTTGAAAGACATGTTCATCACACTGTTGGAGTTATGGTTTGGGGTGCTATAGCTTATGGTTCCAGGTCACCTTTAATCTTCATCAGAGGTAACATGAACGCGCAGCGTTATATCCACGACGTTCTAGAACCCCATCTTTTACCCTATCTTGACACCCTGGCAGATCCAACTTTCCAACAAGATAATGCCTGACCATATGTTGCAAGAGTCACAATAGACTTCTTTCAACATAATGATGTCACATTGTTACCATGGCCACCAAGATCTCCCAACTTATCCCCAATTGGGCACGTGTGGGATATGATGGGTAGGATATTGCTCAATTTGCAACGTCCTCCTCAGACTCTAGAAGCACTTTGAGAGGAGTTGGTGGTTGCCTGGAATGAGATACCACAGGAGGACATTGACCACCTGAGCAGAAGCATGCCTAGGCGCGTTGGAGAATGCGTAGCACATCAGGGTGCATCCACACATTATTGAAGGTCAAAGGACTTTAAAGCAGTGCAATCATTTTGAAATTTTTATCATTTACTTATTATGCTTCATTAAGTACTTATGCAAAATTTTATTAAAATAAAACCATTTAAACTGGGTGTTCGGATTTATATGTCACTTAGTATACATCACGCCGATATGTTAGGTTCACAGCCTACCTGTAGCACTTTATAACAGAGTAACCTGAACTTTTACATCTCCCACAATAGTGACAATACATCTCACGTATACCTTCAAAGCTACTGTTAGTGTTGCTTTATATTTTATACTCATTTTTAACGAAATATCTCCGAAAGCATCAGCGTTGACAATCTGGACGTTAACCAAAACAAACACCATATTTGATATTCGTACATTAAGATAATGCAGTTTTCTTGATTGCGCCTGGGAGAATAACCTTGGCGTTCCAGGTTGCCCATAAGATGTTTCACTCCCCCGCTTATTATAAAAATACCGTGGAGCTTGATATTGGGAACACTATTCGACATGTAAAGAAAGTTATGACACCTCATTACATCATTAATTGAATAATATGCGTGTCTTATCCTCAATCATTATCGAAGAAGGTTACCATTCTTTAAACCTTGTCTATGCACGCCACTGGTTTCCGTAGTATACTTCTCATAGTATTACCCATGTTAGATAAAATTGAGTAAAATTTTTATTATTTTATTTTTGGAATGATCGGTCTTTTTTCTCAAAATTCGTATCAGTTCGGATTGAGGAGGATATGAGGACGAAGTATACATTAGGCTTCCAACATTGTTCGTACTGTGCCAGAGTCAGAGAGTCTTTGTTAGATGTTATAGCATTTATTCAGCATTATTTTTTGTTCCCAATATTATGTTCCTCATAAATTTAGAAATAAGCACGTAATTCTTACGGAAGTCTGAAATCTTAACTCTTTATCCTTACCCACTCCGTAGATATATATTTTTTCAATGCCATAAATAAAACTTCATCACCCCGTATCTTGATGGTGAGGTGATTATTTTTGGACCTATATTTATATAGTCAACGCCAAACAAAGTGGCGTGCACGTCATCACGATAAAAATTCCCCGACCTAATGCCTAGGTTTCTATCACAAACAATTGCTCTATTGCAGTGTCATATTAATGTGATATATAAATTGTAAAATGGTCATTACTCTCTTATTATGGTTAATAGTCATATAAACATTGTTATTAAAATATCACATAAGTTGCTTTCTGATAAATTTAGACGCATTATGCGAAATAAAATGTTTTGCAAACGCTCCAATCACTTATCGACATGTAAACGCACTAAACCGATTTCGCAGCGTTGACACATTGTCACCTTGAAACTTATTCAAACTGGGAACTGACATTTGTATTAATTTTGACACTGAATCAATTTGTGGCATTTCAAATCTTTATAAATCCTTTGGCCCCGCATACTGTAAATCAACAACTGTTTGTTTCAAAACAAAATTATTCATTTTACGAGTAGATAAAGGCAATTTTGGTATATAAAGATGCCCAAACAGTTAAATAGTCGGTGTAAGGAACTCGTGGCCTCGTTAATGCACTACTTTGAGCAAGAAAGGGACAACAACGGGCCTTTGTTGCCTTTAAATGCTGTTCAAGAGGTAGGTTACTAATAATTATATGTAATGTATATTAATAATAGTGAAATTTTATTTCATTTTTTGTAGCGTGTTGCTGCTGCTTTAAAAATTAGTTTAAGGACAGTTAGTCGTATTTCCGAGGGTGTGAAAAGTGATGCAAATTTAGAATCGCCCAAGAAAAAGCGGAGTTATATTAAACGTGTAACCAACACAGCGACATTGGATACAAGTGCCATTCGAGAAGTGATCCATAATATGTATCACAAAAGTAAGATCTTATTATAATAACTTATCAGAAATTTGCATTAATTTGTTAACTAAATTATAATGTCATATTACACATGGTTTCAGAAGAACAAGTTACGATACAAACTTTATGGTCTCGATTAAGAGATAGGGCATTATTTGATGGTAGTGCCACGTCTTTAAGGCGGTTGCTTAGAGATCTTGGATTTAAGTGGCTTAAGGACAATCCGCGACGAGGGCTCATGGAACTACCAAGTATAGCTTTGAAAAGGGTGGAATTTCTAAGGCAATACAATCAAGCCAAGGTTGAGGCCTTATACCAGTTTGTCTTCCTCGATGAAACTTGGATATTTCAAAATGGGACCATAGGTCGCTCTTGGCAAAATGGAAACCAAAAAAGCGTGAAAGCTATTAAAACAGATGGTAAAAGGTATGTACTTTTACACAATTTAAAAGTAATATATTTTAGATACATTATATTACATGCTGGAAATGAAAATGGGTTTATTGAGGGTAGTGAAGCGATATTTTCTTCGAAAACAAAATTGAGCGATTACCATGGAGAGATGAACCAGGACAATTTTTTGAAATGGTTTCAACATCAGTTATTAGAAAAATTGGAGAGTCCATCTATGTTATACTGGATAACGCCCCTTATCACAGCATGATATTGAACAAAGTGCCCAACAAAGCATGGACAAAAAACAATATCCAAGACTGGTTGACAAATCAAAACATACCATTTTTAAACACAATGTTTAAAACAGAGCTATTGAGTATTGTTGCTCGGTACATAATGCTTCTTAATTATATATATTTTGGTCGACAGTTTATATTTCTTTTGTTTATTCCTATTCTTAAAATAACTGCTTTTTTAGAAACAAACCACCTAAAATATACGTGATTGATGAATTGGCGGAACAACATGGGCACAAAGTTCTTCGTCTGCCTCCTTACCATTGTATATTTAACCCTATTGAGTTAATTTGGGGCATAGCAAAAGGTTACTATAACAGACATATTGGTAGAGATGGTAACAGTGAAAAAGACTGTTTGGATATGTGGAACGAGGCTCTACAAACGGTTACCCCAGACATGTGGAAAAATAGTGTTCGACATACTGAGCAAGAAATTTTTAAATGGTATGAAAGAGAACGAATTTTTGATCGACCAGACATCGAACCTTTAATAATCAACTTTGAGAGTGATGAAGATTCAGATTCAGACAGCGCTGAAGAAAGAAACTCCGACTAACTTTATTGTACAGAAAAAGCTTACACCAGTAGCTTACCTAATTTTAGAATGCATTTTTCTGTATGAATTCTGTAAAATAAATACCATGCATAAAATTTGGAGGACCCCATTTGGATTTTTATTCAGTACCTTTAAGCTATCAATTAAATATGGTAGTTTCATAGTGTCATCTGATCAATAATTGTCATACTTAATGATTATGCAAGTACAGATCTATAATTTTATTATACTATTATTTTTGTTCTCATTTGAGGTTAATATTGCTTATAAACCTAGATATGTAAATAATAAATTTTATTATTTTACAAAAAGTTTGGCAACAATGTAAATTTTTCAACACACCCACCTTGATGACGTGCACGCCACTTTGTTTGGCGTTGACTATAGGTACTTTTTTATTTTTGGATATTCTTTCTATCCCAGAAACATTGGCACGTCTTTCTAAAGCATCCTGTATACCATTTTCTTGAAAAACAGTGGGCGGGCGTTGCGCCCCCCTCGCTCTATCTCAATCCGCCACTGTCCAAAGGGTCCAATTCTCAAAGTAGTGTAGATATAAAAACAGTTAAGTCGACATTTACGTACTCCTAATACCGAAATATTCCGAAAATATATAATTAATCCTCTGTAGCGGTATAGGTCCATGTTGACATCGCCGCAGTACACCAGTTCACACCGGGGTAGATGCTAAACATAATTTAGCGGTTATTTTTATTTTTCGAGCGCCCCCCCCCCCCCACTCCGCTGCAACTAGACCGATTGTTAAAAACGTTTTCTTCTTTGGCGTAGTAGTGAACCTGTGTGAAATTTAATCAAAATCCGTTCGATACTTCGCATGTTATAGATGGGTGTAGAATTAGCGGACAGGCAGACATCCCGACGGAAATGAGCGACATGGTTTTCCGTACTTGTAATATAAAATCCAAAAAACATACAATCTTATTTTCAAAATTGTTCGCCATCACAATACTTCCTCGCCCAGTAGTGTAGGAGGTAAAAATTGGCTTGTTCCACTATACTACAACTATTTAAAACTGTAATGACTCATACGCGTGATCAACACGTGATCAGAGCTCGATCCCGGCTTCCTTCCAGTACAGCCGTATAGCGTACGACAGATGTCGTTTCTGTGGCTTTGCGGTGGTCAACAGCACAGACAGAGATGCAAATAATGGCTGATTGTTCTCCGCCGGTAGAACCAATGAAATCAAAGACGCGCCTCGACCGGCAGACTCATAGGCGTCGGCAACGCATTGGAACGTGTTTCGTTGAGCGATCGCATATTGTGTGTTTTTATAAGAATTGTTGTGTGATTGTTATTGTTGTGGTTTCTGTGGTTACTGTTTTGGTTATACTTAACCATGGAGAGTACAAATGGCACGAGTGGAAGTACTGAAAGCCAGGGAACAAGTAGCCGGCTTCGTAAAGCACTGAAGAGGGACGCGAAAGAATTATCTGAACAGAACTATGTCGCAGGGAGATGCACTCGCGCGTTGTGAAAGTATGACAGGCGTTCCAGAGTGGACCATTCGCAGGGTGGTGCATGAAAAGAAGAAAACTGGAGCTACTACTGATCCAAAGTTTAATTTGAAGGGACGAAAGGTCGTTAAATTGGATGACGATAGCAAAATGGCGTTAAGGCGAACCGTACATTAATTCTTCTTTAGGGATGAGATACCAACCCTCAAGGCTGTATATGCAGCGATCAAGGAAAGTGAAATTATACCCCAAATGAGCGTCGAGGTAATGAGGAAATCCCTGCACGAAATTAATTTTCGTTACGAAACGCGTAATCGGAAGTCAGTATTGATAGAGACCTGAAATAGTCGCCTGGCGTCGAAGATACCCACGCGAAATGATTGAATATAGGCGACAAAGCAGAAAAATCTATTATTTGGACGAGACATGGGTAAATGCAGGTCACACAGTTAAAAAAACCTGGATAGACAAAAACGTAGTGAGTAACCGACAAGCAAGCATTGAAGGTTTGTCAACAGGTCTTCGTGGACCGTCAGGGAAAGGTCAAAGATTGATCGTAACTCATATTGGTAGCGATAGTGGCTTTTTAGAAGAGTGTGACTTGATTTTCGTCTCTAAGAAAGGAGGTGATTACCATGACGAAATGAATGCCAGCTGCTTCGAGAGCTGGTTTCAAGGGGTGCTTCAGCGAGTTGAGCCCAACTCTGTGATCGGCATGGATAATGCTTCCTACCATAGTCGTCGAGCCGAACGTGTACCGACTATGGGATCTCGAAAAAGTGACATGCAGCAATGGTTGCGCGAAAAAGGAATCCCGTTTGACGATTCATGTGTGAAAGCGGAATTGTATGAAAAAATTAAACAGCACAAACCTGCGAACATTAGTTACGTGACTGATGAGATGGCCCGTCAATGTGGTGTCACTGTGCTGCGGTTACCGCCCTACCACTGTGAACTGAACCCAATAGAGCTCATCTGGGCACAAGTGAAGGGTTATATTGCGCGCCATAACACAACCTTCAAATTACCAGGCGTTAAGGTTTTACTTGAGACTTCCATACAGCTAGTAACGCCCGAAGCTTGGCAGAATGCTATCCTTTATGTTGTGAAGGAAGAAACAAAAATGTGGCAGCTTGACCACCACATCGACACCATCATAGAGCCAGTTATAGTCAATTTCAACGAGGAAAGCAATAGCGACAGTTTATTACTGTCAGATGTAAGTGGAAGCGACGATGAATAAAGGTAATTCCCAAATTTTTGACTTACAATATGTTTCAAATCACTCTTTATTAAGCATGTGACAAATCTAGTTCACCCATGTTAAACATTC
This sequence comes from Acanthoscelides obtectus, assembly GCA_963669975.1. Classification (NCBI taxonomy): domain Eukaryota; kingdom Metazoa; phylum Arthropoda; class Insecta; order Coleoptera; family Chrysomelidae; genus Acanthoscelides; species Acanthoscelides obtectus. Next base: position 406,311 of record CAVLJG010000009.1, on the reverse strand, counting down.
ATACCCCGCCTATGAGCAGCCGACTACTGGTAGTTAAGTGATATTCACGTGAACATCGATGAGTCATTACAGTTTTAGATAGTTATAGTATAGATATTGGAAGTAGATGGGAATCTGACGATCGCCACCTACCAATGGTGGGTCATGGTTACAGGAGATGGAAAGCAAACATTCCTTTCTAGAAGTTTTGTTTTTGTTTATCAAGACATTCATAGCTTTTTCCAAGGTGGAGCATTTTCGGGTCTAAAAATGTCTAAAAATGAATATTTTCAATGCTCAAAAACTTGGTTAAAAATTACAAGGCCCAGATAAAACCTCGCCTCGAGTATTGCTCATATGTTGGGGGTACTGCCGCCCCAACTTCATTATCCATGCTCGATGCTGTTCAAAGGAGGGCTGTCCGACTTATCGATGACCCTTCTCTAATGGACAGTCTTGGGACCCGTTTGCACCGGCGGGCCGTCGACAATCTAGCTCTCTCTACCGCTACGCCAACGGGTTTTGCTCCTCAGAGCTCTTCTCCGTGATGCCGCAACAAGATGTGGCAACTAGATATATCTGCCTGACTTCGGCTTTCCATCTAACCGTGTCGAACTTCGTACATCCAGGGTATCAAGATTGTGGAACAATCCACATGAGAAAACTTTTCCCAGTTCTACTATCCTCAGCCAGTTCAAAAATCGGCTTAACAAAGTTTCTTCAAGCTCCTCATATCAGCCGCAGTGCCCTGGTTTTTAGTCTTCGGCGTAAAAAAAAACCTGACATTTATTCATATAACAACATAATTTACAAATAAAATTGACTTCTTATGTTTCTACAAACAGGATCAGCATGATGACGATCTTCATTAACATGGTCTGGTCTGCACCCCTACAAATTTGTCTTTCGTTGTACTTCTTGTGGCAGGAACTCGGCCCTTCAGTCCTTTCTGGGCTGGCACTAATGATCTTGTTAATTCCACTGAATGGATACATTGCGAATAAGGTGAAGACCATGCAGGGGAAGCAAATGAAGAACAAAGATGAACGAGTCAAACTAATGAATGAGATACTCAACGGCATCAAGGTATGAACAGCCTCATTATTGTATACAGAGTGTGTCCCAGAATTTGCAGGTAGTATCGTATTCATCCAGACCAATAGACCCTTTGCAGTTAAGGTAGGGCTATAATTTATAAAAACGTTATAAAAACGACTTTCGATTTTTGTACACCATATTACATGGTCAAACCTATCAACAACGTCCTCATCCACAGCTGTAAACCTAAATACAGGGTGTTTCACAACTTATCTGACAAATTTTAACCACATATGTACTGTTACGAAAGAAGTTTATTTCTCAAAAAAAAAATGTAATAAAAGTCCTACAGAAATCGAGATAATAAAATAATACAGTTTAACAGTTCTCTTACTTATAAAAGCTGTCCAAAATTGTTTCCATTGTCTGCATGCACCACGATGTTGCATGTGACACTTCGGGGACCTGTTGAGCCACCTGCCTTGTGCCTATTCCACAATATCCAAAATTTCGTTTTCGGCATTTAAAACGCGTTGTGGGCGAACCCTTACCCCCATCCACTCCTTGTCTGGGGCACAAATCTCCACTAGCACGTGCACGTAAAACAATTGAACTGAATGTTTCGTGATGTGGTATGTGCCTATACGGAAATCGGTGTGCATACGAACGAGAAGCCACTCGCGAATTTTGCCCTGCCTCACGATACGCTAAAAAAATTTCCACTAACTCCTTATTGGTGTCGTACACATGTGCCATGTTTATTAATAATAATTACAGTGGACCCCCGATAATCCGGCCCCTGTCTAATCCGGCGCCCCCTGGAATCCGACATGTCTTTGAATGTTACATACATACGTATTTGACTATCTTCGCTAATGTAGATCACGCAGGTTTGAAAAGGTTACAACTTGTACGCGCCACCGCGTTTACTATTTATTCATTGTGTATTAAGTATAGTACCTAGTAATGCCATCACAAACTCAGAAGCACAAAACATTGACAATTAAAGAAAAATGTGATATTTTAGACCGCTTAAATCGCAATGAAACTCAGTAGTTTAGCAAGTGAATACGGCGGGCCAGGCAAATACAGACACTCAAGAAAGATGAACATCCAGAAGTGGAAGAAGCTTTGTACATGTGGTTTCTTCAGGAAAGAAATAGGCATGCACCAATTGCAGGACCCATGTTGGCCATGAAAGCCAAGTTTTTTTATAAGGAAATAACAAAAAAATATGATTTTGTGGCCAGCAAAGGATGGCTAGAACGTTTTAAAAGTCGTCATGGCATACGTTTAATGACTATTACAAGAGAGAAACTTTCTAACGATGCCACCTGCATAGAGCCCTTTAAATTAAGATTTTTGCAAAAGCTGAACGATTTAAATCTTGACCCATCACAGGTGTACAATGCAGACAAATCAGGGCTTTTTTGGCGTGTGATGTGTAACAAAACTTTCGTTTCTTGTAACGAAAAATCCGTACCTGGACGAAATCATACTACCATGTGCTAACGCTGCGGGCACACACGCGCTTAAGATGAAGGTCATTGGGAAATCTAATAAACGACGGGCATTCAAAAACATTGATTTACCTGTACACTACTACGGACAAAAAAGTACATGGATGACAAAAGACCTTTTCAAAAAGTGGTTTGATAAATGCTTCGTACCTTAAGTTAGAAAATGGTTAAAAGATCATAATTTTCCTCAAAAAGCGTTGTTGCTTCTTGATAACGCTCCCGGTCATCCGTGTGAAGAAGAACTTACAACTGAGGATAAATGCATCACTACGATGTTTCTTCCGCCAAATTCCACTGCACTGATTCAACCGTTGTACCAGAATATCATTCAGTTTGTCAAGCAAGACTATAAGAAAAACCTACTTCTGAGAGCCGAATCAAAAGACCAACCAAAGACGCAATAACTAAAATTGTAAATCAAATACATCAAAATATTGATAACAGAATCCCTTCAATCTGCATTTTTGTTGATTTAAAGAAAGCTTTCGACACAGTTAATCACAAATTATTATTAGAAGCATTGGAGAGAATTGGTTTCAGAGGAAACGCGTACTCACTGATCGAAAATTATTTGTCAAATCGCCCACAATCTGTGCAGATATCAGGATCATTTAGTAAAGAAATGTATATTAAGTGTGGTGTCCCACAAGGAACTGTCTTAGGTCCGCTGTTATTCAATATATATATATAAATGATATTTTCCAAATTAATTGTGTTGGCAAAATAACTGGTTTTGCAGATGATACTGCAATATTATATGAAGGCACTGACTGGTCTGATCTGAAAAATGTAATTGAAAATGATTTTATCAAAATTATTCGGTGGTTTAACAGTAGAAAATTAAGCATTAACTATTCTAAAACACATTTTTTGCCATTAGGATCTTATGCTACACATCTGCCAAGTTACACAAATTTCTCCTTCAACATTAATGATCAAAAAATGCAAATTAATAGAGTGCCCAACATAAAATACCTTGGAGTGGTCTTGGATCCTCACTTACGATGGGACATCCATGTCAATTGTATTTTAAAGAAAGTTAGATTTGTATCCTACAAAATTAAATACCTTGGGAATATATTGACAGAAAAATATCTTCGAACATTATACCATGCACTGATTGAGCATCATCTCACATATGGTATATTAGCATGGGGAGCTGCATGTTCCTCACATATCTACAATTTAGATGTTTTTCAAAAAAGTATTCTAAAAATGATATTTAAAAAACCGAAACTTTATCCCACTGAAAAATTATACGCAGATGTTCGAATGTATGATATAAGACAGCTTTATTTCTTACAGAGTATCACTCACTACCATAAATTTGTAAACACCGACCAAAAAATTAAACATAATCATATACAAGGTACAAAATTCGTGGAACAGTAGTTCCTCAACCGCATAAATCTATAATGTAGCGATTTTATCTCTATTTAGCACATAAATTTTATGAAATTATACCTAAAGACTTGAAAGATTTACGTTTCGGAAATTGTTTCAAAAGAAATTTAAAAAAATGGCTACATTCTATATCTAGGACTGAAATTCATAAACTCATAAATACGAACATCAACTAAATACATAATCTACTGTAGCTAATTTTTGTCCTTTTTTGTGCATTCTACAGTTTCAACTTAAATTATTGGTCCATGTACAGGCGATGCCTTCTATTGGGCCTGTTTTGATTTTATATTTATTTACTCATATTGTTTGTTATCTTTGTACATTGAGAGAATAAATATTATTTTTATTATTATTAATAGAAAAAACTTTAAAAGAATTTAATATGAAAGACTTGGTTTTTGCTCTTTGTCAGCCGTGGAATGCGTTACCGTCATCAACTATTAAATCGTCCTGGAAAAAGTTATGGCCAGATATAGTCACCACTCCTAGCAACGTTCCACAAATCAGTGTTACTTCGGAAGTTATAGAACAAGTCGCTACTGAAACATATAAGTCCGGAAGATTGGGAAATCTGGTGCAATGGAATGGATCAAGAGGAAAATGTTTTTCATGAAATGTCTGACGAAGAGATTATAAAAGAGGTTTCTAATTATACAACAAGCAATCAGGAAAATAACGACGACGTGATTGCAACTGCTCCACAAGTCACAGCACAAGACGCAATTAACGCCTTTGAGCTAGGTTTACAATGGGCTGAAGAGAATGGTACATCCTACAACGAACTTTTACTTTTGAGAAGACTGAGAGACAAAGCTCTGATCTCGCGTTATAACAACCTTAAACAAAAAAAAATTGATGAATATTTCCAAGCTTCATAATTTGATAAATTCATTAATGATTTTGATTAATAATTCTTGATTATTTTGGTACATCTGTATGTGCATTTATGCTTAATTTTATAATAAAACGTAAGCTCTCTATTGTTATTTAATTTACTAAATTCGACATTCATAAACTATGTATGATTTGTACTTCAAAGTACATACATATACATAACATATATAATCTTACCATTGGATATGTAATTTGTCGGATTACAAGGTACCCTTTTGTAAAAAATTCCGGACTATAGGGGGTCTTAGGCAGTGTTCTATAATCCGACAAGTTCGATAGTCCGACACTGCCCTGCATAATGTTTGTCGGATTACCGCAGGTCAAATTTCCGGTATTTTGTTTTCGTCAGTTGTTTAATTCAACATTTGCAGCAATAAATTATTAATGCCTGTTCTAATATCACGACGATGAACGCAAAATACAGACATTTATTTTTCAATTTGTTATCGAAACTCAGGTTTATAACTTAATATCTGTAGGGCTTTTATTTCTTTTTTTTTTGAGAAAAAAACTCCTTTCCTAACAGTGCATATTCAATTAAATTCAATTCAATTCAATTCAATTCAATGGACTTTATTGTAACACATACATAATTATGTATCCTTACAAATGGCGTAGTCTGGCCAATGACCATTTATACTTAACCATAAATGTCATGTCAATGCTTATTACTACCTTAAAAATAAAATAAAAAACTGAAATAGAAAAGGAAAAAGAAGAATAATAGTAAAAGAAGAATTAATAAATATGACATAATGCGTACGATTAGAACAAAAAACATAATACGTACGATTCAAAGAGAGGACAATAGCCTGAGAGCTCAATAAGTAGTTCTTATATTTTTTTTTAGAAAAGTTGCTGATGAAACATTGTTCCAAAGAGTTGATCAATTTTACCGCATTATACGTAAAAGACCGTTGAAAAATGGCTGTCCTATGTTGTGCCATTGTCAGGAGATTAATGTTGCGCGTATTCAAATTGTGAATTAAATTCCTACGAACAAGCTTTTGCATAAGATAAACCGGAACAGAAGTTTTTAATATTTTTACGACAAATGTAACAAAGTTGTATTTGAAAAGATCAGAAATTTTCAACCAATTCATTGAAGATATTGAGTGAGAAGCATGATCGTACCTTCTTAAATTGTTTATGTAACGACTACATGAGTTTTGAATTTTTTGCAGTCTGTATTTTGTGATTTCATCCAGACAGGGATAATAAACTATGTTGCAGTAAGCGATTTTACCGAGTATGAGTGACTCGCATAACATTTTCTTAATTTTTCTATTTAAAACAGTTTTACTTGCATATAGAAGCCTAAAATAACTAGACTTACACACATAGCCAACATGCTCCTGAAATCTGAAATATTCATCCAAGTACAAACCTAAATTTTTTGCAGAATGGGAAAATATTAGGATACTATTATTTAATGATAAATTTAACTTTGATTTGAGGAAAGTACGTTTTTTCTTGGAGCAAAAAAGTATAGCTGTCGATTTCGATGAGTTTAGACGTAAATTATGTTTTGCAGCATATGTGCATAAGTATTGCAGATCTTGATTGATAAGGTTGTTAGCTAAATGGTAGTTGTTCGGACAGAAATTATGAAAAACCTGCATATCATCAGCATATGATTGACTAGAACAATGTTGAAGGGTGTTAGGTGGTTGAAATTTGTCGGATAAGTTGTGAAACACCCTGTATACTTGGCAGCAACTAAAAACTGTCCAGAATTGCCCAATATGAAGAAGTAACACATGAGTCATTGCTCGCTGTCTTTAAACTATATACCATACTTCAATGAAATTACCTCCCACCGAATAAAGTGGAATTTATTTGTAACTGCAATTAACTAAAAGAATTGGCAATATGGCAACCCAGAAATCTTATAGGATATAAAAAATGAGGTCTTAGCGATTTTTATCTCTTTCGTTTTTTGCCCTTCGCTGCTCCGTCACTGCACCGATTTACAAAAACAACAAAGCTTTTTCGTCTTAGGTATAGTGTGAAAGTTTCATCTAAATCTGACCGGTACTTTCCAAAATACAGAGGAATCAAGGATCAACGACCAGACAGACAGACCGACGAAAATATGTGTTGCCGCAAAGTTGGGGTTTTCCTTTTCATAAACAACTACCCTTGAAATAACAAAGGTAATGTGTAGTGAAACGAGGGCGCGCAAGTAAAAAAAAAAGGAAAAAGTACTCACTCTCCAGTTGACGAGAAGGGCTAAGTACGTCTCTGCCCGAAATCATACCGCTCCAACAGAAAATGAAATCAGCTGATGCGCTACCGAGCAGACACCGGCGGTGGTGCAGACCACGAACAGAGGTAACAAATATGACAAATTTGGGAGACTAAATGGTCCAATGAGCATACCGTTCACCATGCCAGCCCAAACATTCACCGAAAATGTTTGTTGCAAATGTGCCCGACGGACAGTGTGCGGATTTTCTACTGACCAAACATGAGTGTTGCGAAAGTTATTCACCCCAATACGCGTGAACGTAGATTCGTCTGTCACCAATATGCACTTCAAAAAGTCCGGATTATTGTCATGTTGATGCAACAACCACTCACAAAACCGCACTCTTGCTGGAAAATCGTCAGGTTGAAGGGCTTGTACACGTTGGACGTGAAACGGATACAGCCCCTCTTCACGCAGCGTTTGCCACACTTTAGTTTTTGATACTTGCACTTCTCTAGCCACGTCTCTAGTGCTTGTTGTTTTTTGAAACGCAATCGATTATACGGGTTCGTTTACCTCTACATGCGTGACCGTAACCGTCGGTTGAAGGTTGCATACTGACCTGACACACTGACCCCGACCCAGTTCTGTCGTCGGGTTGAGCCAGTGACCTTGTACCAGTCGGTGATATCGCGGGTCGCGGCTACAGGACGGTATTCAGATATTTTTGATGTAGCAGAGCCCAAAAATTGCTTATGTTTTCAAGATCTACACGTCGTGTAAAGGAAAACCCCAACTTTGCGGACACCCTGTATAATAGAGTGGCATATTTTCCTAATTATGAGCGTATAGTTGGTTTGTTTGTTTGTTTAAGATGTATTTAACATGATTGCTATAATTAAATTCTTTTAAAGAACTAAACAATTACTTAACATACAGATATTTAGAAAAAAAATTGCATCTCTAAGAATTTTCACTGTCCATGAAATATTCCTATAATTTTATTTTAAACATCTTTAAATTACAAGTAGCCTTTCAATCATTGTTTAGTTTATTAAATTCAAGTAATCCTTTCCGAAACATTGATTGGCTAGTTATATTACTAGTGTAATTTTGCAAGTTAAAATCTATATTTCCTCTTGTATAATAATTGTGGTAATGATTATTCAATTCTGCTGTTCTAAATGTTATGGCAAAAGATGATTTTTTATTTTAAACAAAAATAAAAACCAAATATGATATGAAATTTTTTATATTCAACCACTGCAATTCTTGTAACACAGATTTTATTTTGCTGTACCTATTTTTATTCAATATTATTCTTATAGATTTATCTTGCAAGACTTGTAATTTTGAGAATACAGCTTCATTGGCAGTGCACAAGATAGTTACACAATATAGTAAATGCTGTTGAATAATTGTATTATAAACTATTTTTTTGGAATATGTACCAAGACTATGAGAAGCCCTATCAAAGTAATTTGTTTTTTTGGCAATTTTTGAAATAATGCATTCATAGTGATCCTTAAACTTTAGTTTACTATCAATATTTAATTGATTCAACATTTTCAATTAATTCACCATTTATCCTAACTGTGATAGTATTTTCATTTAAGTATTTCCCTATTAGCATACATTTTGTTTTAGAAGTATTTAATTTTAGTTTGATTACATTTACCCAATTTATGATTTTTGCCAAGTCAAAATTTACCATTTTTGAATCAGTGTCTATAATATTTTCATCTGATATGTATATCAATGTATCATCTGCTAATATCTGAATTTTACAATACTCTAAAATATTACAAATGTCATTAATGTATAAAATAAATAGTAGTGGACCTAGTTACCTACCTTGTGGTACACCAACAGAAATATTTTTTGACGTTGATATTGTAGATCCAATATTGATTTTTTTCCTTCTGTCAATTAAGTAGTTTTGTAGAATTTTGAATACAGATCCTTTACATCAATAGTGATGCAATTTTGTAAGTAATTTATCACTGTCAATAGGCTCAAAGGTCCTTTTGAAGTCCAAAAACACTGTTACTGTATGTTCCCTATTGTATTTCTTCCTAAATCCAGCTTAAAATTTGTTTAACATTTTATTTCAGTCAATAAATTCGACGATCTGTTCGTAAATAATTTGTTCAAAGACTTTTTCAATATCTGGCAGAAAATTTATGGGGCGCATATTGGTGTACAACTCAGAATTCTCAACTTTCGAAACGGGAGTTATGGCAGAACTCTTCAATTTTGTTGGAAATTCATCATATTTTAAACATGATTAACGTAATTTATCAGGGTTGATATTCTTGCTCCAATAATATCAAAACATTCATTAAGCACACTTTCAGACAAAATTTCTTAATTTCAGTAATACACTTTTTAGATGTATTTTAAACTAACGGTTACATGCCAAAAACTCGCCCTGTATTAATTTTGATTCTCAAACAGGATTTATTTTTCTGTTTGAACGTACAGATTTGTAAACGTTGGACGTATCTATATGAACGCTTGGACTTGGATAGCGTTGATTTAATTTATTTAATATCATTTTTTTAACAGGTTTTGAAGTTATATGCATGGGAAGGAAGCATGGAAGATATTATTCATCCTGTAAGACAAAAAGAAATTAAAACCTTAAGACAATCAGCGTACTTGAATGCAGCTACGTCTTTCATATGGACAGGTGCTCCCTTTTTAGTAAGTACCCTAAAACTTTAGTCTGAAAAGTTACGTATTAGATCTACCTCAATCTACGAACCCCTTCCCACTTCAAGATGTGTACCAAAATATGCCTTTATAAACTAAACATGACGAAACTGTTTACTTCTAAAACAATTTATTTTCTCAAAAACATTTTAGATACACTCTAGTCGTAAAAAATGCATATTTGAAATCACATAGACCTATAACTAATAGAACATCTGAACAAATAAACAATGTACGAATAAATGCGCGAAGTTAACAAAGCAACAATTGAAAGATTACCTGTATTTTTTATTACGGCTGAAATTCTTTGGGGCATAGTGTTAACCAAGTTTTGGCAAAAATATGGTGTAAAACAATCCCATATTTCTTGAACCTTTTGTCTCAGTTCGGTGATTGTACTAGCAGGATGTTGTCGTAGAACCTTTTTCATCTCGTGCCACAAAGTTTCAATAGGTGACAGATCTGGACTGCGAGAAACCCATTTCAAAAGTGGTACATTATTTTCTTCCATCCATTTTATAGCCTTTTTTGAGGTATCGCACGCTGCACCATCTTGCTGAAACACAAAATCTTGGCCGGATGTCAAACATTCTTCCATCACTGGTAAAAGCGATTCTTCTAAAATTGCCAAATATTTGTTTGTATCCACATTTCCATCAATAAAATGAAGTTTTCCTACTCCTTTTGATGACATACGGCCCCAGACCATACTGGATGCTGGAAATTTCACTTCAGACAGCCAACATGGAATGCTTAATTTTTTTTGCGAATAACTTTAATGCGACTGTTAGCAACACAAACTTCGAATCGGGCCTCATCACTCCATTGTATTGCACACCATTGTTGAGGTGTCCATTGTCTATATTCTTTAGCCCATCTAAGCCGATTTTTCTTTTGCAGTATAGTTAATAGTGGCTTTTCTTTGGCCTATAAACAAGTTGTGCAACTTTAGGGTTTTTACTTCACTTTTTTTTAAAAGAAAACTTACCTTGCAAGTACTAGATCCCAGTTTGTGGGCCTCTCTATGAGTTGTGGACCTCGAAATTCTCCTTCCAACAGCGTCACTCCACAGAGCACTTAATTGTAAATAATTGGCACGCCTGTTTTTCACGATTATTCTTCTTAATGCTCTTCAGTCGACATTTGTGATATTACTTTTTTTCACATATCGTGGCTTAATATTAACTGAACTAGTTACGTTATATCTTCTAACAATATTTCTCACACTGTACCGCGATAAGTCTAACAAAGTTGCAATTTCTGAGTTCGATTTTCTCACTGTGACTAATAAAAATAATTGTCATGGCTTTTATTTTTCACAGCCACCTTGCGTTATAGACTTATTTTGCATTGAAATGAAAATAGGTTGATATGCTATAATTGCAACATGTGTTATTTTTGTGCTGCAAATTTGATTAGGGAGTGATAAAGTTCATGTTTTCTACTATATATGATCAAAATATTCATTGTTAATATTTTAAACCTATAACACCCTGCTACATTTTTATTATTTGTGTTTGATAAGAAAAAACTAAGATTTCAATAGTTGGGCCAACTGAAGGGGCTCGTATCGTGACTTGAGATGAGATGGATCGACCTATATTGGTGATCTATAAACTATTGTTGGTGATTGATTTTCGATTCACTTCAGAATCGCAGAAGTTTCCGAGGTGTTTCAAGACAATAGATTGACTTCAGTGATATTTTTCGCCTTTCTAGGTGTCCCTCGTCACGTTTGCAACGTATGCCTGTGTGAATACACACGAAGTACTAGACGCGCAAAAAGCTTATGTCTCAATATCACTTTTTAATATAATAAGGGGACCACTGAATATGTTGCCCATGGTGATCTCGAATTATATACAGGTAAGCTTTAGGATTACCATATAATTTGTAGAAATTTTAAATACTGAAATAGATGAAATTGTTTTCTACTTGCAGTTTTTATTTATTCGTGATTCTGTTTATATTTATATTTTTCTGTTAATATACAATTATTTTTAAATTTTTAGGCTACTATAGCATTAAAACGAATCAATGATTTCTTGAATGCTGAAGAGCTGGATCCAAATAATGTGACGCATGAACCAAATAAAGGTAAATAACAATAAACATGAAACAATTCCGTTTCTTCGATCATACAGGGGGTCTGCGAAAGGTTGGGATATCTCGAAACTGGTGATACTACAGACCAAAATATGTGAATTGACCTAAACATACCTCAGCCCAAAAGTTGACAGTTTGCGAGATACAGGGTGTCAAAGTTACAACTTTATTTTCTATTTTTCCTTATTGCTTCAGATTCAGATTTTGGTATAAAACTTGGTATACTTAGGGAACTTTTCTAGTACGAGAAACAAGAATCCGTTATTTTTAATAGCCAAACTTACAGCACTATTTCGGTAAATAATTCATCATAACTTTTTCGTGCTACCCTGTTACAACTGACCGAAAAATCTTATTTTCTCGTATTTCCACAACAAAAAGCTTAACATGTTAGAATTGTTTAAAGCTAATAGTTTTCGAGATATTTGTTTTTAAAAGTTCCAATGCATTATTTGTACCACGACGATAATATCTGAGTAGCGTTGCTATAATTTTTAACAATAACAAATGAAGATGGCGACAAAACTAATAAACGGAAATAATAAGTACAGAAATTGTTCAAAATGAGCACCACCTTTGCCTAACATACTCTCGAGCTCGACGAACTGGTCTGTAGTATCTCCAGTTTCGAGATTTTCCAACCTTTTACATATACATATTTTATATTTTATTTACATATTACTTTATATTCGACATGTGTTTTGTCTGACATAAAACGTTGATATCCAGTTGCTCTTTTACCTGCGTGTGCCAGGAAATAGATAATTTTTTCCTACAATTTTTGCGACACAAATTTTTTTCTTATATTGTTAGATTACTGCCTCCTAATGACACGTTCAAATTGGCGTCATGTTAGGGCTGGACGCAATGGACATAGTGACGTCATAATATTGGCATTTTTAGGGCATCGCTGACGTATGTACGCCAACCAACAAAAATGACGTAGAAATGACGTCATTATGACAGTCTAATGTCACACCGAATAGACATCATTTGTATGACGTCATAGTATGTCGTATAAAAGACCAAATACAAAGTCGATATGACGCCTGTATGATGTAGTTATGACGTCTATCTGAGGTCAATATGACGTTTATGTGACGTCGATATGACGTACAGTCGGTCGTAAAAATAATCGCGCGGTGTATTCAAATGCTCCTGAAAAATTGAGGATGTGACGACGACGCCCCACAAGCAGTGAGTTCAGGGGTGGTAGAAAGGAAGGCGCCGAAACTTATATTCTACTTGCCTACCACTCTTGAACCAAAGAATACGTGGATGAGACCTAAAAAAAAATACAATACAATACAATATATTACAAAGTGATGGCGATATATACAGTGGTTTTATATATTATACTAAAATAAACCATACATAGTTTTTCTTATGTGGTACCTAGATAACTTAATATCTGTATGCACCAATCTTAAATAATGTGTAATGTAACATTTCAATAATAAAATAGTAAAATAAATAAAACAAAATAAATCCAGGTCAAATAATTATTTGACAATCTATATAATTATAATGTCATGCCAATTACTTTGTAGCTACTTAAACAAGGACAAAAATCAACCAATTCAGAGTTTAAAATTTCTCTGATCATGTAAAATTTTCTAATAAGTTTTCGTAGATTGTTAGTTAACCTAAGCACATGTTGCTTCCATTTAAGATTTTGATCTATTATTACACCAAGGTATTTGGTGTATGGTACCTCTTTTATTTCATTTTCAAAACCGTTTACTTATGTGCTGTTAAAATTTGGTCGATTCGCAGATGTTAAGTAAAAGGCTATGTAATTAGTTTCATCCACATTTAAAGTAAGTTTAGATGAATCAAGACAACATTTTATTTTTTCTAATCCAAGAGATGTTTTTTCATATACCTCCTCCCATTTTTCCACCACAAAGGCCACGACGGTGTCATCAGCGTATGAAACCACCATACCATGTTCTAGAATAATATCTGTCAAAGAGTTTATATATAATATAAGTAGTAATGGCCCAATAACGGTGCCCTGTGGTATGCCCATTTCTATTTCTGACGAGTCACTGATCACATTTCCGATTTTAGTCATATGTATTCTAATTGACCAATAACTTGCAAAAACCTCCGACACAACACTCCTGATCCCATAAATATCCAGGACATCTAGAACGGAGTCATGAGGCACTGTGCCTTTGCAAGGTCTAGGAAGGCCGCAATGCATTTCTTTCCTTGATCAAGAGTTTTTGAAATGGTTCTTGTAAGCTGAAGTATCGCATGTGAGGTACTGATGCCATTGCGATAACCAAATTGATTTTCTGACAAAACTTTATTACTAGATAAAAAGCTTGATAATCTCTCTTTGAGACACTTTTCGAATATTTTAGCGAAATTCGTAATAACTCCAATTACACGAAAATTTGTAATTTTAGTTTTATCTCCAGATTTATACATATATTAAGGTAACAATAGTAGTAGACCGGGCACATTGGGTTTGTTGTTATCGACGGAACACATAGCTGTGTTACACACATTTGTTAATAAACCCGAACGGATTAAAATGGGGAACGAGAAATCAAATTATTAAAAACAAAAGCTACATTTTGGGGAAATGAATTTATTTTATCACCGTATACTTTTCACGTGGTGTGAATGTGTAAAGTATACGGTGATACAAGAAATTTCTTTCCCCAAAATGTAGTTTTAGTTTTTAATGATTTGATTACTCTTTCCCCAATTTAATCCGTTCGGTCTTATTAACAAATTAATGTGTTTCGTCGTTAACAGCAAGCCCAATGTTTCCGGTCTTTTGTTTTTATAATCCTAACAAGTGGTTTCATCCACGTATTCTTTTTAAAACAGCATTTAGCAGCAACCTCACCGTCTAACTCCTGAAGACGGCCGCAAAGTCTGTCGAGCGATTGAGATTTAAGTCCAAAGAGTTCACTACCTACACTAGTGCCGATTCCCAGAAAACAATTTAGTGTGTATTTCTTATCAAACCAGTTGTTGGCAATGGTAATGACTACTGCTCGCATTATATATGTATATATATATGTATAGTTATATATATATATAACTTGAGACGTGGTCATTGTCGTCTAGATCAGTTAGGTGAAAAATATAGCTTCCGCCTTTTGTTGGGAACTTCGACCAATTCAAGCATTAGGACTCTTTATACTTTATTAATCTCTAGCATTCAATGGACTTTGCCATCTTCATCGGGAGCTGCAATAACATTGAGAAACCGTTGCTATTTTTTTTTCAATATTATTGCAGCTCCTGATGAATTAATAAAGTATAAAGAGTCCTCTTTGCTTGAATTTGTCGAAGTTCCCAACAAAAGGCGGAAGCTTTATTTTTCACCTAAATATATATATATACTACTCAACAGCAACAGCCATTTACAGAGTAGGATACAGACCGGACAAAAAAAATATATATATATAGTATAGTATTCTTAGTTAATTGCCTTAACTGTTAGGAGAAAATATCCTTTAATTTGTTTGGGTAGAAGGCAAAGTATTGCAAAATTACACTCTTATAACTTAAACTCTCAAGCTTTCGAAGATCTATGTCTTCATCGTCTGGAGCTGGAACACGTAGAATGTCAGTCGGCCGGCACGTGTTGGATAATGTGGAGGTTACCAGTGAAAAAAAGATGAAATCTCGAAGGAATTTTCAATAGTTGATAGTTTTAAAATTTCCAAATTTCTTCCAAAATCATTTAACGTTTAATTAAAAAAACCTTTCAAAATGATTTGCCATTTAATAATAAAATAATTAATTCCGTCCTAATCGAACCTCATCAGTCCAGTTTTTTATTCGTCGACGATGTGTTCCCTTCACTGTTGTTTAAAAATAATTCCAGCAATAATCTTGCCGACTTAGTAACTATTTTTCGCCTAATTGTTATTTGTTGCTATTGTCAATAATTGACTCATATACAGGGTGTTTCAGTTTATTGTTGCATAATTTTAAGATTCGATAGAACTTTTAAAATTAATGCATAAAGTCTATATAAACATGGGTCGAAAAATGCGTGGCTTCCGAAATACAAGGTGTTTAAATTTACTTTCTAAAATAGTTTTTTTTTAATATTTCGAACAATATTTGATGTATAACAGTGAAATTTGGTGTACAAGGGTTTTTTGGTACGACAAAACGAACCATGGGCATAGTTTTACTGTAGCCGCTAGAGGGCGCTCTCTACTGAACCTGTAGTATATTAAAATGACCGAAAAATTTTTCTTAGTGCAATTTTTTGCTTTTTGAATAAAAAAGCTAATTCTCCGCATTTTTCAACATAAAAAAGCTCTCTTGTGAATTTTCGTGATAGTTAGCCGTTTTTGAGATATTTCGATTTTTAAGGTTCGATGCATTTTTAATTATTTATGATAAAATAACGTTAAAAAGTCAGTATCTCGATAATTTTAGAAGTAGGCTGTGCCTGCAAATATTTTTGAAATTGAAAGCAGAATAAGGTTAAACGTCAATTAGTTGACAGTTAGTTTTGTTGTCTCTTGAAACCTGAAACGTTTTTTGCAATTGTGAATGCACGAAATTTAGTTTCTTTTACCTGTTTTTTTTTTGTAAGTTTCATAAAAATGCCATTTTTATTCTCCAATCAAGAGTTAGCGGATATTCATTTTGTGTATGGCTTTGTAAATGGAAACGCAGCAGAAGCAGCCAGAGAATACGCACGAAGATTTCTAAACAGACGATATCCAACTCGCTCAGTATTTGTAAGAGTGCATCGCCAAATAATTGAAAATGGTTTTGGAAATCTCCAAAGGGATCAAAACATAAATGTTCGTCAGCGCAGATTTACCCGTATGATTCTGCGTGAGTTTGATAGAGATCCGACCACAAGTGTTAGGAGAGTTTCTGGTGCCTTGGGAATTTACAGCAAGCCATGTTCACCGTGTTCTTAGAAATGACCATAGACGTCCTTACCATTTGCAACCTGTACAAGGACTACAGCCAGGGGACGGAGAACGAAGAATCACATTTTGTCAGTGGATTCTTGATAGAACTGATAATAATAGGGAGTTTTTAAGTAACGTTTTATGGACCGATGAGTCATGCTTCACTAGACGTGGAGTGGTAAATTTTCATAATCAACATACTTGGTCGCATGAAAATCCGCATGCGCTTCGGGAAAGAAATTTTCAGCATGAATTTAGTCTGAACGTGTGGATTGGTATCTACCGTAATCGACTATCGATCAGCTTAATTACTTGTAATGCCCAAATCGAAAATTCAAAAAAAAATATTATTTTCCCATAAATAATTAAAAATGCATCGAACCTTAAAAATCGAAATATCTCAAAAACGGCTAACTATAACGAAAACTCACAGGAGAGCTTTTTTATGTTGAAAAGTGCGAAGAATCAGTTTTTTTATTCAAAAAGTAAAAAGCTGCACTAAGAAAAAATTTTCGGTCATTTTATTACACTACAGGTACAGTAGAGAGTGCCCTCTAGCGGCTACAGTAAAACTGTGCCCATGGTTCGTTTTGTCGTACCAAAAAACCCTTGTATACCAATTTTCACTGTTATACATCAAATATTGTTCGAAATATTTAAAAAAAACTATTTTAGAAAGTAAATTAAACACCCTGTATTTCGGAAGCCACGCATTTTTCGACCCATGTTTATATAGACTTTATGCATTAATTTTAAAAGTTCTATCGAATCCTCAAGTTATGCAACAATAAACTGAAACACCGTGTATAGTATACAGTAATTATGGCTTGGTGCTGCATGTCCAACATCTGTGCTTTCGTAAAACGGGTGCTGAATCACATGTCGAGTTTGACCACTATTGACGCTGGAAGACCAATACCCAACCATAGTTGTCATGTCCACTCTCTATGGTGCCGGAGTTGTGTAACATTAGTATATAGTAACATACTGCATAACTAACTTATTGTGCCTATATCATGGAAAATATCTAACTTGTAATTATTTCCAGAAACGCCAGTGGTTATAGAAAATGGTACATTTTCGTGGGGCGAGGACCCTATACTGAGAGACATAAACATCAAATGTGAGAGAAATTCATTGGGTGCCATCGTTGGGGCTGTAGGATCTGGGAAGTCCAGTCTGATATCTGCTTGTTTGGGGGAAATGTATAAGTTGTCAGGGCGCGTTAATACTGATGGATCTATCGCATATGTTTCTCAACAGGTGAGGTTAGATATTTTTAGTAGGATTGTCACCCGTTCCAATTTGGTCAGGAGGACGAAGACTAGATAAGGGGTTAAAGCATATACGTACGTATGAAGCCAATCCTGTCGCCAAGGATGTTGTGGCTCTCAGAAATCTAGTGGATGTACAACATGGCGTAAAGCGGCAACGCATTGAAAAATGTCAACACAACCTGTCGCAATGTTAATATGCATTTCACTCACATTTTACCATGCTTTGTAGGTTTATTATTTCGTGATTTATTAAAATTATTCAGTATTTATGATTGCAACTGGCTGTCAAAATTAGAGTTGTTTAAAGTCATGGTGACAGCAGCAGAGAGAGAGATACCATATGTGCAAAACCTAAAATACATTTGCTGCGCAGGGTACCGGCTCATTTCACCGTCGACATTTTTGGCTTCACCCCCACTCCGTAACTTTAACCTCTTATCTAAGGGCCGTACCGTCAGTCGTTCCTACAATTGCAGGACGCCTTTATGGCCTCCTTGATTTTCTCTCCTTCAACAATTTCTAGATTGCACCTGTTCCCTGTCAGCGTCAGCACTCTCCTGTTGTGAAGTTATGTTTTCTTTTTGAATTGTAGGAAATTTCAGGCTTATAAAATAAATTAAATAAATCAAAAGCCTGAACAAATTGATGCAAATAGATAATCTTGTGACGTAACCTCAAAATAGAGCGTTGACACGGAACAGTACAAAATTATGAAAATATACTAAGTGACATATAAATCCGAACAGCCAGTTTAAATGGTTTTATTTAAATAAAATTTTGTATAAGTACTTAATGAAGCATAATAAGTAAATGATAAAAATTGTGTGGATGCACCCTGATGTGCTACGCATTCTCCAACGCGCCTAGGCATGCTTCTGATCAGGTGGTCAATGTCCTCCTGTGGTATCTCATTCCAGGCAACCACCAACTCCTCTCGAAGTGCTTCTAGAGTCTGAGGAGGACGTTGCAAATTGAGCAATCTCCTACCCATCATATCCCACACGTGCTCAATTAGGGATAAGTCGGGAGATCTTGGTGGCCATGGTAACAATGTGACATCATTATGTTGAAAGAAGTCTATTGTGACTCTTGCAACATGTGGTCGGGCATTATCTTGTTGGAAAGTTGGATCTGCCAGGGTGTCAAGATAGGGTAAAAGATGGGGTTCTAGAACTTCATGGATATAACGCTGCGCGTTCATGTTACCTCTGATGAAGATTAAAGGTGACCTGGAAGCATAAGCTATAGCACTCCAAACCATAACTCCAACAGTGTGATGAACATGTCTTTCAACAAAAAACTGTGGATTCCTCCTTTCACCACGTCGCCTTCTAACCCTGACACGACCATCGTGCATGCCTAAACAAAATCGAGACTCGTCACTAAAGACAATACTGTTCCATTCCTGATCCCAGAGTGACCGTTGTCTGCACCACTCAAGGCGATTACGTCGGTGTTCTCGAGTTAAAGGGAGGACCCAGTGTGGCCGGTATGAAAACAAGCCAAAACTTCTCATTCGTCGGTAAACACTTCGCATGCCAATAGGTCTTCCGTGTTCTGCAAACCATTCATTTGCAATGGACCTGGTAGTGGAGAAACGGCCCCTTAAGGCCAATAATCTTAGGCGGCGATCTTCACGGTCTGTTGTTCTACGGCGGCGTCCAGTGCCACTTGCTCTTTGCGTACGGCCTTCTCGAAGCCATGCCTGACAACACCTAACCACAGTGTCTACACTTCTTTGCACTCTAACTGCAATTGCCCGAAAAGAAAGTCCAGCTTCCCGAAGTCCCACTATACGGCCCCTATCAAACTCACTAAGTTGACGAAATCGTACAGGTCTCCGTACTCTAGGCATCGTAACCGATCGTAAAGGATGTCAAGAACCAAAATCCGCCAACGTTGATTCTTTACTGCGGCTGAAATATTCATTTTTAGAGCGTTAATGAATTAAAAAAAAGCAGTATAAAAACCGGAATGTCCAACTGATAAGGCTGAAAATTTGTTCACTTGTTATTTACAGTAAGATAAATACATTCAACAACTTTTATTAAAATAAAACCATTTAAACTGGGTGTTCGGATTTATATGTCACTTAGTTTATAAATGCGTCCTACAATTGTAGGATACGGCACTAAAACGCTTCCAAATGAGCCTCAAAAGCATCGTTTTTCATCAATTTCCGAAGAAAACTTTTTAATACTGTGTCTACATTTTAAGATTTAAGAATCTCGTAAATCGTTTTCTTTATGTTACTTGTACTAAGTTACCGAGTAATTAGAGAAAGCAGTGTACATTCAAATAGTGGAATATTTAGAGCAAACTAACAAACTACTTCAGCTTTGCTCCATCTATAGTAACTGACAACATCGTAGGTAACTTAGGCAGACATATTAATACCATATTAGTGATGATTAATTTCTCAAAAGCCTTTGATACAGTTAATAACAAAATCATGTTGAGCAAGCTGAAGTACATTGGACTATCTGATATTCCGCTAAGATTTTTCTAAAGCTACTTGGCTGAAAGAAAACAGGTAGTTAAGACGATTAGGGGCGTCTCTTCTAGTACTGTGGTTTCGTCTGGCGTTCCGCAGGGGGTCAGTTCTGGGACCTCTGCTATATTTAATTTACACTATAGACTTAGACTCATGTGTGGAATTTTGTTCTAAATACAAACGTATGCTGATGACACATAATTATCATTTCACTTCAAATATGCTCAGTTCAATGAAGTGTCGTTTAAAATTAATAGTGACCTAATCAATATTATGGATTTTTGTAAAAAGCTCTGTCTCAGGATCAATCCTGAACAGAGTTCAAGCATGCTTTTTTCTCCGAAAGACATATACACAGGGTGACTTGTAATGTCACGTATTCCTGTTAAGGGGTGATGGATTAGGTCAAAAGCAACCGATTTTGTCCTATAATGTCCTATCCAGAAGTTAACCGTTTATGAGTTATTTGAATTTTATTTTTTTTATTTTTTATTGCGATTTCAGAATGTTAAATTTGAAATACAAAAAAACTACATGTTTGATTTTGAGTTTTTTGTTATCGTCGCATAGCGGACATTCCAATAGTTCATAATAAGTAATAAAATGTTGAAAACTTACAAAAGTTTTAAAATTACGCTTTTGAAATGTATGATTTTCTTATTTTTTTACTAACTTATTCGATAAAAAATGCAATTTTCTGTAAAAAATCTCCTAGTAATGAAATGTGCAAATTATGTAAATAATATCTCTATCTAACAAGCTTTCATTTGAGGTATAAAAGTTACAACTAACTCAAGTACAAAAGTAAAAAAGTATAAAACTAAAAAAAGATGAGTAAAGTTGTACGAACGATAATTAAGTAGGACTGGCTATAGTCGGCCGCGTGGTTGTGGTTATATGTCGTCTTGAAACCTCGATGTCTTCTGGCCATTATACAGCGTGGCCAATATGTAACTGACTGGTTTGTACCTTGAATATTTGTGAAATGAAATAAAATACGTCCATTTTTTTTCATCTTAATGTTTTATTGAGTCTTAGAGATTATGTATGAAAAAAATATCACACATATGTCCGCCTCTAGAAGCCCCGCAAAGCTGAACCCTCTTGATTATATACTAAGTGACATATAAATTCGAACACCCAGTTTAAATGGTTTTATTTTAATAAAATTTTATATAAGTACTTAATGAAGCATAATAAGTAAATGATAAAAATTTCAAAATGATTGCACCGCTTTAAAGCCCTTTGACCTTTAATAATGTGTAGATGCACCCTGATGTGCTACGCATTCTCCAACGCGCCTAGGCATGCTTCTGATCAGGTGATCAATGTCCTCCTGTGGTATCTCATTCCAGGCAACCACCAACTCCTCTCGAAGTGCTTCTAGAGTCTGAGGAGGACGTTGCAAATTGAGCAATCTCCTACCCATCATATCCCACACGTGCTCAATTGGGGATAAGTCGGGAGATCTTGGTGGCCATGGTAACAATGTGACATCATTATGTTGAAAGAAGTCTATTGTGACTCTTGCAACATGTGGTCGGGCATTATCTTGTTGGAAAGTTGGATCTGCCAGGGTGTCAAGATAGGGTAAAAGATGGGGTTCTAGAACTTCGTGGATGTAACGCTGCGCGTTCATGTTACCTCTGATGAAGATTAAAGGTGACCTGGAACCATAAGCTATAGCACCCCAAACCATAACTCCAACAGTGTGATGAACATGTCTTTCAACAAAAAACTGTGGATTCCTCCTTTCACCACGTCGCCTTCTAACCCTGGCACGACCATCGTGTATGCCTAAACAAAATCGAGACTCGTCACTAAAGACAATACTATTCCATTCCTGATCCCAGAGTGACCGTTGTCTGCACCACTCAAGGCGATTACGTCGGTGTTCGCGAGTTAAAGGGAGGACCCAGTGTGGCCGATATGAAAACAAGCCAAAACTTCTCATTCGTCGGTAAACACTTCGCATACCAATAGGTCTTCCGTGTTCTGCAAACCATTCATTTGCAATGGACCTGGTAGTGGAGAAATGGTCCCTTAAGGCCAATAATCTTAGGCGGCGATCTTCACGGTCTGTTGTTCTACGGCGGCGTCCAGTGCCCCTTGCTCTTTGCGTACGGCCTTCTCGAAGCCATGCCTGACAACACCTAACCACAGTGTTAACACTTCTTTGCACTCTAACTGCAATTGCCCGAAAAAAAAGTCCAGCTTCCCGAAGTCCCACTATACGGCCCCTATCAAACTCACTAAGTTGACGAAATCGTACAGGTTTCCGTACTCTAGGCATCGTAACCGATCGTAAAGGATGTCAAGAACCAAAATCCACCAACGTTGATTCTTTACTGCGGCTGAAATATTCATTTTTAGAGCGTTAGTGAATTAAAAGAAAGCAGTATAAAAACCGGAATGTCCAACTGATAAGGCTGAAAATTTTTTCACTTGTTATTTACAGTAAGATAAATACATTCACCAACTTTTATTAAAATAAAACCATTTAAACTGGGTGTTCGGATTTATATGTCACTTAGTATATTTTCCATTACTTTTTGGTAGGTTTCGGGAGGAATATTTTCAATTGCTTCCGTAACATTGTTCTTCAGCTGCTCTACAGTATCTGGTATGTTGGCATAAACCCTATTTTTCAAAAATCCACATAAAAAAAAGTAAGTAGTCGTTAAATCCGGTGACCTTGGTGGCCAGTTGATATCGCCAAATCGAGAAATTAAACTTCCCGGAAATATCGTTCGCAACAGATTCATTGTTAGCTGTGTGACAAGTTGCTCCGTCCTGCTGGAACCACATGTTTTGCAAGTCCAATTATTGGATTTCAGGAGCCAGAGAGTTTTGCACTATATCACGGTAGTGCTCGCCAGTGATAGTCAAAGAATTACCCTCAGCATCTTCAAATGGTCCAATGCCACCTCCATACCAAACACCGCACCAAACTGTGATTCGACGAAGATGTAGTGGTCGTTGATGGTTAACATGAGGCTTCTCTAATGCCCAGATACGACAATTCTGCTTATTAACAAATCCGTTCATATCGAAGTGGGCTTCATCGCTCATTATCAGTTGTCAGTAAAAATCGTTATATTGGGTATTAAGCTGTAGTATTGCATGATTGTATTGTCTGGTCATGGTCACTAGGCTGTAGTTCTTGGGTTAACTGAATATTATATGGCAGGTAAAAATACTTAATAGCCTTACGTTGAATGCCTTCAATCATTGAAACTGAATTTAGGTATATTGGAGACCAGATCAGGGTTGCATATTCCAGCTTGCTTCTGAAAAAAGTAACGAACAAAGTCATTAAAGTGCTGACATTGGAGAACCCCTTCCAGTTTCTGATACAGAAGCCAAGTATTCTGGTGGCAGCCGATGAGATATTAAGTATATGTTCGCTAAACATTAGCCGGCTATCAAAGGTTACTCCAAGGTCCTTAAAAGAGAAGCATCTGTCTAGAACATGACCGTTGACGTTATAATCATCATACATTAAATAATTAGTTTTTGTTGTATAAGACACATTTTTACATTTAGAAATATTTAAACTAAGACAGTTTCGCGAGCACCGGGAGAAAATTAAATCTAAATTATCCTGCAGCATCATCAATTGACTCGACCGATGCGTAAATCTCAACGTCGTCAGCAAAAACAGATGCAAACACTTGAGCTCAAGAGACAAATCGTTGATAAAGATCAGGAACAATAATGAGCCTAGATTTGATCCCTGAGGCACCCCAGATGTGGCCTGATAATAACTCGACTTATAACCACCATATTCAACAAACAGTAGTTGCATATGTGCATCCATTTCGGGCCTGATGAAGCCAATCAGTAGAAATACATATTGCTCGGGTTACCAATCCTACTTTCGGCTCGAATTCACTTTCCTTCTTTTTGCGCTTCTTGCCCGTTAATTTTTCTATTTGTTACATTACCTTTCTCCGCATGATCCTTTCCTTTATATATTTTTAATAATGACATGTCTGTTATTCCAGGCTTGGATTCAAAATGCAACACTCAAAGATAACATTCTTTTCGGCCAGCCATACGATAAATATAAATATGAAAAGGTAGTTGACGCATGCGCTTTACGATCGGATTTCATGATGCTACAAGCTGGAGACGCAACTGAAATCGGTGAAAAGGGAATCAATTTATCAGGAGGACAGAAACAAAGGGTGAGTACCTATGGTCTTATTTATTTACAATTGTTCTTCATAAAGAGTAGCTTTCATTTTGACGATGAGATTCCGGATGTGCATCAAGCTTTCGATCAGAGCACGTACAGAGTTAGAGGCAGTTAGGCTTCGGAAGAAGTATCTCTGTATGATGATTTGATCCCATTTAATGAAAATAGAAATAGCGGTGGTCGAGGTATTAGGATTGATAGCTCAACTGCTACACAGAATGCTACGCGGAATGTCTATTTATAGCCCTCGAATGGCTGAATATCCTTGATGTAGTGAAAGCCTCGCACACCTAACATATTGGACCAGCATCATCATATCTTCCTATTTTACAAGCTTTATTTAACTTGACCTGTTTGTCAGTATGTTAACATGTGTGGGACAAATTTTGAACTGAACCACTTCACATTAACCGATTGTGCTGAAATGTTGTACACACGTTTGGTTTGGTGACAAATGACAATACAGTACAATTATCTACCGCCATTTTGAATCTAATATGACGGATGCTACAAAATCGCGATTCATTATTTCCATGATTTCATAGTAACCCCTATGATTTGGGCATCACATAATAGGGCTTGATATGAAAAACGCAATAAACAAAATGGCGATTTACGGCATGGGTATCAAATGAAAGTGATTGTGAAACACAATAAGGAAAGAGGCGACAATTTTGTTTATCAATTATGTCGGCCGGCGTATTTATATTGTGACATATAGTACTGTTGGCGCCATCTGTTGCGTGAGTCTCCTACTCACCAGAGCTTCATGGCCGATCTCTGCTTTTACGCGAACCACGACCGCACAAGCCGCGTGGCGGCGTCTGTGAGGACCGTGGCAGTGACTCACCTTCTAGATCGACGCGAAGTGACCTGCAATATTCTAGATGTCGCTTTGTGGTTCACCATACCTTTCTCGAAGCAGCAATGGGTACTATACTAAGTGACATATAAATCCGAACACCCAGTTTAAATGGTTTTATTTTAATAAAAGTTGGTGAATGTATTTATCTTACTCTAAATAACAAGTGAAAAAATTTTCAGCCTTATCAGTTGGACATTCCGGTTTTTATACTGCTTTTTTTTAATTCACTAACGCTCTAAAAATGAATATTTCAGCCGCAGTAAAGAATCAACGTTGGCGGATTTTGGTTCTTGACATCCTTTACGATCGGTTACGATGCCTAGAGTACGGAGACCTGTACGATTTCGTCAACTTAGTGAGTTTGATAGGGTCCGTATAGTGGGACTTCAGGAAGCTGGACTTTCTTTTCGGGCAATTGCAGTTAGAGTGCAAAGAAGTGTAGACACTGTGGTTAGGTGTTGTCAGGCATGGCTTCGAGATGGCCGTACGCAAAGAGCAAGGGGCACTGGACGCCGCCGTAGAACAACAGACCGTGAAGATCGCCGCCTAAGATTATTGGCCTTAAGGGACCGTTTCTCCACTACCAGGTCCATTGCAAATGAATGGTTTGCAGAACACGGAAGACCTATTGGCATGCGAAGTGTTTACCGACGAATGAGAAGTTTTGGCTTGTTTTCATACCGGCCACACTGGGTCCTCCCTTTAACTCGAGAACACCGACGTAATCGCCTTGAGTGGTGCAGACAACGGTCACTCTGGGATCAGGAATGGAACAGTATTGTCTTTGGTGACGAGTCTCGATTTTGTTTAGGCATGCACGATGGTCGAGCCAGGGTTAGAAGGCGACGTGGTGAAAGGAGGAATCCACAGTTTTTTGTTGAAAGACATGTTCATCACACTGTTGGAGTTATGGTTTGGGGTGCTATAGCTTATGGTTCCAGGTCACCTTTAATCTTCATCAGAGGTAACATGAACGCGTAGCGTTATATCCACGAAGTTATAGAACCCCATCTTTTACCCTATCTTGACACCCTGGCAGATCCAACTTTCCAACAAGATAATGCCCGACCACATGTTTCAAGAGTCACAATAGACTTCTTTCAACATAATGATGTCACATTGTTACCATGGCCACCAAGATCTCCCGACTTATCCCCAATTGAGCACGTGTGGGATATGATGGGTAGGAGATTGCTCAATTTGCAACGTCCTCCTCAGACTCTAGAAGCACTTCGAGAGGAGTTGGTGGTTGCCTGGAATGAGATACTACAGGAGGACATTGACCACCTGATCAGAAGCATTCCTAGGCGCGTTGGAGAATGCGTAGCACATCAGGGTGCATCCACACATTATTAAAGGTCAATGGGCTTTAAAGCAGTGCAATCATTTTGAAATTTTTATCATTTACTTATTATGCTTCATTAAGTACTTATACAAAATTTTATTAAAATAAAACCATTTAAACTTGGTGTTCGGATTTATATGTCACTTAGTATAGATATAACTCGGCGGCCGGGAGATGGAAGCGCAGTACTGACTACGGTAGAGTAGCAGAGCGGAGTGGAGTATAGTGCAGTCAATGGCGACTTAAGAATTAGTCAGACATAAATAGTGGTGTACATAAATGTTCTAACAAGTTAAATAAATTAGTGCATTTCTTTTTGAGGAATCCAGTGTTTTAATCCACACCCAAACGAACCCAGAAATACGATACAATATTTTCACAATCACCCCTATGCTATGGATATCAAATAAAATGGTTTGATGAAAGAAACGAATTTAGCAAAGTGACGTCATTCTAAATCTAATATGGCGACAGCTGCAAAATGACGATTCACATATTTCATAGTCTCCCCTACGACATGGGTATGAAATTAAGGGGGTTGTTGAGAGAAACACAATAAGCATAGTGACGTCATACCAAATGCAATATCTCGGCTGCCACAAAATCGAGATTTTTCACAGTCACCTCGATGATTTGAGTATCAAATAAAAGAGCTTAATGAGAGAAACGCAGTAAACCAAGTGAAGTTATTCTAAATCCAATAAAGTGGCCGCCTCAAGATGGCGTTTATAATTATCAAAGTCACTCCTATAAGATGGATACATATAGAAACATAACAAGACATCGCGTTATAATTCTAAATCAAATATGGTGGCTACAGTAACATCAATTTGTCATTATATGATCTATATCTACCGAAATTGTATAATAGAAATTAAGTAAGAAGTTTTCATATTAAAGAAATATGTGAAAGTGTTCAGAAATTACCAGACATTTGACATCATAAATTTTAAAAAGTGAAAAATACATTTTTACAAAAAATTTAAAAATAGTTGAAGCTACTTCATCTCAAGTTTTCAAATATACTAAGTGACATATAAATCCGAACACCCAGTTTAAATGGTTTTATTTTAATAAAAGTTGGTGAATGTATTTATCTTACTGTAAATAACAAGTGACAAAATTTTCAGCTTTATCAGTTGGACATTCCGGTTTTTATACTGCTTTTTTTTAATTCACTAACGCTCTAAAAATTAATATTTCAGCCGCAGTAAAGAATCAACGTTGGCGGATTTTGGTTCTTGACATCCTTTACGATCGGCTACGATGCCTAGAGTACGGAGACCTGTACGATTTCGTCAACTTAGTGAGTTTGATAGGGGCCGTATAGTGGGACTTCGGGAAGCTGGACTTTCTTTTCGGGCAATTGCAGTTCGAAATAATCTAAGTGACATATAAATCCGAACACCCAGTTTAAATGGTTTTATTTTAATAAAATTTTGTATAAGTACTTAATGAAGCATAATAAGTAAATGATAAAAATTTCAAAATGATTGCACTGCTTTAAAGCCCTTTGACCTTTAATAATGTGTGGATGCACCCTGATGTGCTACGCATTCTCCAACGCGCCTAGGCATGCTTCTGATCAGGTGGTCAACGTCCTCCTGTGGTATCTCATTCCAGGCAACCACCAACTCCTCTCGAAGTGCTTCTAGAGTCTGAGGAGGACATTGCAAATTGAGCAATCTCCTACCCATCATATCCCACACGTGCTCAATTGGGGATAAGTCGGGAGATCTTGGTGGCCATGGTAACAATGTGTCATCATTATGTTGAAAGAAGTCTATTGTGACTCTTGAAACATGTGGTCGGGCATTATCTTGTTGGAAAGTTGGATCTGCCAGGGTGTCAAGATAGGGTAAAAGATGGGGTTCTAGAACTTCGTGGATATAACGGTGCGCGTTTAGTTACCTCTGATGAAGATTAAAGGTGACCATAGGAACCATAAGCTATAGCACCCCAAACCATAACTCCAACAGTGTGATGAACATGTCTTTCAACAAAAAACTGTGGATTCCTCCTTTCACCACGTCGCCCTCTAACCCTGGCACGACCATCGTGCATGCCTAAACAAAATCGAGACTCGTCACTAAAGACAATACTGTTCCATTCCTGATCCCAGAGTGACCGTTGTCTGCACCACTCAAGGCGATTACGCCGGTGTTCTCGAGTTAAAGGGAGGACCCAGTGTGGCCGGTATGAAAACAAGCCAAAACTTCTCATTCGTCGGTAAACACTTCGCATGCCAATAGGTCTTCCGTGTTCTGCAAACCATTCATTTGCAATGGACCTGGTAGTGGAGAAACGGTCCTTTAAGGCCAATAATCTTAGGCGGCGATCTTCACAGTCTGTTGTTCTACGGCGGCGCCCAGTGCCCCTTGCTTTTTGCGTACGGCCTTCTCGAAGCCATGCCTGACAACATCTAACCACATTGTCTGCACTTCTTTGCACTCTAACTGCAATTGCCCGAAAAGAAAGTCCAGCTTCCCGAAGTCCCACTATACGGCCCCTATCAAACTCACTAAGTTGACGAAATCGTACAGGTCTCCGTACTCTAGGCATCGTAACCGATCGTAAAGGATGTCAAGAACCAAAATCCGCCAAAGTTTTTTTTTTTATTTATTTAACCGCATCGACCTACTGGCCATTAGCGGCGATGGTTATAGTGTCACAGTTTGTACAATAAGTTATTTTGTTTCAAGAAGCGAAGTAAGTTGTATACGTTACAATTTGGTCCTAAGATGTTGTCTAGAGTTAAGGATAAAATGTTACAGTCGACTCTATAAAAGTCTAGTAAAGGGCACTGCACCAGTATATGTTTAACACTCAGTGTCACTTCACATATTTCGCACATAGGTTCTGCTCCTTGGGTGATGAGGTATTCATGTGTAGCCCTGGTATGTCCTAGACGGAGTCGGGTGATCAGGGTTTGATGTCTTCTGTTTGTTGTCACTGTAGTCCATGATCCGAATTTAGGTTTCAGTTCGAGTAGCTTCGATGGGTGGTTTTGCCAGTTGATGTTCCAGTTTTCCATGAATTTATTTCTCAGAAAGACCTTGATGTCTGAAGCTGGAATGGTTACGTGTGATGGATCATTAAGGTTTCCTGCAATTTTTGCGTATTTGTCGACTTTTTCGTTGCCTTTGATTCCTACTTGGGAAGGCGCCCATATGAAGACTACATTGCTATTCTCCAACTGCAATGCATATAGGATTTCTTTAATTTGATGTATCAGATGATTGTTTGTGTATATCTTTTCGATAAGCAAAACGGAGTTGAGCGAATCCGTTATAATCAACGATTTTTGAAGGTGCTTATCTCTTATAAGTTTTATTGCTTCTAGTAGTCCGTGCAATTCTCCTGTTAGAATTGTAGCTGTGTCTGGTAGTTTCATTGTTAGGGTGCTGCTAGTTGTCACAACAGCTGAACCTACTTTGTTGTCTATTTTAGAAGCATCGGTATATATATTACTTCATATGTTTCATACTTATGAAGTATTTTCTGGAAATGTTGTATGATTACTGGTCCAGGAGTTTCTGTCTTATTTATTTTCAGCAGTTCTTTATTGATATTTGGCTTATGTATAATCCACGGTGGAATGTTTGTATTAGTTTCCGGTACTATACCAGCAAGCTGGGAGATTCTAAGATCCCTTAAATATCTAATGGTTCTCGTGAAGAATGTACTGTATTGGTGTTGCTTGTACTTATATGTGTTTTAGCCTGCATCATGTTCCTGTGGGCCGGTATATTTTTGTTAGATGAAAGTTTGGTGGCGTATGCTAAGCTCAATATCTTTCTTCTGTCATTCAATGATAGTTCCCCAGATTCGCAATATAAACTTTGGATAGGTGTTGTCTCCGCCAACGTTTTTTTTTTTTTTTTTTATTTAACTATCCGCTTCAACCTTATGGTCATTAGCGGTGGAATTGATTATATTTTATAAATAAAGTTAGTGGCTTTCAGAAAATTTACAAGATTTGCTATGCTACATTTTGGACCTAGAATTCCTATCAGAGTGTTTTCTAAGTTGAACGTTATCCTATACACTTCAAGCATTGGGCACTCCACTAGAATGTGCTTCACTGTTAACTGCACGTCACAAATTTCACAAATAGGCACAGGTTCTCGGGCTAGAAGATATCCGTGGGTGGCTCGTGTGTGTCCTAGTCGGAGTCGTGTGATGGTGGTTTGCATGCGTCGGTTGCTGGTGATGGTTTGCCATGTTCCAAAGCTCGGTTTTACATCCCGTAGTTTAGATGGCTTGTTTCTCCAGTTATCATTCCAGTTCTCCATTATTTTCTGCTTTAGATGCACCGTGGCGTCACAAGCTGGTACCTCTTCGATGGACAGGATTGAGTTGTTGATAGCTGTCTTTGCTTTCCGATCTGCTAACTCATTACCAGGGATCCCTATATGTGACGGCACCCAAAGGATGGTGATATTTTTGTGTGGGGTGTCGCTTATTTCGGTCTTGATTATATTGACCAATGGGTTTTTACAGTATATTGTATCTAGTAGTTTGACAGAATTTAGTGAGTCCGTTATGATAATCCAATCGTTGGTTGAGCTTTGTTTAACATACCGAACAGCTTCAAGTATGGCGTATATTTCACCAGTGAGCACTGTAGCTGACTGCGGCAACTTGCTTTCCACAATTGTTGTTGGAGTTACTATAGCTGCTCCTACATATGTGTCTGATTTGGAGGCATCTGTATATATTTCGCTATAACTGCTGTATTGGTGTCGAATGGATGAAAAGTGTTGGATGATTACTTCGCTCAGAGTGTCTTGCTTGATAAATTTGGTCAGTTTAATGTTGATGTTAGGAGGCTGAATGGTCCAAGGAGAAATAGATGATTCCGTGTTCTGCAAACCATTCATTTGCAATGGACCTGGTAGTGGAGAAACGGTCCCTTAAGGCCAATAATCTTAGGCGGCGATCTTCACGGTCTGTTGTTCTACGGCGGCGTCCAGTGTCCCTTGCTCTTTGCGTACGGCCTTCTCGAAGCCATGCCTGACAACACCTAACCACAGTGTCTACACTTCT
Organism: Acanthoscelides obtectus; assembly: GCA_963669975.1. Taxonomy (NCBI): domain Eukaryota; kingdom Metazoa; phylum Arthropoda; class Insecta; order Coleoptera; family Chrysomelidae; genus Acanthoscelides; species Acanthoscelides obtectus. The sequence continues at coordinate 374,317 of CAVLJG010000009.1, read as the reverse complement.
TTGCACTCTTACTGCAATTGCCCGAAAAGAAAGTCCAGCTTCCCGAAGTCCCACTATACGGCCCCTATCAAACTCACTAAGTTGACGAAATCGTACAGGTCTCCGTACTCTAGGCATCGTAACCGATCGTAAAGGATGTCAAGAACCAAAATCCGCCAACGTTGATTCTTTACTGCGGCTGAAATTTTTCATTTTTAGAACGTTAGTGAATTAAAAAAAGCAGTATAAAAACCGGAATGTCCCACTGATAAGGCTGAAAATTTTTTCACTTGTTATTTACAGTAAGATAAATACATTCACCAACTTTTATTAAAATAAAACCATTTAAACTGGGTGTTCGGATTTATATGTCACTTAGTATACAAGCGCAAAATATATTTTTTAAATTTTAGTTCATTTTATGAACAGCAAAGTAAAAACTTGTTTTTAAAAAGGTATTTTTCATTTTCCTTATTTCTTCTGCCACTTTTAATATCACAAACTATTTTTCTTGATAGATCAGTCTGGCACGAGCAGTTTATAGCAATGCGGATATCTACCTATTAGATGACCCACTGAGTGCAGTTGACAGCCATGTCGGAAAACACATTTTTGAAAATGTCATCGGGCCTAAAGGACTGCTAAGCCACAAGACAAGGGTGAGTATATCGATATTATTTTGAGTAGTATCGATACAGCAAAGTAAAATTGTGTAGTGAGTACCCAAAATGTGACCCTAATTTTGTTATTGATTCAAATACATGCGAAAAGTAGCTAACATTTTACAGAGTGACAACTAGCTTGACATCGGCGTGCAATTTGAGTTGTCAGGTTATGAATCTTCATTATAAATTGTACAATGCCCGGAAATACGATCAATGGAGAAGGCCGACAGCTCGTGCTAAATTTGTTAGAGTATTTCTAGGAAGAGAATGAAAACAGCGTTCCCCTGTTACCCACTTCATGCGTAGCAGAGGCGCTGAAGATTAAGATCCGCCCATGGTACCGAACTCGATCTGTTTACTGATTTAATATGACGCTGATGATGTAACCGCCAAGAGCGGTGATTACAACTATATCAAATAAAATTTCAATAAACCATCTAAATGATCCAATTTCATTAGAAAGTCGAACCTAGTATCTGACCATTTCAGAAAATATATAGGTGTAAAGGCTTATCGGACAGCATCTAGGAATAATAATGAAAATTGCAGCACTACCCAAAATCTTTTTCCACTATCAAAATACATAATTATGGACAAACTATTTATACTACTATTTATACTTGGCAATAATGGAGTTTCAGATAACGCAGAGACAATCAGGTCAGTGGTATGCTTTAGGGGAGGAGTCCTTCCAGCTGCTGTAAAATTCGATCATTGTGCTCTCAACAATTTCAAACAATCTTTGCAGTTCAGAGATTCTGATATTCAGGTTTTGCCTTCAAAATCGTGCTTGTCAAACACTAATTCACAATGATTCGTCAATACCTGAGTAGCGATGAAAAGCTACTGTTAGTACCTATTCTAATAATAAAATTCCACTACCAACACTGAATCTATTGAAATATTACGAATTTAATCATGCAGAATACAGAGCGACAGATAACTATTTATAACGGGTGATTTTTTAAGAGGTATAGGATTTGATTTTCAAAAAAAACACAAAAAATTTGAAAAAACGATTAAATCTTTATTTGAGTCGATAGAACTGTCGATATAATTTAATGTTTAAAGATTATTTCATGCAAAATGTTGGCCGCGGCTCCGCTTTAGATGGCCCATGCACAAGGTCCAATTTTGGCACACTCTCTCCAACATATCGGCCGGTATCTAACGAATAAATGCTTCAATATTGGCTTCCAGTGCGTCAATCGTTGCTGGTTTATCCATGTAGACATTAGCCTTAACATGGCCCCACAAGAAATAGTCCAACGGCGTTAAATCACACGATCTATACTATAACTATCTAAAACTGTAATGACTCATCGATGTTCACGTGAACATCACTTAACTACCAGTAGTCGGCTGTTCATAGGCGGGGTATGAATGTTTAACATGGGTGAACTAGATTTGTCAAATGCCTAATAAAGAGTGGTTTGAAACATATTGTAAGTCAAAAATTTGGGAATTACCTTTATTCATCGTCGCTTCCACTTACATCTGACAGTAATAAACTGTCGCTATCGCTTTCCTCGTTGAAATTGACTATAACTGGCTCTATGATGGTGTCGATGTGGTGGTCAAGCTGCCACATTTTTGTTTCTTCCTGCACAACTTGACGGATAGCATTCTGCCAAGCTTCGGGCGTTGCTAGCTGTATGGAAGTCTCAAGTAAAACCTTTACGTCTGGTAATTTGAAGGTTGTGTTATGGCGCACAATATAACCCTTCACTTGAGCCCAGATGAGCTCTATTGGGTTCAGTTCACAGTGGTAGGGCGGTAACCGCAGCACAGTGACACCACATTGACGGTTCATCTCATCAGTCACGTAACTAATGTTCGCAGGTTTGTGCTGTTTAATTTTTTCATACAATTCCGCTTTCACACATGAATCGTCAAACGGGATTCCTTTTTCGCGCAACCATTGCTGCATGTCACTTTTTCGAGATCCTATAGTCGGTACACGTTCGGCTCGACGACTATGGTAGGAAGCATTATCCATGACGATCACAGAGTTGGGCTCAACTCGCTGAAGCACCCCTTGAAACCAGCCCTCGAAGCAGCTGGCATTCATTTCGTCATGGTAATCACCTCCTTTCTTAGAGACGAAAATCAAGTCACTCTCTTCTAAAAAGCCACTATCGCTACCAATATGAGTTACGATCAATCTTTGACCTTTCCCTGACGGTCCACGAAGACCTGTTGACAAACCTTCAATGCTTGCTTGTCGGTTACTCACTACGTTTTTGTCTATCCAGGTTTTTTTAACTGTGTGACCTGCATTTACCCATGTCTCGTCCAAATAATAGATTTTTCTGTTTTGTCGCCTATATTTAATCATTTCGCGTAGGTATTTTCGACGCCAGGCGACTATTTCAGGTCTCTCTATCAATACTGACTTCCGATTACGCGTTTCATAACGAAAATTAATTTCGTGCAGGGATTTCCTCATTACCTCGACGCTCATTTGGGGTATAATTTCATTTTCCTTGATCGCTGCATGTACAGCCTTGAGGGTTGGTATCTCATTCCTAAAGAAGAATGAATGTACGGTTCGCCTTAACGCCATTTTGCTATCGTCATCCAATTTAACGGCCTTTCGTCCCTTCAAATTAAACTTTGGATCAGTAGTAGCTCCAGTTTTCTTCTTTTCATGCACCACCCTGCGAATGGTCCACTCTGGAACGCCTGTCATACTTTCACAACGCGCGAGTGCATCTCCCTGCGACATAGTTCTGTTCAGATAATTGAACACGTTGAGCACGATTTCTTTCGCGTCCCTCTTCAGTGCTTTACGAAGCCGTCTACTTATTCCCTGACTTTCAGTACTTCCACTCGTGCCATTTGTACTCTCCATGGTTAAGTATAACCAAAACAGTAACCACAGAAACCACAATAATAACAATCAGACAACAATTCTTATAAAAACACACAATATGCGATCGCTCAATGAAACACGTTCCAATGCTTTGCCGACGCCTATGAGTCTGCCGGTCGAGGCGCGTCTTTGATTTCATTGGTTCTACCGGCGGAGAACAATCAGCCATTATTTCCATCTCTGTCTGTGCTGTTGACCACGGCAAAGCCACAGAAACGACATATGTCGTACGCTATACGGCTGTACTAGAAGGAAGCCGGGATCGAGCTCTGATCACGTGTTGATCACGCGTATGAGTCATTACAGTTTTAAATAGTTGTAGTATAGGCGGCCAATTGACGGGCCCCAAACGTGAGATAAACTGTTCACCGAACTCGCCTCTTAATAGGGCCATTGTTTCGTGTGCGGTGTGGCATGTGGCACCGTCTTGTTGAAACCACATGTCAGCCAAGTCCAGCTCTTCCATTTTGGGCAAAAAAAAGTTTGTTATCATCGCACGGTAGCGCTCGCCATTCACAGTTACGTTCCGGCCATTGTCGTCTTTGAAGAGGTACGGCCCGATGATGCCACCGGCCCATAATCCACACCAAACAGTGATTTTTTCGGGATGCATAGGTAGCTTTTGCAATGCTTCTGGCCGGTCTTCAGTCCAGATGCGGCAATTTTGCTTGTTAACGTACCCATTCAACCAGAAATGAGCTTCGTCGCTGAACACAATTTTTCGATAAAAATGTGGATCTTCCTCCAACTTTGCCAGCGCCCATTCACCAAATTGGAAACGTTGTGGGAGGTCGTGTGGCCTCAATTCTTGCACCAGCTGTATCTTATAAGGTTTTACACCCAAATCCTGTCGCAAAATGTTCCACATAGTGGAGTAACAGAGGCCCAATTGCTGCGAACGGCGGCGAATCGACATTTCACGGTCATCACTAACACTGGCGGATACAGCCCCAATATTTTCTTCAGTCCTCACTCTACGTCTGCGTGTTGGTGGTTTAATGTCCAATAATGTAAACTGGGTTCGAAATTTAGTCACAAGCTTCCGAATAGCTCCCTCAGTAGGCCGACCAAATTGCCCATAAATTGGAAGCAGTGCTCGATGCACTCTCTTAACCGAGCATGCATTTTGATAGTAACATTCAATAATTTGCAAGCGTTGTTCGTTCGTAAGTCGATTCATGGTTAAATTATAGACCAAACTGAACAAGTTTGACAATGACACAAGACACGATTCACGCGTCATCTGTCAAAAACAGTGTTGCCAAAAAGATACTAGCAAAAAAATCACCCATAATTTTTCAGGTTCTTGTTACGCATGGAATAACCTACCTTCCACAAACAGACAAGGTGATTGTTCTTAAAGATGGAAAAGTTTCAGAATCTGGAACGTATCTAGAACTTCTGAATGGGAAAGGAGCATTTGCAGAATTTTTATTGCAGCATTTGAATGAAGAGATTGACGATGAAACAGGTAATATGATATACAAGTATGTTGTCCAAAACCTTTCTTAAACTGATAGTAAAGCAAAGACACACACACACACACAAACAAGAAATTTATGAAGATTTTGAATTAGGAAGTTACAACACACATTTTTTCGATTATGTTCAATGTTTCTGAACCTCAAGAATAACGGATAAAATGGTATTGTGAGCTCCTTAATATGTTGTTTTTGCTGACTACTCAGACCTTAATACACAGACCTTCAAAAATTGCAAGTGTCGGTCTCTCACATCAAAATGGGTCCGGAGTTTTCAAGATAACGGTGATATTTTTTTATTAATATCTTAGATTAGGGTCCCGGGGGCACCTTAGCAAATATCATTGGCAAAAAAATGTATGTCACTGCCTTTTTTGTAACTTTAATGTTTGTTGTTTGACTAAGCATCTAAAAACACAAATTCTTTGTCACTTGTTTTTTTTTTCGTATCGCACTACGTTTTCGAGAAAAAAAAAATAAAAACCGTTTTATTATACATGTCACTGGAAAAAAATGGTTTATTAATTTTTGCTAAAAAAAATCAAAAGCGCCTTGGAAAACAAAATTCCCAAAAAAATTCTAGGAAAAAGACTTATTGCAATTTTTCCAATAGGTAACATGACATAAGGTACACTACAACCAATGTTGGAAATGACCACCATCCATTTCCGTACACCTTGTATTGTATTTTTAGATGCTTAATCAAAAAACAAATAAAGTTACAAAAAAGGCAGTGGCGTACATTTTTTGCCAATAATATTCGTTCATGCAATTTATTTAGGGCTTTTTGTTTGTTTGTTTAAGATTTATTTAGCATGATTGCTACAATTACATTCTTCTAAAAAACTAAACAATTACATAACATACAGACATTCAGAAAAAAAACAAAATTTGCATCTCTAAGCATTTTAATTGTCCATGAAATATTCCTTTAATTTTCTTTTAAATATCTTTAAATTACAAGTAGACTTTATATCATTATTTAATTTATTAAATTCAAGTAATCCTTTCTGAAATATTGATTTGCTAGCTATATTACTATTGCAATTTTGTAGCTGAAAATCTGTATTTCCTCTTGTATAATAATTGTAGTAATGATTATTCAATTCTATGTAGTGTTCTAAATGTTCTGGCAAAAGATGATATTTCATTTTAAATATAAAAATAAGAACCAAATATGATATGAAATTTTTTATATTCAACCACTGCAATTCTTGTAACATAGATTTTATTTTGGTGTACTTGTTTTTATTCAATATTATTCTCATAGCTTTATTTTGCAAGACTTGTAGGTACCAATACTATGAGAAGCCCTATAAAAGTAATTTGTTTTTTTAGCAATTTTTTACATTATGTATTCATAGTGATCCTCAAATTTTAGTTTACTATCAATATATGTAATAATGTAAATGTTTAATTTATTCAACATTTTCAATTATTTCTCCATTTATCCTAACTGTGATTTCAATTCAATTCAATTCAATTCAATGGACTTTATTGTAACACATACATAATTATGTATCCTTACAAATGGCGAAGTCTGGCCAATGGCCATTTATACTTAACCATAAATGTCATGTCAATCCTTATTACTACCTTAAAAATAAAATAAAAAACTGAAAAAGAAAAGGAAAAAGAAGAATAATAGTAAAAGAAGAATTAATAAATATGACATAATGCGTACGATTAGAACAAAGAACATAATACGTACGATTCAAAGAGCAGACAATAACCTAAGAGCTCAATAAGTAGTTCTTATTTTTTTTTATAGAAAAGTTGCTGATGAAACATTGTTCGAAAGAGTTGATCAATTTCACCGCATTATACGTAAAAGACCGTTGAAAACTGGCTGTCCTATGTTGTGGCATTGTCAGGAGAATAATGTTGCGCGTATTCAAATTGTGAATTAAATTCCTACGAACAAGCTTTTGCATAAGATAAACCGGAACAGAAGTTTTTAATATTTTTACGACAAATGTAACAAAGTTGTATTTGAAAAGATGAGACATTTTCAACCAATTCATTGAAGATATTGAGTGAGAAACATGATCGTACCTTCTTAAATTGTTTATGTAACGACTACCATGAGTTTTGAATTTTTTGCAGTCTGTATTTTGTGATTTCATCCAGACAGGGATAATAAACTATGTTGCAGTAAGCAATTTTACTGAGTATGAGTGACTCGCATAAAATTTTCTTAATTTTTCTATTTAAAACAGTTTTACTTGCATATAGAAGCCTGAGTCTAAAATAACTAGACTTTCACACATAGCCAACATGCTCCTGAAATCTGAAATCTTGATCCAAGTACAAACCTAAATTTTTTGCAGAATGGGAAAATATTAGGATACTATTATTTAGTGATAAATTTAACTTTGATTTGAGGAAAGTACGTGTTTTCTTGGAGCAAAAAAGTATAGCTGTCGATTTCGATGCGTTTAGACGTAAATTATGTTTTGCAGCATATGTCCATAAGTATTGCAGATCTTGATTGATAAGGTTGTTAGCTAAATGGTAGTTGTTCGGACAGAAATTATGAAAAACCTGCATATCATCAGCATATGATTGACTAGAACAATGTTGAAGGGCGTTAGAAATGTCAAAGGTGTATATAAGGAATAAAAGTGGACCTAATATGGATCCCTAAGGCACGCCGGAACAAATCGGCCTTTTGTCTGAAAGTTTATTTTGTATGACGACATATTGATGAATAGCAATCTATCCATTCCAGAACAAAGTCGTCACACCCAATGTATTTACATTTAGAAACTAACAGCTTATGATTCAGGGTGTCAAAAGCCTTGCTGAAATCCAATAAGACTGATGCAGTTGCTTCTTGCCTATCCGCCGCTGTTAGTACATCGTCACAAACCCGTGCCAAAGCGGTAGTGGTACTGTGACCCTTTCTAAAGCCTGATTGATTTAATGGCAAAATGCTGCGTTCGAGTAAATACTCATTCAACTGCATATAAACTATTTTTTCTAGAATTTTTGATAGAGCTGACAGCAAGCTAATAGGTCGGAGATCACCAGGAACCTGGGGATTGGGAATCTTTGGAAGAGGTTGCACTAATGCTTCCTTCCAAGCACTTGGAAAAACACCGCGCTCTAAACAACAATTTATTAAGTGCAAAATGTATATTCCTACAGCAGGTAGACACAATTTAATCATCTCAATGGTAATGCCATTAATACCACTAGAATTGGACTTGATACTGCGAATAGCATCCAATACTGTAGATATATCGACAAGACGGAACTGAAAATGAAAATCTTGGTTTAATTTGTTATGGCTATAAAATTCGATAGTTTCCGAGCAATCATCGTCACTTTTCTGGAATATACTGGTAAAATAGTCATTTATTTCATTGGGAACTGCTAAATCATCTGGAATGTCAGTATTACTAGAATCCTGAATTCTAAATGACTTAAGAGCTTTATAAAGAGCTGCAGAGTTTCTTTGTCGAGATAGATGTTGAAGGTAGCCTGATTTCTCTGCACGTGTAGCAGTTTTTGTAAAATTTCTCAGTTCATTGTAATGATTTCGATTCGCATCCGTTCGAGACCGGTATTTCCCTATTAGCATACATTTTGGTTTAGAAGTATCCAATTTTAGTTTATTTATATTTAACCAATTTACGATTTTTGCCAAGTCAGAATTTATCATTTTTAAAGCAGTGTCTATATTTTCATCTGATATGTATAGGATGTATTAATGTATCATCTACAAATATCTGAAGTTTACAATAATCTAAAATATTACAAATGTCATTAATGTATAAAATGAACAGTAGTGGACCTAGTTTACTACCTTGTGGTATACCAACAGAAATATTTTTTGATCTTGATACTGTAGATCCAATTTTGGTTTTTTGACTTCTGTCAATTAAATAGTTTTGTAGAATTTTGAACACAGATCCTTTAAAACAGCAGAGATGCAATTTTGTAAGTAATTTATCCCTGTCAATAGTGTCAATCGCAATTTTGAAGTCGAAAAACACTGTAACTGTATGTTTCCCATTGTCCATACATCTGATCCAGTCCTCTAAAACCATTTGTGTTGCCGTTTCAGTTGGGTGTTTCTTCCTGAATCCACTAGCTACATTAGCACCTTAATACAACAAATTATATTGCCAGATTTCAAAAGAATTGCGTTGATATTTTTAAAGATAATATTTTTTTAATTTATCACCCTGTATCTTGAAAACTCTGCATTTCCGGATCCATGCTTATAGGAGCTTTTTTCATATTTTTTAACAAGGAATCGCTCTCTAAAATATCTCCGTCTATTTTTCGAAGACCTTGTACGTATATTGAATTGGTTGCTGATGATAAAAATTAGAAAAATATTATATATCATCTTCTGCTCCAGAATTAGACGAGATCACTGATCAGTTAAACGACACCGCAATAGGCGAAGAGGTCAGAAGAATAAGTAGAAGCAGACTACGCGTGTCCGAATCAATATCCGAATCAGCATCTGAAAGGACAGGAAATGGCTTGTATCAGCGTCAAATATCGGTAGCTAGTCAAAAAAGTATCAGGAGCATAAACAAGATGGTAAAGTCAACCGAATCACTGGGAAAGGAATCTGCCAAAGTGAAAAAGGGGAAGCTGATCGAAGCCGAAAAAGCAGAAACAGGTAAGGATCATATAGAGCAGAATTCAGGTGGCTCACAACATATTTTAAAAAGGTGTAAAAATCATAGAAGCTTCCGTAAATTTTATAAATTCTCATAATAAACACAAGCAGCGGCAACACTGCGGTGTGCGATCTGTTCGAGAACGATCTCGATTACTTTGAACGGAATAAATACGCAATGGCTTGTATCAGCAAATATCGGTAGCTAGTCAAAAAAGTATCAGGAGCATAAACAAGATGGTAAAGTCAACCGAATCACTAGGAAAGGAATCTGCCAAAGTGAAAAAGGGGAAGCTGATCGAAGCCGAAAAAGCAGAAACAGGTAAGGATCATATAGAGCAGAATTCAGGTGGCTCACAACATATTTTAAAAAGGTGTAAAAATCATAGAAGCTTCCGTAAATTTTATAAATTCTCATAATAAACACAAGCAGCGGCAACACTGCGGTGTGCGATCTGTTCGAGAACGATCTCGATTACTTTGAACGGAATAAATACGCAATGGCTTGTATCAGCGTCAAATATCGGTAGCTAGTCAAAAAAGTATCAGGAGCATAAACAAGATGGCAAAGTCAACCGAATCACTAGGAAAGGAATCTGCCAAAGTGAAAAAGGGGAAGCTGATCGAAGCCGAAAAAGCAGAAACAGGTAAGGATCATATAGAGCAGAATTCAGGTGGCTCACAACATATTTTAAAAAGGTGTAAAAATCATAGAAGCTTCCGTAAATTTTATAAATTCTCATAATAAACACAAGCAGCGGCAACACTGCGGTGTGCGATCTGTTCGAGAACGATCTCGATTACTTTGAACGGAATAAATACGCAATGGCTTGTATCAGCGTCAAATATCGGTAGCTAGTCAAAAAAGTATCAGGAGCATAAACAAGATGGTAAAGTCAACCGAATCACTAGGAAAGGAATCTGCCAAAGTGAAAAAGAGGAAGCTAATCGATGCCGAAAAAGCAGAAACAGGTAAGGATCATATAGAGCAGAACTCAGGTGGCTCACAACATATTTTAAAAAGGTGTAAAAATCATAGAAGCTTCCGTAAATTTTATAAATTCTCATAATAAACACAAGCAGCGGCAACACTGCGGTGTGCGATCTGTTCGAGAACGATCTCGATTACTTTGAACGGAATAAATACGCAATGGCTTGTATCAGGGTCAAATATCGGTAGCTAGTCAAAAAAGTATCAGGAGCATAAACAAGATGGTAAAGTCAACCGAATCACTAGGAAAGGAATCTGCCAAAGTGAAAAAGGGGAAGCTGATCGAAGCCGAAAAAGCAGAAACAGGTAAGGATCATATAGAGCAGAATTCAGGTGGCTCACAACGTATTTTAAAAAGGTGTAAAAATCATAGAAGCTTCCGTAAATTTTATAAATTCTCATAATAAACACAAGCAGCGGCAACACTGCGGTGAGCGATCTGTTCGAGAACGATCTCGATTACTTTGAACGGAATAAATACGCAAGGCGCGGCGCCAGTGCGCTCAGTTTAAAAATGAACTGCACAAAGTCCAGCGGTGGGGCTAGAGTTGGCCTGTGCTTTAAAAACATTATGAGCAGTAGTAAGAAGATGAAGACATACCATTTCCTTTCGGAATGGGAAGAAGTTAAAGGTAAAAATGTATGTTTGTTATGTAATACATCTGTTTCGGTTACTAAAAAAGGGAATACCGAGAGCCACTATAAAACTGTACATTCGAATTTTGAAAAATTATTCCCATTACGTTCTGCAACCAGAATGGAAAAACTGAAACAAATAAAAAATAAGTTAATTGGACAACAGATAATGTTTTCAAAAACAATCGATAAAAGTAAAGCTGCAACTGAAAGATTTCAACGAAATTGCTATAGCGGCGCAATTTGTTGTTCCACCAGTTATGGAAATTGATATCCAAAAGTGGGGGAGGGTATATCTGCCTTCACACTTGTCCTTACAACTTGGAATGGTGGATAAATATTTCCGACCCTCGCGAGTCCATCACATGCTTCGCGGTACAGCCTACATATTTTCTCATGGAGCCAAATCCTATAGAACTATAGAGGGTATTTTAATTATATGACTCTGTTTAACTAACTTGATCCGTGTGATTTTTGGTTATTCAGGATGGGACATAACAAAATTTACGCCTGTACCTAGAAAAGTTTGCTAATTTTGATAATATAAAAGGATATTGGCAATTTAATCCAGATCTCTTCCAAAGAGAACCTCAGATCGTCGAACACTCGCCTGCAAGTTGCTCTTGAGATTGCCGCCATTTCTTATCTAAAGCTTCGCTTTAATTCGTTGAGGGTCCCCTTATGAACTGACGACAGCGTTGCGTGAGTCAACCTATTTGACGCTATTTTTTTGCATAAACTTGTGGCATTATTTTATGTAGTCGAGAAGCTGCCGTCTGATACTGCATACAAAAAAATGCATTTTTTTACAGGAAACGTGAAATGGGAGGTATATAAACACTACATTGCATCAATCGGAGTATGGTTAATGCTATCTGTCTTACTCCTGAACATAACGTACCAAGCCTTCAGCGTGGGTTCAAACGTATGGGTAGGAATTTGGGCTGACGATAACGATACTATGATCAACGGGACAGTGAACACGGCGAAGAGGGATATGTATTTGGCTGTATATGGTGTTCTGGGCATTGGACAAGGTAAACAATCTTTAGTTTAAGTTTTTCTTCATATTTGTTTGTTGTAGATTTATTTAGCATTAATGCTTCAATATCAATATTACACAGCGTATCACATTATAGATACAGGGTGACTTTGAAGTTGAGTCATTAATTTTCAGATAATGATTGTAGAAGGAAGATAAACCAAAATATGTGTGTAAAAATAAAAAAAATAAAAAAAAAAAATTTTACCTTGTTTTATAAAGTATCCTCCCGACAAGTATTTCAGTGTGAGGTCTTAAGTCACCTGATTCACGAGCCCGTTGTACTACATTAACAAAGGCACGAGGGGTTGGTTGCACTCGATTGGGAAACCGATCCGCATAAATATGTGCCATTTTTTATTTCGTTTGAGCCACGCAACAGACACCACTATTAACTCACGCGTTACCGACTGACACATCGACTGAATAAAAACATCGTGATCAGCGTTTCATTTCATTTCTTTTGATCAGATCTACTCACTGTTAAAATAAATGACTCAACTTCGAAGTATACAGAAATGTTTTTTCTTTTAACATTTTTGTAGTAAAATTAAAGTAACAAAGTTATAGCCCTTTGGAAGTTTGAGTACCGCCCTGTCTCAATAATAATATTATGTGCTCGTATTTGGCAACAACGGATATAATCCGCCTTATCGGTTCATCGCATCGGAAACAAAAAAGCGAAAGAATTTGGAACGATGTTTTTACAATTATTTTATTCAGTTGTATACAGTCAGTGTCAGTCGGTAACGCGTGAGTGAATAGTGATATCTATTGCGTGGCTCAAACGAAATAAAAAATGGCACATGTTTATGCGGATCGGTTTCCCAATCGAGTGCAACCAACCCCTCGTGCCTTTGTTAATGTAGTACAACGGGCTCGTGAATCAGGTGACTTAAGACCTCACAGGGGACGGCATGCCGGTGCTCCAAGACCTCACGATCAAATACAGGTCCGCACTGAAATACTTGTCGGGAGGATACTTTATAAAACAAGGGAATTTTTTTTTTTATTTTTACACACATATTTTGGTTTATCTTCCTTCTACAATCATTATCTGAAAATTAATGACTCAACTTCAAAGTCACCCTGTATATATATATCATATCTTCAAGTCTGTATAATTTGTATAAAAATCTTACTACTATAAATTCCGGTTTTCCATGAAAATTTCTCTTTAAACATTTTCAAACTGCCACATCTTGATATCGTTACTAAATTTATTAAATTCGTACAATCCTTTCTGAAATTCTGATTTGTTTGAAATATTGCTACTACAATTTTGTAAATGAAAGTCTATACTCTAGTAGAATAACAACTGTCATTGTTCAATTCAACAAAATTTGGTAGATGATTTTTTAACTTGAATATGAAAACGGAAACCAAATTTAGGTTATGAAATTTTTGATATTTAACCATTGTAGTTTTTTCAGCATAAAATTTAATCTAGTATATTTATTTTTATTTGAGATGATTCTCATTGCTTTATTTTGTAATTTTGAAATTACAGTCTCGTTAGCAGTGAACAAAAAATAGTCGAACAATATAACAAATAAGGAAGAATGTGTTGTAAACATTTTTTTTGGAATAAACGCTTAGATATTTTGGAAATAACGTATTCATAGTGCCCTTCAAATTTTAATTTACTATCTACGTATATGCCCAAATATTTAAATGCTTCGATTGACTAAATTTTTTCATGATTAATCGTAAGATTTGTCGTATTTTCATCTAAAGATTTTCTTATAAGCATATTTTGGTTTTCTTTGTGTTTAACTTGAGTTATTCACATTCAACTAATTATGTTTTTCATATCATTATTCAACAGCTCTATTGCAGTCTCAATGTCTTTATTTGATATACGTATATATACAGGGTGGCCCATCCATGTGTGGACGGAATATTATTCATCAACAAATAAATTTTGGGAAAATCTATTTATAGCATGTTATACATGACATTTGAGGGCACATTTCTAAAATATTGGCAATTATACAGGGAGTCCCAATTTTGACCTACATATCAAAATTATCTTTTAAATGGAATGCCTCAAATTTTATTGCTTATTTAGATAAACCAATTCAGAATAAGAAGATTCATATAACATACTATGGGGTTTTGGTAATTAGCTACTGAGATGTAAGGTGTTTTGTCCACAAAAACCGTCCACTTCAGCAACCCCTCAATCCGCCATTTTGAAATTTGCAGTGCTGAATTTTATATAAAAAAAACTTACACACCTCATCTTTTATCTTATTTGTTAGTATTGCAATTTTTCATTTTTGCTCATACAGGGTGGTCGAAAACGCGAATTGTACTTTTTGTCAAAAATTTCAAATGCATCACCCTGTATATTTGTGCCAGTTTGGATTCATTTTTTATGAGTTTTTTTGGAAGGTTTGATTCAAATAAAATTACTAGATTTTGAGCTATTAACCTTTCAATAGAACAACACATCAAAATTAAGGAAAACAATCGCTTCATCCATGCAAACAAAAGACAAAGTGGGCTAGTTCCATATTCAGCTTCAAGCGTGATAGAGAAAAACGACATACGGCGCTCATATACAACATGGTGATTTCGACAGAGAAAACTAAATCGATAGTGATATCAGCGGAATCGAGACGATGTAAACAGGTCGTAAATAACAAAATAATAGAACAAGTGATGGAAACGGAATACCTGGGAATCAAACTGTCAAGCAATGGAAACGTGGAAGAAGAAGTACAAAAACAAGTGAACATGGCGAACAGAGCAGCAGGATGTCTCAACAATACAATCTGGAGCAACAAATACCTTACAACGAAAACGAAAACTAGGAGATATAAATCAACAATAAGACCGATAATGACGTACACAGTGGAAACAAGAGCAGATACGGCGAAAACACAAAGATTATTGGAAACAGCAGAAATGAAAGTAACAGTAAGAAGTGGGGAAATACGAGCGAGATGTGGTATAGAGGAAATAAACCTGTGGACCAAAAGAAGAAAAATAGAAAGAATGACAGAAAATAGAACAGTACGAATAGCAAGAGATAAATCGTCAAATGGAAGAAGATCAATAGGACGACCAAGGAAAAGATTATCAGACAACATCAATTGAGGCTAAAAACCGAAATAAAACAGACATGAGCCTATTAATAAAGTAGGAAGAAGAAGAACAACAACAACATAAACAAACAGCTATCACTACTCCAGACCTAATCTACAGAAACTGCTCCAAAATATTACTGTAAACCTTTTTTCATTAGAAAGTAGAATATTAATAATAATAAATGCCTTTATTCCCAAACAGTTCTCAAAAAAATATTATAATATAGTATATATAAGCATTTTGAATGTTTTTCATTTCTAGCCTTCTCAACGATGCTAAGCAACCTCCTTTTCGCCAAGGGCACCATCAGAGCAGCGGTAAAGATTCACAGGCAGCTCCTGCACAATGTGATGCGGGTACCGTGCGCATTTTTCGACATCACACCCGTTGGCAGGGTGCTAGGAAGGTTCTCTCAGGATATCAACGGGATTGATCTGAGGCTACCGAATGCCTTCCAGATGCTGATGAGCACCATTGTTAGGGTAAGAGTAACCGACTAGTGGAATACTAAGAATTTATTGGATAGAGCCTATTTCACGAATATCCATTACGTTTTGACGTCTACTGAGATAAACAGCTTTTTTTACCACGAAGGCCTAAGGCCTAAACACCCATTGGGTACCGTGGGGCTATAGGGGAATACAGGGGAAAGGGGGAACACGTGTCCATGCAACATGCACACATTCTGGCTCCGCCTACGAGATCCGCCGGGTGGTACCCCCGCGTTCGACAGTCAGACACCGTCTACCACCTACGGACAATCAGTATTAGACTATAACGTTGGCAATAATTGGATCGGGTGTAAGTCTGGTAAAACTCAGGACCGTATTAGGAGCTATTGCTCACATACCTAGACACTTTAGTGACTGGGAATTTTGACAATAACACATACACATACAATACACATAGAAAAATGTTTATTAGAAAATTATTATAGTATATCTAGTTCTAGTCTAATCAGACGAAATTTACCTTGGTTTGCGAAACATTTGTAAAGTTTGGTTTTATTGATGCAAATTACACTGATCAACAGCCAAAAAATATCCTAAATAAAATCAACAAAATATTACTATTTTTAATGTGCTAAAACCGGAATGTAACTTATTTTTTCAATATTAGTTCAAGTTTTAGAGATACGGTAATTATATGTGTTCCTGCTGTGACAGTGTTAACATACTGTAATTCACAAGAATGCACGTGCTACATTTTTATATTCGGCAAGGAAAGATGATGTAATCGGCATGATTGTGTTACGTTATAGATACGTGTAAATTATATTGTTTTATATTAGCCATTTTTTCCTCAGTTGGCTGACAGCGTTCATGCAAGATGCCTCGAAAGTGTGTAAACAATCCAGATCAGTTTTGTTACGTGTGTGGTGATGTGACTTTTGCGTCTCATAGACGGTCTATTACTCCACTAATAACAAAGGCATATCAGCTTTATTTCTGTTGTAAACTAGGTGATCAAGACAAACAGTGGGCACCCCACATCTGCTGTAATACATGTGCTTCAAGTCTGAGGAGCTGGTTAAATGGCAAAAAACGGTCTATGCGCTTTGCTGTCCCAATGGTTTGGAGAGAGCCTACAAATCATATTAATGATTGTTACTTTTGCATGGTACCTTGTGTTGGACAAGCCACAGGTATGTCCAAGAAAAAAAAATCGGTTATTAACTACCCAAACATACCATCTGCGATGAGACCTGTGCCTCACAGTGACGAAAATCCTATTCCAAAACCCCCAGAATCCTACACTTGCGAATCAGAAAACGAATCAGATCATGGCGATCGAGTGATTCGTCAGGAAGAAGATATGCCATCAACGTCAAGAGATCCTGATTTTATATCGAGCACGTCATGCCACCAACCGCACAAAATAACACAGTCAGAATTAAATGATCTTGTAAGAGATTTAGAACTTCCAAAATGTAAGGCAGAGTTACTTGGATCAAGACTGCAGCAGTGGAACTTGTTAGAAGACGATGTTTCGGTATATGTATTTCATTAGAAAGTCGAGGCGAGTCAGCTTCATCGTGTTCGCAAAACGTAGACACTATAGGGCGCATTGTTTCCATGGGGCTAATTTGCTATTTACTGAATTACTATTACATATCGCTGTTGGTAAACAAATAAATGAAATTATTACTTAGTCATAAAATATTTATTTTTAAGATTTTCAACTGTTACCAATGGTAACAATGGTTACATGAACGCTTCGCCACTGGATAAAAACAAGCTAATTGAACTGAATATTCAAAATTTCAGTAAAGTGAGAAGTCCCAATAAAAAATGTTTTAAGTCAATTTTCTAGATTCAATGATTTTGACATGACACCTTTATCAACTTGCGTCTTCAATTGACTGTTGATTCGTTTGCACTATTTAGAATTATTTCTTGGTTTATTAGTCACAGCTATTACCATTTATTTCAATTTGTAAAAAGATTAGAATATGATTACATTTCTCGACCTATTAACCCTTTCGCAACGGACGACTTGTTACGACATCTGTCTGTCCTTACGGGGAAAACGCCGCTTGCTGATTTATCCGCTTCCTGTTCCAAATCAACATTTTACTTCGCGCTGATCTCTCCGCTTCCCGTTAGGAATGACTATACGTCTTTGTATTTTTGATTACATTCTTTAATGAAATAATTATATATAATATATATAATTTAAAAATAACATTTCAATTTCCAAAGACATTTTCATACAAAAATTTATTAAAAAATGCAAATACATACATATATTTATGTATATAACAAAAACATAACGTAACGTAACGTTGTAGCCCCTACTGAGCGAGGGCCGTGGCAAATGCTTGTTCCGGAAGTCGTTGTATCCAGTATACAACTTCTTCCCGTCCAAGTGATTGCGCTCGCGTTAAGGAATACCTCAGTACCGATTGCCGGGTGGCGGTACAAGTCCGCCAACGGGCCACTTTAGGTCTATTTAACATCACTAATATATAAAAAGAAGGTGGTAGACAAGGACCAGTCGACCGAGGCAGTACCACCCGCTAGCTTTTCCCAGGGTGTCTTATAAATGTCCGCATGTTTCCACACCTAAGCTATGCAGTCGGTTATCTACCAAAACAAAGAAATTAATGATGATGGATCCCTCGAGCACTAAAAACTCCGGACGTAAACTCACTCCACTCTCGGAATGTCCGGGTGGAGGGTGGGCTCGAGGGAACAACATCGAAGATAAAATTTGTTTTTCCAACATCTGCGGGATCAACAGCAACATTGATGCTGTTCATCACTACCTGCAATCCAATCGTCCCGCCGTGCTTTTCTTGGCGGAGACAAAAATCTCAGAGGCTGCACCGATTAACCATCTCAACTTCCCAAACTATGAGGTGCACTCCAATCTGAGAAAGAACGGGGGAGTTGTGGCTTTTGTCCGCAGCAGTCTTTCCTGCTCCAGGGATCTTTCTTTGGAATCAGACCGGAAGGACATTCTGTGGCTTCGCCTCAACTCCAAAACATCACCCAAATTTATTTGCTGCCTTTATCGCTCTCCCTCGAACCATAACTGGGATGACCTACTCGAATACCTCGCCGTCCAGATCGACTTCCTGAACATCAACCACCCCGCTTCAGAGGTAGTTGTTCTCGGTGATTTCAATGCCCATAATGAGCTTTGGTTGGGCTCAAATAAGACCGATGCAGCAGGTCGTGCAGTCGAAGCGTTCGCTCTTACTCAAGGGCTGACCCAGCTGGTGACGAGCCCTACTTTTTTCCCCCGCGTCTCGTCACACGCCAGTAGCCTGCTGGATCTCTTTCTGACCACGCATCCTGCCCCTTACAGCACTGCCGTCCTGTCCCCCCTGGGTAACTCAGATCACGGTGTTGTGGAGGTTAGGTTTCGGTCAGAAGTCGCTGTGGCCGCAGAAACTCGCACAGGCCGCAAAACTTGGCATTACGGACATGCCGACTGGGAGGGGCTCAGAGACTTCTTCTCTAGCTTTCCTTGGAGAGATGTCTGTTTCACTGACGCGGATGCGTCGACTGTCTGTTCTTCAATAACCGAAATTATCCACGTCGGAATGGAGGAATACATCCCTCACACAGTGAAAGCTCCTAAACCAGGGTCCAACGGCTGGTTCAACAAATCGTGTGACACTGCTCGCCAGCAGAAGATCAAGGCCCACAGAACCTACTTACAAAACCCCACTGTAGAGAACAGACAAGCCGACGTCGAGTCCAGAAACAAATATAACGAAGCGGTTCACAATGCCAAAACCCAGCATGATATAAAAGTTAGGCACAGGGTAATGTCGCAGCGCAATGGCAGTCGGTCTTTCTGGACGCTGGCCAAGCAGATTGAAAAGAACTTCTCACACAGTAGCCTTCCACCACTTACGTGTCAGGATGGAACTATTGTATTCGACTCAAAGGCCAAGGCGGAAGTGCTAGCCAAGATCTTTGCTGCCAACTCCACCATGGACGTCCCCATCAACGCCCAAGTGCCGTCAATTCAAAGGGTTCCCCACACTATGCGGGAGGTAACATTCAGGCATAAGACCGTAAGACGAGTGCTCTTGTCGCTCGACATCAACAAAGCTTCTGGTCCGGACTTGATTCCTGCCATTGTACTGAAGAGATGTGCAGCTGAGCTTGCTCCAGTTCTTTCGCGTCTCTTCCAGATATCTTATGAATCCGGCACCTTCCCAGAAAACTGGAAATTTGCTCATGTACAGCCCATCCCAAAAAAAGGATCTAAAACCGACCCTTACAACTACAGGCCTGTAGCTCTGCTTTCTGTTATAAGTAAAGTGATGGAGAGGTGCATAAATCGCGAGCTTCTGGACTACCTCGAACGTCACAGCTTGATTAGCGACAGGCAGTATGGTTTCCGGCACCAACGATCCACAGGGGACCTCCTAGCTTACGTCACGCAACTGTGGAGTAAACTCATCCAGTCTCATGGTGAGGCTCATGTCGTTGCTCTTGACATCACGAAAGCGTTCGATCAGCTGTGGCACCCTGCCCTCTTGAGCAAACTTCCATCCTACGGCCTCCCAGAAAAGCTTTGCAGATGGGTGGCTGACTTTATCTCTGGCCGCAAGATATCCGTCGTAATTGACGGATTCTCCTCTTCATCCCACAACGTCAACGCGGGTGTTCCCCAGGGATCGGTCTTGGCTCCAACACTGTTTCTCTTACATATCAACGACCTCCTTTCCTGCACGATCAACCCAATCCACAGCTTCGCTGATGACAGCACTCTACATACAGGAATTCAGAGTGACAAGCCGATCTCTGCCGCTGAGCTGGAAAAAAGAAGACTAGCGACGACTTCTTCTCTGACAAGAGACCTGGAGGCTATCACTGCTTGGGGACGCAACAATCTTGTACAGTTCAATGCTTCCAAAACACAGTACTGCACTTTGACGAACAAAAAGCGTCCTAGCGCTCATACAGTTTCGATGGACGGTCGAGTTCTACCAAAGAGCCATTCATTTCGGTTGGTCGGAGTCCAGATCACCGAGGACCTGATCTGGCACGAACACATCTCTTCAATAGCTGCAGCTGCTGGGAAAAAGCTAGGCTATTTGTTTAGGGCTAAGAAGTACTTTTCTCCGCATGACCTTCTCACTCTCTACAAGGCCCAGATAAGGCCCAGCCTCGAGTATTGCTCACACATTTGGGGTGCTGCCGCCCCGACTACATTGTCCATGCTCGATGCTGTCCAGAGGAGGGCGGTCCGACTGATCGATGACTCTTCTCTAACAGACAGTCTCGGGACTCTTTCGCACCGGCGGGCCGTCGGCGATCTAGCTCTTTTCTATCGCTACACCAACGGGCTTTGCTCCTCAGAGCTCTCGTCCATGATGCCGCCGCGCGATGTGCCTGCCAGACAGACCCGCCTGACTTCGGCGTCCCATCCTAACCGTGTCAAACTTCGTACATCCAGAACTGGCCGATACGACCGCTCCTTTATCCCGAGGGTGTCTAGATTGTGGAACAAACTACGGGAGGAAGCTTTTCCCAGTTCTACTAACCTTAGGCAGTTCAAAAATCGTATTAACAAAATTTCTTTGGGATCATCATAGCAGCCGCGGTGTTCCGGCATTTAGGCTTCTGCCTGCGCGGCTGTTTCGATATAAAAAAAAAAAAAAAAAAAAAAAAAAATGTTTTTCGTAAACGCCACAAGTACTTAGAACCATTTTTCAATATGGAGAATAACTTGGTTTTCTGCAGTAATATTAACGGCTTAATGGCGGCTTTAAATATAAACTATAACCCATAAGAATGGAGATTGTTTATAGACAGTTCAACATTGAGTTTAACGGCAGTGTTATTGCATATTGGAAATATTTTACCATCTCTTCCTGTAGGGTATGCAGGTCACATGAAAGAATCATATGACAATATGAAGTACCTATTGACATGCATAAAATACGATGAGCACCAATGGCATATTTGTGGCGATTTGAAAGTTGTTGCACTTTTACTTGGGCTGCAGCTAGGCTACACAAAGTTTTGCTGTTTTTTGTGTGAATGGGACAGTCGGGCAAAGGCACTTCATTACACCAGACAAAACTGGCCTGTTCGTCAATTCCTAGAGCCAGGTCAAAAAAATGTACAGCATATGCCATTAGTAGATTCGAAAAAAAATTTATTACCACCACTGCATATCAAGTTGGGCCTAATGAAAAACTTTTTCAAGGCATTAGATAGAGATGGGTCAGCTTTTCAATACCTGCGTCAGAAATTTCCAAGACTAAGTGAGGCAAAGGTTAAAGAAGGTATTTTTGTTGGGCCACAGATTCGAAATATTTTGAAAGATACACAGTTTGAAAACACTTTAACAGGTATTGAAAAAACTGCTTGGAATGATTTCCGTCTGGTGGTCACTAATTTCTTGGGAAATAGAAAAGCTGACAACTATAAAACCCTTGTCAAAAATATGCTGCCATCGTATCAAAGACGGGCTGTGATATGTCTCTTAAGATACATTTCCTACACTCACACCTGGACTTTTTTCCTGACAATTGCGGAGCCGTAAGTGATGAGCACGGCGAACGTTTTCATCAGGATATTTCAACAATGGAAAAAAGGTACCAGGGAAAGTGGAATCCTTCCATGCTTGCAGACTACTGTTGGACTCTTGGTAGAGATGCTCCAGAAACGATCCATAAAAGAACAGCAAAAAGACAGCGCATATAGTGATTCTTATAAGTACTCGTATATGAATCTTGTTACTTTTTTTAATATATCCTTAAAAATAAAAAGTTTTTTTTCTAAACCGCAACTAATTTTTTTATTTCATTGTCATTTTTGCATTCAGCGCCCCAAAATTAACAAAGTGCACTTTTCCCACAAGATACAATTAAAAAACTCAAATTTGCTGTCCAGTGTTATATAAAATAGGTACACCAATTTTTGTGGGAAAACTTTTTATACAACAAAGAATGAGAATAGGCGTTTTTTGAGATTCAATCAAAAACGTTAGCAGGAACGAAAAGACTCTTCAATATCAAGTATCTGTGTATTACTATCGTCACATTACCAACCTGCATTTTGAGTAGGTTTTCGGTCATAACTTTTTTGCTATTAGTCGAATCTTTTTACGAAAGGTCTCATTTTGTAGGTCTCGTAAATACCCAAAAATCTTGTTTAAAAAACACGTTTTCTCAATCTTTGTTGTTGAATAAAAAGTTTCCCACAAAAGTCGGTGTAGCGATTTTATGCATCCATGTTTGAATACCCCCTTGAGTAACTTGCAGCAATAAAACCAGACTTTACAATTATTTCGCAAATCAGGGATATTTTCGACTAATATGATTAGACTATTGCTTGAATTTGTAACCCGCGTGTTTTTAGCAAAATCAGCCGTTCCTTCTACGCATTCTGTCTCAACGGCTAATTGTATGATTGTTATATTGTACCAAATTTGGAGAGAATTCTACAATGTAACTACAAAAAAAGAAAGTATTTGTTAAGCATAAGTTATTGAATTTTTCAGGTATGTGGTACCTTGTTCGTGATTAGCTTCTCGACCCCACTGTTCATAGCTGTGATAATCCCTGTAGCGATTCTTTACATATGGATTCAGAGAGTATACGTAGCTACCTCTCGGCAGGTGATGAGACTGTCGTCTGTCACCGCCTCACCTATATACTCGCACTTCGGGGAAACGCTTAGTGGAGCTCAATGCATAAGGTCAGTAGGTAACCTCATTTTTTTCACAATAACTCCTGATCTTAAGATTGTCTTAGTTCAACTCCGTCACTAAGTCAAACCACAGACGTTGGAAAAAATATTTTACTTTTCGGCAGCCTTTTTCAAATCATATAATTAAAAAGTGAGGAGCATTGACTTTCGTCTCAAAAATAATAATATTTATTCACATCAATTATAAATTGTGAATAAACTTAATACTTCACAAAACGAAAATATCCTTTTAACACATATAACATAGAACCCAGTAGTTACAATAAATTGATGGATAAGGTCTAGAAAAAATCTATATGATATAAATTTAATACCTCAATTTTGTACCAGTATTCAATAGCCACTCTTATAAATCTATTTTCCATAATCATGTTTTCTTTATAATTTTGGACCTACGTATATATAAGACATTATTACTTTGGCGTCGCAATGATTATTTGTTTATTTTTATTTCTATACTACAACTATTTAAAACTGTAATGACTCATACACGTGATCAACACGTGATCAGAGCTCGATCCCGGCTTCCTTCCAGTACAGCCGTATAGCGTACGACATATGTCGTTTCTGTGGCTTTGCGGTGATCAACAGCACAGACAGAGATGGAAATAATGGCTGATTGTTCTCCGCCGGTAGAACCAATGAAATCAAAGACGCGCCTCGACCGGCAGACTCATAGGCGTCGGCAACGCATTGGAACGTGTTTCGTTGAGCGATCGCATATTGTGTGTTTTTATAAGAATTGTTGTGTGATTGTTATTGTTGTGGTTTCTGTGGTTACTGTTTTGGTTATACTTAACCATGGAGAGTACAAATGGTACGAGTGGAAGTACTTAAAGCCAGGGAACAAGTAGACGGCTTCGTAAAGTACTGAAGAGGGACGCGAAAGAAATCGTGCTCAACGTGTTCAATTATCTGAACAGAACTATGTCGCAGGGAGATACACTCGCGCATTGTGAAAGTATGACAGGCGTTCCAGAGTGGACCATTCGCAGGGTGGTGCATGAAAAGAAGAAAACTGGAGCTACTACTGATCCAAAGTTTAATTTGAAGGGACGATAGGCCGTTAAATTGGATGACGATAGCAAAATGGCGTTAAGGCGAACCGTACATTCATTCTTCTTTAGGAATGAGATACCAACCCTCAAGGCTGTACATGCAGCGATCAAGGAAAATGAAATTATACCCCAAATGAGCGTCGAGGTAATGAGGAAATCCCTGCACGAAATTAATTTTCGTTACGAAACGCGTAATCGGTAGTCAGTATTGATAGAGAGACCTGAAATAGTCGCCTGGCGTCGAAAATACCTACGCGAAATGATTGAATATAGGCGACAAAGCAGAAAAATCTATTATTTGGACGAGTCATGGATAAATGCAGGTCACACAGTTAAAAAAACCTGGATAGACAAAAACGTAGTGAGTAATCGACAAGCAAGCATTGAAGTTTTGTCAACAGGTCTTCGTGGACCGTCAGGGAAAGGTCAAAGATTGATCGTAACTCATATTGGTAGCGATAGTGGCTTTTTAGAAGAGTGTGACTTGATTTTCGTCTCTAAGAAAGGAGGTGATTACCATGACGAAATGAATGCCAGCTGCTTCGAGAGCTGGTTTCAAGGGGTGCTTCAGCGAGTTGAGCCCAACTCTGTGATCGTCATGGATAGTGCTTCCTACCATAGTCGTCGAGCCGAACGTGTACCGACTATGGGATCTCGAAAAAGTGACATGCAGCAATGGTTGCGCGAAAAAGGAATCCCGTTTGACGATTCATGTGTGAAAGCGGAATTGTATGAAAAAATTAAACAGCACAAACCTGCGAACATTAGTTACGTGACTGATGAGATGGCCCGTCAATGTGGTGTCACTGTGCTGCGGTTACCGCCCTACCACTGTGAACTGAACCCAATAGAGCTCATCTGGGCTCAAGTGAAGGGTTATATTGCGCGCCATAACACAACCTTCAAATTACCAGACGTTAAGGTTTTACTTGAGACTTCCATACAGCTAGTAACGCCCGAAGCTTGGCAGAATGCTATCCGTCATGTTGTGAAGGAAGAAACAAAAATGTGGCAGCTTGACCACCACATCGACACCATCATAGAGCCAGTTATAGTGAATTTCAACGAGGAAAGCGATAGCGACAGTTTATTACTGTCAGATGTAAGTGGAAGCGACGATGAATAAAGGTAATTCCCAAATTTTTGACTTACAATATGTTTCAAACCACTCTTTATTAAGCATGTGACAAATCTAGTTCACCCATGTTAAACATTCATACCCCGCCTATGAACAGCCGACTACTGGTAGTTAAGTGATGTTCACGTGAACATCGATGAGTCATTACAGTTTTAGATAGTTATAGTATAGTATATTATATTCCATTATGCTATACAGGGTGGCCCAACGAAAAGGTCGCACCCCCATCCCCATTTGTGACTCTCCTGGTACATTTTGAGAAAAACGTCAATTTTTATCTATAGCCGTACAATACAGGGTGATCCAAAAATAAGATACTGCGTTACACTTTAGATTTTTAGAAGGAAACCCCCATTTTTTTCATTTTTACATTTTCCATGAAGTTTTTAGTAACTTTTATATAATAAAGTGTATGTGAACTAAAACTCCCTTAGGTAGCGTTTATTAGAACACTGATCTGTGAATAAAGTCAATATTTTAGAGCGTTAACTTTAATTCATTTTTTTTTCATAGAGCCTATAAAAAGCAAGAGGTTTTCATCGAAGATTCAGAAAACAAAGTGGATCTTAACCAAATATGTCAGTACCCCACTATTATATCGTCTAGATGGTTATCGCTCAGATTGGAGACTATAGGAAACTTAATTATCTTCTTCGCTGCTCTATTTGCGGTATTAGAAAGAGAAAAGGAACCGGCTTTAGTCGGTTTGTCTGTTTCGTATGCTTTGCAGGTAAGATGTATTTGATTTTATAATTTGGTAAATAGCACCGATAAACACAGGATTTGTGACATGATAATTTTTGAGTGTATCTTATGTATTTTGAGACGCTTAAATCAAATCTAAAAACAATTTTTCTCCCACAGATATTCGGTAAAAACTACTTTTGAAAATGTGTTTTCATTTGCTGTAAACAAGACGGTTGAACAATATAAAAAATATGAAAACAATTATTTTAACTTTCTGATCTCATCATGTGGTTGTGTTTTTGGTCCTGGACTTCCCTATTGTCCCGACCAACAAATGAATTCACAATAGGCTAGTACTCACGCTAGGTATTAAATGTTTTACTAAACATACTAATAGTAATACTGCTGCAAATCACATTCGGTCAGAGACCACTTCAATTACAAATGCAACATTCAATAAGGCAGAACAGACTACGGGGCCATATTCCATTGCCACCTAGATCATTGGACCTAAGTCCACAAATTTTTTTATTAGGGTTGCTTAAGGCCCGTATCGTCAGTCGTCCCTACAATTGTAGGGCGCCTTTATGGCCTCCTTGATTGTCATAGTTTTCTACATCTCCGTGTCAGCGCTCTATTTTGAGGTTATGTCACAATCATCTATTTGCATCAAATTGTGCTTGCTTTTGAGTTGTATCAAGTTTTATCAGCCTGAAATTTCCTACAATTTAAAAAGAAAACATATCTTCACAATAGGAGAGCGCTGACGCTGACACGGGACAAGTGTAATGTAGAAATTTTTGAAGGAGAGAAAGGAGTATGACAATCAAGGAGGTCATAAAGGCGCCCTACAATTGACTGACGATACGGGCCTTAGAGATTTTGTATGCCAAGCTGCGCTGACTAGACTAACAAAATTTATGTAGTTCCAAAATTGAGGCATTCGAGCATTTGTCGGTTAAATGTAGGTCATGTATGAGAGCCAATGGTGCTTATTACACTGATATCTTAAATGTAAATTATCATTTAACAACAATCCTGTCCATTTTTTTTGTATCCAAGCCATATATTGTTATTTTCTGATATCTACGAAAACTGACCCTCCTCCATTATAACAACAATAAAACAGCAGAATGCGAAAAACGAATCATTTAAAAATTGCCAATAGTTGGCCAACTTTTTCGTCAAATTGGCACAGTGATCATACTTGTTCCTCTCACTCTAAAGGATTTCAAAGTCAGACGTGAGAAGGGGTTTTAATAAAAGTTCAGACTTTGGCATGCTTAATTCTAGATATTTCAAAGCAAACCTGGTTCAAAAAAGGTGAAATTTGTAGGAATGGCGAGCGATTAAATGAATATAAGCGTTAAATAAATGAAAGCTGAAATTCTCAAAAACTAAGAAAATAAAATTTTACCATCTAGTATGCCTTGACGTGATGTATCTACGAGTATAATTGCAGGATTATCCTTCAATTTCGGGATACCCTGTATATCCGTCTTGAGCTTTTAAAAATTGAAATCGATATATTTCGTTTTCTCAAGCCGAATACTCTAAGAAATACTCCTTTATTCTTTAAATTAGATATGGGTCAAGTAGCCTATATACAGAGTCCGCCAAAAGAACCTGATGAGTTTCAATATGAAACTACAAATGTATCTTTCAAGATATTTATTTTCATATATAAGTAATCGAAAGTGTATTACATGCCATTTTATGTATGGAAAATAACTTCGGTCAAATGATGTCCTTCACTGCGGACACACTCTTCCAAACGGTTTCGCACATTCCCCATTACGCGCTGTACCATACTCATCGGAATCGCGCTAATTTCATTGCGAATGTTTTCCTTCAATTCTTCAATGGTCCTTGGGCTCATTAAATATACCTTGTTTTTGAGATAACCCCATAACCAATAGTCACAAGCCGTGAGATCGGGAGACCTTGCCGGCCAAGGAACATCTCCATTCCGCGAAATGACTCTTCCTGGAAACATTTCTCGCAGTCGAACCATTGTTGCTCGTGCTGTATGCGCTGTGGCGCCATCTTGCTGAAACCATACAGTATTTAAATTTATGTTCCGTCGACGAAGCTCTGGTTCGAAAAATTTCCAGCATCGTCCTCAAAAAAATAGGGTCCAATTATGCCGAATCGCGACACTCCGCACCAAACAGTAACCTTGCGACTATGAAGGGGTCGCTGGTGAAGTTCTCTCGGGTTTTCTGCACACCAGTAGCGAAAATTCTGCTTATTGCGTAGCCTGATAACTCGAAATGCGCCTCATCAGACATAATTAAGCCACCTAAAGCGTTTTCATCCAAAAGTTCCAGAAGCTGGTTGCTTGCAGTCAAACGGTTCACAAAGTCTTCAGCTGTCAGTTCTTGAACCATCGCTAATTTGTAAGGGTGATAATGTAAATCCTTATGCAAAATACGCCGCACTGTTGTTTCTGAAAGCCTTAGACTAATTGCTTGTAGCCTAGCTGAACGACGTGGACTTTGCTGCACCGCTGTTCGCACCCTCTCAATATTGGATGGAGTCCGAACTGTTCGACGCATTCCTGGTGGCTTAGCTTTCATTGCTGATGCAGATCGACGAAAATTTTTGACCCACAACTTAATTGTGTTACGGCATGGAACAGAACCATGACGTCCGACATTGAAATGTGTACGAAATAGACGCTGTGTAATGATCACCGAGTCGTGATTTTTAAAATACGTCTCGACAACAAATGCGCGATGTTCACTTGTCCACAGCTCCATGACTACTGAAATGGCTTCTACTACCGATGTCTTGCCCACTGTAACGACTTCATAAGGTTAGACTACGCGTTCTAGGGGAATTGTTTGAAGCCGCGAAAAATAAACAAACAAGCCCTCACTGTATGTATACATATCTGCTATTGATAGTTAGGTAATTTTAGATACCTGATTTGAGGCTATTTTAGTTTGGGATTGCCTCTGTATGATGCAAAACACTTTATAATGGAATTTGATCACTCTCAATCATAATATTCCCGTATGTAATAGCTGTCCATACATAATTAATGCGTATTTCTCTGACTGTATCTCGTTTCAGTATCGCATCGATTTTTTTTGCTTAAACTGACTGGACTATGAAGCGTCTGACTCTATCAGCCCCATGTTTATTTGTTGACTGTGAACTCTTTGTTCCGTTGTGTTAAAGCAGCTAATATACAGTGAGTCGTGAGTGAAAAATTGGTAGAAATAGACAATAATTAAAGACAAGTGTGTGTAGTTTGTGGCAGACCATACTGGAAGTAATCCAACGTGAGTTTTCGTGTGTAAGTAATTAACGCATTTATAACCTCAAAATGCATGGTCGTCCCAACGACATCATATGAAGTCGTTGGGTTGTCCTTAGTCCTAGGTTTCTTAATAGCTTGATAAGAATAATTTCACTTGGAATATTTTGAATAATGATAATGGCTTAACGCATGGTTATGTATTTCTAGTTTTCCAACTCGTTCGTCGTGCTGCCAGTTACTGAAATGGATTTGGTTGGCTCAGATCATTGTGAGGATCAGAACCCGAATGTCGATATCAGTACAAGTAGCAATAGGATGTCTGAACCTGCAGAGATCATCATTGAATATGAGCACACCTTCACAAGTACCGATGCCAAAATTGGACATTCTACTCCTAAGCGGAAAAGGTTATGAATTGTTTATACATTAGAGTACCTATGTTTTGGAAAATCATTTTCAGATGGCAGGAACTGAATCTTCGTTTCTTCAGTTTTTAGCTAACACTCATTTGTAGTGCTTGGTTCACTAACAGTAATTTGTTTTTTTCTTGCAGGAATGAATCTATGAGTGCTGCAGTTAGAGATGGAGGGCTGAAGAGATTGACAAGTCCTCAATCAGACAACTGTGATGTCTTGTCAATATCTTCAACTACAGTGACAGCATCTGAATGCAATATAAGGTATTGCTGTTATTCATTCAAGTTCTGATGCACATTAAAGACCTTATATGTTGAATTCCAGCTACTTTGATAGTTCCCAGGTCATTGAATGAATGACAAAATTGTATTGTTAATAGTTTTGTTTCCATTTTACTGCTTTGTTGACCAAACAACACTATTCATGAGAAGTTAAAGCTTTATTTTGTTCTTAACGAACTCCAGCTATACTGTTGTACTTAATTGAATTGATTATTTTGGCAACAAAATCCAATTCTTGGTCAATAACATGTTGTTTGCTTTCTACTGTCCCTAGTGACTAAATAATACTATTCATCAGTCGAATGGATTAGTTTACTGCAACTGTATACATTCATTTTGACATATATTTTTGTTTATAGTAACAACTCTGACACTGTTTTGGCAAGAAATGATAGTTCAATTACTCTGTCGGCCAGCTCATTGTCAGCAACAGTTACTGCAAGCTCTGATGATGAACCTAGAGAACTACCAAGCATCTCGGGGAAAATGACTAGGCATAGGCAAATAATGCAGCAAAGGTGAGTTCAAGTTTTCAAAATTGATAATGATGAGCACACAAAGTAATATCTATTATTTCAGATCTAAAATGCATAAGCATGTATGGAACATTTCTGGCAAAACTGTAGGTAGCGCAGAAAAAACAATAGCGTCTCTGAAAAAGAAAATTAAAAATCTTCAGCAGCAAAATCGCAGACTGAAGTCTAAAGTATATTCCCAGCAATCATTAATGGAGTATTTGAGGGAGACATGTGGTTTGACGCCAAATGCAGGACTAGTTTTGAATGTAGGTATCAGTTGCATGCTGCTACACACTTCAATTAGCCTAGAACTTATTGTTTCCATTTTAGTTTAACATGTTTACAATACTGAAAAAGATTTATGTTTTTTTTTTTGGTTTTATGCAAAGTTTCAATAATATTCTACTTTGTAACATGATTATTCCATGAATATATATTTGTTTTCAGGCATCAGTGGATGATGGCACAAAGGAAATTCTGAAACGATTTATCAAGGGGAAGTCAAAACAAAAATATAATGCTTCTCTCAGAGCTTTTGCATTAACTTTGCATTTTTATAGCTCAAAAGCTTACGATTTTGTGAGAGAGCAATTCAATAAAAGTCTACCACACCCCCATACTCTAATAAAATGGTACCAACGGATAAATGGTGCACCTGGCTTCAGCATGGAGGCAAAAAACAACTTACTGTGTAAAGTACAAACGGAACAGAAGCATGGCCGTAAAGTTTTGTGCAATCTGGTCATGGATTCAATGGCAATTAGGCGGCGAATAGAATGGAATGGCCAAAAGTGGACAGGATACATTGACTTGGGTTTTGATATGGATGGAGATAAACTTCCTGAGGTTAAAGAAGCATTGGTTATGATGCTAGTGGCTATAAATGGCAAATGGAAGCTACCTGTAGGATACTTCTTCATCAATGGTCTAAGTGGAGAGGAACAGGCAAACTTAGTATCAAATCTTCTTACTTTTATTCACGATACAGGTGTTATCATTTGTTCAGTAACATTTGATGGGGCCTCTCAAAATATTTCGATGATAAAACACTTGGGAGCTGATCTGAAAATTGGAAACTTAAAAACCTGGTTCCCACATCCAGTTGATTCGCACAGGGTGTACGTTTATCTCGATCCATGTCACATGCTAAAATTAATCAGGAACTGCTTAGCAACTTATAAAAATTTCAAGACAGATCAAAATGAGTTAGTTTCTTGGGAATACTTTGAAAAGTTGGTAAACATTCAAAACAATGAAGGCTTAAGAGCTGCTACCAAAATTAAAGAAAGACATGTGAAATGGGAAAATGAAAAAATGAAGGTATGCCTAGCAGCACAAACATTCAGTAAAAGTGTTGCTGATGCACTGAGGTTTCTGGAAACAGATTTAGGTTTGAAAGAATTTGAAGGTGCTTCAGCAACTGCCAACTTTGCTGAAATGATAAATAATATTTTTGACATTTTTAATAGTAATTCGAGATACTCAAAATACGAATTCAAACAAGGCTTAGATGTCAATAATGCTCAGCAGATATTTGTATATTTGGAACAGTGCAAGACATACTTTGAAGGTCTTAAGACAGAAACAACCCCAGTACTTCAATGCAGAAGGAAAACGGGTTTCCTGGGATTTTTGATTTGTATGGCTAGTTTACAGCAATTTTATCTAGAATATGTCATTGAATTCAAATACTTGAATTACATATTGACATACAAGCTGTCCCAAGACCATATTGAGCTATTTTTTAGCGCAGTGCGTAGTAAGGGAGGATGTAATAATAATCCAACTGCTCGACAATTTGAAAGTATTTTCAAGAGATTACTTTTGCATTGTGACATTAAGGGCTCCAAGTATGGAAATGTTGTTTCACTGGACAACACTAGTATTCTAGGCACTACATATATCAACACTTTGACTAAAACTAATTGTGGCAACATTCTTTCAGAGAATGATGATTATATGGAGAATACTACAGAAGTTTTAATATTTGGTAGTTGTTCATTACATCTGTGGCAGCTAACTCCGTATGTCTGTGATATTGTCGCATACATATCTGGCTTTGTGGTGAAAAATTTGAAAAAGTGTGTATCTTGTCATGAATGCCTGCTGCTAATGGAATCCAGTGAAACACGTTCTTTGTTGCAAAAAAGGAAGCAATATGGCAACTTAACACGAGCTTCTAATTATGTTATAAAAGTCTGTGAAGAAGGGGAGAGGTCTGTAAGGTCCTTGAAAGCCATTTCCAGCATATTTAGCAATAAACTTGGAAACATCGAAAAATACTTAGTAAGCTATACACTAAGGAAGTTAAATACATCAATATTTGAAGTATTTGGTGACCATGTTCTAGATGATAGCTTCGAAAACAATCATTCACTGCAGCTGACAAAGATGATTTTGGCTAAATACATAAGGCTAAGGTTACACCACGAGTCAAATTTAGCATCAGAATTTGGTAGACGATACAGAAGTGACCTCACAAAAAGCATACTATTCAGAAATCAGTAAAACTTTGATATGATTTTTCTCTACATTTTGTTATTTTCATCTCTGACCTTTCAACCTGTTAGAACGCCTCAGCTGAGTTTACGTGATTCAGATCATTCGAGATGATCAAAATAAATTAAAGAAGTCAATGATTTGTGTTTCTTGTGAGATGAATGGGACTTGAAGCCAACTTTTCTCCCATTCTTTTTTTGGGGGGGGGGGGGGGCACCATCACCGATACCTTTTTTCTATGGGACATCATCATCATAAAACCTTCCACTTTGAGGGGCACCAACATTACTTTTTGGTGAGGGGAACCACATCGCCTTTTTGAGTGCTATGATCATTACACCAACATTGCACTTGTACATGGGGCACAGTCATCACATCATTTCACCACCAGCGCATGGGACCATCCCTGTTTTAAACTCAGATTTGTCCACTCTTTGCGAGAGTAGATCAAAAGATAAATCATTCTTTTCATGTGATTCTTACCTCAATTTTTGCTTATTGTTTGGGGTTTTTTTCTAATATTGTTTGAATTTTACAACCTTGTTTTATTTGTCCTCATGCTGCTATCGTTCTTTACAATTACAACATCAACTCTACCCTGATCTCTCATATCCTACTACTGAGCAACCAAGAGCTATAAGTATGAGCTTACATATGGCATGCTGCCTCATCTTTTTCTTGGGGTATGTGTGAGGTTATAATGTGACTGCGTTCAAGAGTAAATTTTGTCTTTTTATTCTTTTGAAATTTTGTACGCGCCTCTTATACTGTTTAATATAGATTTAATATGTTTGGATAAAGTAGCTACATAGGGGTAAATTATTTATTGTATTGTGTATATCATATTTCTATTAAAGACGTTTTATTATTATTATAATAACTGAATTAAAATATTTCAAACATTTGTTGTTTAATTATCCCATTACCTGTATCCACTGTTACTGTTTTATAAAAATTATAATAAACCTACAGAAACCCAAATCCTCTTAAATACACTGCATCAGAATATGTTCTTTTGGGACTAGCTTGAGATGCTACCAAATAATATAACTGAATGTACCCAATAATTTAGAGTGACTGCACACTGCCAACTTTTTAGTTTCGGTGGAAACATTGCATTCCTTGCAAGGGAACATTTTATTTTATGGCATGCTGGCTCTAAACTTTGGATATTGTTCATGAACATTGTCTATTTAAACAACTCGTTCTTAGTTGTGAACTCGTTCAAGTCAATATCGGGATAATGATTACATATTGTACAACTTGCAAATTTTTCTCGCTTGAAATCGTGAAAATCCGAAACACGGATATTTTGGGTACATTGAAGTGCAATGAGATTCTGTATGAATGAATTGGTAACCTACTTAAACAAAATATTGATACGCCTATGGAAAATGAATGTCAATCGTCGAACGTTTGTTTACAAAACAGTCTTCACCTGTCCCCTTGCACCCCTGAAGCGGTTACAAACAATGACACGTATACATGCGTAGTCTAACCTTATGAAGTCGTTGACTGTAACCGATGTTCTACGTCAAACAACAGCTTCGTACTATCCATTCTGAAAACGTCAGGTTCCTTTGGCGGACCCTGTATGAACAAACTAGCTACTAAGTTTCGATTACCCCAGCAACAGTGAAAGTAAAGTAAAAACATTTCAAATGAATTTTGTTATTTGTTTGTTGTTCGTTTATTAACTGGAGCAATATTTAGGTAAAACAACACAGTTTGAATCAGTAATTCCTTCTTTATCATATAAAAGTATCAGGACATTATATTTCAAAAAAGTTAAATATAAACGCAGGAGTACCTCAAGGATCGGTATTAGGTCCGATCATATTTTTAGTCTATATAAATTATTTAATAAAATTAAAGATAAATTATAATATATTCGTAGTTTTTCCTGATGATACTACAATAATTTGGCAAGACACAGATATAAATTGAATCAAGACAAAAATTGATAGTTATATTTTATATTTTATACATAAATGATTTACCTGCCATAGTAAAAAATGCAAAATTCAGATTTTCGCCGATGACACTATGATTTATATAAGTACTAAAAATATTCAGTCTGGTATCTCTTATATAAATGAAGACTTGAAGCTTGTCTCAAAATGGTTAGCATCTAACAGACTAAAATTAAATACAATTAAAACAAAAGCTATGTTAATCGGAAAAAACAATGTACAAATGTTCAACTGAATATTGATGGTGAAGATATTGAATTCGTAGAAAATTTTAAATACCTGGGGGTTTTTGTTGACTCTCGAATAATTTTTGATATTCATTATGAAAAAGTTATAAATAAGATTAGTAGTAAAGTGGGATATTTATCGAGAGTTTCTGGATGTCTGAGTTCATATAGCAGAAAAATTATCTATAATACCATCATTCTTCCAAATTTCTTGTACTGTTCGACTATTCTATATTTAGCAAATAATTCCATTTTTGAAAGACTGCAATTTTTACAAAATAAGTGCATGAGAATAATACTAAATAAAGATAAATATACTCCAATTAGGCAAATGCTTAGCAAATTAAAATGGCTCAATCTAAAAAATTTTATCAAATATCTTGTAATGATATAAAAAATAATATATTTCCATCAAGCCTAACTAATTTAACATCATCAAATGTTGACTATCATTTACATAATACCAGGAATAAAGATGACTTCCATTTAATGACCAAAAAGTATAACATGCTACAAATCTGTATTCCATCAAGGGTTGATTGAATATAATAAATTATACTCGGAGATAAAAGACCAGAAAACTTTGACAAAATTGAAAGTAAAATTGAGAAATCACTTGTTAAATCTACAATTATAGGTTGCCCAGCATTTACATCATACATATGGCTTGAATTTACTAGTTCTAAGTTGTTTACAATTATTCTGTTTATGTAGCCAAATGTGCTAAATAAATCTTTCTACTACTACTACTAAATTCTTGAGACTGACCATTGATCATAAATTAGATTTTACTGATCATGTACACAAATTGCTGAGTCAATTACCAAAGATTTCCTTTATTATAACAACATTTAGTTACAACGTAGGTAAAGCACAGCCTTAAGCAGTTACTTTGCTTAGTTGAAAGTACGTATAGATTGAGATATAGTATTCCCTTTTGGTGTGTCTGATCCCAAAATTGTTTAAAAAAGTGCTTATCCTGCAGAAACGGTCTATTAGATATATAATCAAAAGTAATCCTTGAGCTTCATGTAGGCCTTTTTTATATACTACAACCACCACGAAGGCCTAAGGCCTAAACACTCATGGGGTACCGTGGGGCTATAGGGGGATACAGGGGAAACGGGGAACGCCACACGGACTATGGCGAGGAAACACATATGCATGCAACGCCTACGAGATCCGCCGGGTGGTACCTCCGCGTTCGACAGTCAGAGACCGTCTACCACCTACGAATTGTGAATCTTAAAATAATGACTGTTGTATCATTATCCGTTTTGGAAACCGCAACTCTTATTTAAAAAATAAGTCTAAATTTGAATAATTACAATAAGTTAATTAAGTTACAATATTAGACGAAAAACAAGAACACACATTAGTAGCACCTCAGACCTAAGTGAAAACTTGTGAAAGACCCATTTATAATTTACATGTGTCTCCCTGATGTTAGCAAAAGAATTAACAATTTAATGATATTCCGCCGTGAACTTGAAAATTCTTCAATATATAAACCATATTATACCAAGTGTGAGTTCTACAGTTCACCTACTTAAGATCCATTTATGTAATTTTTATAGATTAGCTCCAAGTTGCTTTGACTTTAAGAATAATTGTATTCGCCAAACAAAGTATATTTATCTTTCTATTTTAGATAACTCAAACGTTGAACTGGCTTGTAAGAATGTCATCTGATGCAGAAACTAATATCGTATCGATGGAACGTATCAAAGAGTACGTTGAAATGGAACAAGAGGCTGAATGGGAAATACCCGGCAAGAATCCACCAGGTAGATACACCTACTAATAATCTTAGTTTTTAATATTCTTTTTGTATTTAGAAACGGCAAAGACGAAGGGGATAAATCATCTCTCCAGTGTTTAGATGAGTGGTTATAGCTTTAGTACTCATACCTGTCTGGATGATGACATAAAAAATGTGAACCAAGCACAGAAAACCTTTTCTGTACAAATGAAAAACTTTTTGACTTCTTACGGGAATTAAAAAAGCCATGAAAGGAAGAAGCAAAATTGGTGGTAAAATCTTCATTTGCTTCTAAAACTTCAACTACTGTATGTGTTGATGTGAATAAAAATCCAGATTATAGAAAAAATGTGGATCTGGATAATGGAGAGCAATGCGGTCACATAGTGATTTACTATAAAGTTGGGGTAACGAAACATCATTTTGTTTGACCCTGTACAATAAGTCGAAACATGACCACAATCAAAAACCCATATTTACACAATAAAGCCAATGGGTGTTTACCTACCGCCTGCTGAAGTAGTCAATAAGATAGGGTAAATAAATGAAATGACGAATTTGGCAAAAATGTTGCTTGTTGCGTTTATTTTCAGCTGAAATAAGGATTTTGGAAAATATACCAATATGGAATATAGAACTCAGTTATCTCTGACCCATAAATGCACTTTTTAACGGTGTCTCTCATATTTTCTCATTTTAGCTGACTGGCCACAGAGTGGGGTTGTAGATTTCCAAAAGTATTCAGTGAGATACAGACCAGGGTTGGAGCTGGTTTTGAAAAGTTTGACTGTACATATCGATGGAGGCGAAAAAGTTGGTATAGTAGGCAGAACTGGAGCAGGAAAGTCCAGTTTGACGTTGGCACTGTTCAGGTGAGAGGAGTTGTTGTTGAGTTATTACTTTTCATAGTATAAGAGAAATAATGTTCTGTCACACATTTTCATGTCTCAGTATATCTCCGCGACATATGCGGCTCAACAAAAAAATTAATGCTATATTTTTCGAGTCCTAAAAACTTTGCGTCTTAATCGATCAGGCTTAATATTAACTGAACCAGTTACGTTATATGTTCTAACAATGTTTCTCACACTGTACCGCGATAAGTCTAATAAAGTTGCAATTTCTGAGTTTGATTTTCCAGAATTAAAAAATTTAATTATCAGTAACCGAATTTTCTCACTAATAGCCTTTCCTCTACCCATTTTGAAAACCTTAACTACCCAAAACTATTTTAAACGTATTCTAACAGCTATGATTAATAAAAACAATTGTCATGACTTTTATTTTTCACAGCGACCTATGCGTTATAGACTTATTTTGCATTGAAATGAAAATAGGTTGATATGCTGTAATTACAACATGTGTTATTTTTATGCTGCAAATTTGATTAGGGAGTGATAGTTGGTATTTTCTACTATATATTATCAAAATATTCATTGTTAATATTTTAAACCTATAACATTCTGCTACATTTTTATTATTTGTGTTTGATAAGAAAAAAACTAAGATTTCAATAGTTGGGCCAACTGAAGTGGGAAGGGGCTCGTACTTTTAAGCGAGACGGGATAATTAAATTTCCATATTACTCACACGTGGGCCCAAAAAAATCCTCATAGCATTCGTGAAGGTCATTTCCAACAACGTTTTAAAATAAATGTTTGGGCGGATATCCTTGACGACCAGGTAATTGGCCCTTTCGAGTTACCCCCAAAGTTGTCAGGAGAAGGATACCTTAGCTTTCTAGCCAA
This sequence comes from Acanthoscelides obtectus, assembly GCA_963669975.1. Lineage (NCBI taxonomy): Eukaryota > Metazoa > Arthropoda > Insecta > Coleoptera > Chrysomelidae > Acanthoscelides > Acanthoscelides obtectus. The sequence continues at coordinate 335,149 of CAVLJG010000009.1, read as the reverse complement.
TAACGAACCAGAACTTTTGGAACAGATCTTAGACAACATGCCATTACAACGCAGACAGAATTTGTGGTTTCTTCATGACGGGGCACCACCACACATTTTTAGAGGCGTCATTCAGTATTTGAATGAACATTATCCAGATCACTGGATCGGCCGAAATGCTCCTGATCCTCGAAAATGGCCAGCAAGATCTCCTGACCTCAGTCCGTTGGATTTCGGGTATTGAGGAGAACTTAAAGGGATGGTTTATGGGGCTGGTCCAATAACAACTGAAGCACAACTTCGCGAAAAAAATTTTAATGCGGCTGAAATAATAAATGGACAACTTCGAGGACCTAGAGTAAGAAGAAACTGGGTTCGTCGTATAAAGCTTGTGTGGAAAGAGGAGGACGACATTTTGAACACCTTCTTCAAATTAAAAAAGTGCAGTGTGGGTTTTGAAAAGAAAAACAATGTATGCATCAAAGTTGTGTTCCCTATTTATAAGTACATGGTAGGGATTCTATGCGATAGTCCTAACGCGGCGGCGTAATTCCCGAGTGCTGATATCTGCATTGATTTCCACGATTTTTAAAATGTGTTCCTCCTACTGTACAGTAACCTGTCTTTCACGAGTGCGTATATTAGTGGGCTGAACACTTCCTGTATCTCGAAGTCTTTGGTACCCTTGCACAAATGTCCTTCTGTCTGGGTGTACCCGTTGGCGAAATCTGTCGCGATATTTTTGAGCTGCAAAATTTGAATTCGGACGAGCTTCACCGCAAAACTAACATGTCGGCGAACTCTTGACTCGAGAACATTGTAAATAAACACGATGACGTATGCAAACAATAACTAGCCACTGTTACCGTTTGCTATCGATTGCCGGTTCGACAAGAGTGATGAATGACCGACGCGCTGTTGTCATGTGTGTTTTAAATATTCAATTTAATGAAACTTACTTACTTCCTGGCTACAAATTTTGGCTTAACGTAGAAAAACTTAATGCCATTTATTTGTTAATTATCCAATTTTAAAACGTTTTAGATTAGATTATAAAAATTAGTAAGATTGTGGTGATTGTGGTCGAGATAAAGCACTTAAAGTTGTAAACTATAAAGCCATTTAGACAAAAATCTATTGACTTTTGAACCATGGGTCATAGGAAATTTTTGCATTGTTTTGAACCCCCTATTACCCATTTCAATAATGACTACCATAACGTTTACACCCTGTATATAGATGATTTTTGGTATATCAACTTCTTTTGACGAGTTCTACATGCTGTTAAAATAAATGACTCAACTTTGGAAACACCCTGTATAGTCTATGATATACAATAGTTGTAATTTTCATTTTTTATAAATTTCTTGATATAATGTAAAATAAATGACTCAACTTTGAAAACACCCTGTATATTCTATGATATACAATAGTTGTAATTTTCATTTTTTATAAATTTCTTGATATAATGCAATCTCCAATTTCGAGCTGATATTTTCAATCATTTTGTGGTGCACGGTTTTTTACTTTATATTTCAATTTTTTGGTGGGTCAAGCTTTCAAGAAAAATATTCACAAGTTGTTCATAACATGTTAGAAACGGATTGTTGCTAAGGGAGCAATCATTCCAGCTTATTGTGAACTATTATAAAAATTTTATGGTTACCAAAAAGTCTGGTATATTTATATGTACTGTAGCGTTTTTTCTGGGTTCTTTTGGGAGTGGATTAAAACACTGGATTCAACAAAAAGAAATGCACTGATTTATTTAACTTGATAAAACATTTATATACACCACTATTTATGTCTGACTATTTCTTATGTCGTCATTGACACTGCACTATACTTCACTCCGCTCTGCACTGGTGTAATCTGTACTCACTGCTTCCATCTTCCGCCCGCCGAGTTATATATAGTCCCCAATGCTGCTTCGAGAAAGGCCGGGTGAACCACAAAGCGACAACTAGAATATTGGAGGTCACTTCGCGTCTATCTAGAAGGCGATCCACTGTCACGGTCCTCACAGACGCCGCCAGGTGGCTTGTGCGGTCGTCGTTCGCGTAAAAACAGAGAGTTGCCATTAAGCTCTGGCGAGTAGGAGACTCGCCCAACAGATGGCGCCTATTTGTCACAGTACTTTCTTTCTTGGAATTACAATTGATTAGTGTTGCTAAGACGGCTTCATGATCCGATAATCCAGTAGATAAACAGTGGAGGAAATAATATAATTTGTACATGTAGTCAATTTTGTTAGATCAAGATTGAGATACATATCCGTCATCTTGAACTTGCATATTCAAGATAAAAGACAAATGTTGTTTAGTCACAATTATTTTATAATCTCCTGCAATATATTGGAATTTATGCGTAAATCACTTAAAATGATTTCTAAATTGTTATAAAATAAATTAAAGGCGATCTATATTTTATATATTTTATTTTACATAAAGCTATTGTAGATTCGAAGTGAATTTCTTGATTGAAGTTTGAGTATTTAGTACTTTATTTAATTTCTGTGGATTCAATATACAAGGTGTTCCTTAATGATATGCGGATATTTAAGGGCATGAATCTACATGAAAAATTAATGTTAATTTGCTCTATAAACTATGTACCAAAATTGTTTCCTTACAAAAACTCGGTGTGTTGAAGTTTTAGGAAAAAAATGGAAATTAATTAATATTTTCAGAACCGCTTCAGATATTTCACTGATATTTAGTACGTAGTGAAAGTTAATAAAGTTGCATATTTTTCAATACAAAAATAATTTTTAGCTTTAACAGTGCCGTGCCTACGGGTATTGATATGGTATGGAATTATTTTTGAATTTCCCGTTCAAACAAATGATCTCTCTTGAATTGTATTTGAGTTAAGAAATAAAAACCGTTCTATTGTCCGAGAAAATGAATGTAATAATTGAAGAATGCATTTTAGCAATAAATATCTAGTTGCTCTGGAATATGTCACTGGCTTTTGACACCTGAGAAGTCTATAATTCAAATCTGTTCGCTGTGACATCTTTTTCATTAATTAGTTTTTACAATCTTGTTAATAATGGTGAATTATTCAAATGCAGAAATGCCGGAAATGCATTACGTACGAGTATATGGCGTTGCCGACGGTAATGGTGATCAAGCCAGACGGATTTATCACCAGAGATATCCCGATCGTGCTTTGCCGGATAGCCGAACCTTTTCTAATATTTGTCGTCGTCTTGTTGAAACTGGTTGTCCGAAAAGGAACATCGGAAGGTAGACCTGTAAGGGTGAGAACACCCGAAATTGAGGAAGTAGTGCTGCACGAAGTCGAAGAACATCCTGAAACGAGTACGAGGAAGATCGCTAGACACTTAAATATTTGCCATCAAATTGTTTGGAGAATTTTAGTGGATTTTTTGTTATATCCTTACCATATTTTAAGACTAACAGGCATTACTTCCAATTGATTTTCCAAGGCGTGTGACCTTTTGTCAGAAGTATCTTCAAAACATTACACAAAATCCGCAATTTGAATCAATGATTCTGTTCACGGACGAAGCTAATTTTTCTCGAAATTCTATTCAGAATTTCCACAATAATCATTTGTGGGCAGAAGAAAATCCCTATGCCGTAACCGAAACCCATTTGCAACTCCAATTTTCGGTTAACGTATGGACAGGAATTATTGTCAACCACTTTATTGGCCCATTCTTCTTGCCGGGACGACTTGACGGACAGAGTTACCTCAATTTTCTTCAACAACAGTTGCCTTTGCTGCTTGATGATGTTCCGTTAGTAATAAGAAACAATATGTGGTACATGCATGATGGTGCACCAGCGCATGTCAGTGTAGAGGTTCGTAATTATTTACAAACTCTTTATCCAAATCATTGGATTGGCCGATTGGCCGCGGAGGGCCCCAAAAATGGCCACCAAGGTCCCCAGACCTCAACAGTTTAGATTTCTTTTCGTGGGGCTATCTTAAGACACTAGTGTACACAAGTTCCATTAACACTGTAGAGGAATTAAGAGAAAGAATAGTTGCAGCTTGTGATAGAATAAAAAATACTCCAGAGATATTTCAACCAGTGCCCAATTCCATGAGAAGGAGGGCGGAAGCATGCATACTAAGTGAAGTGGTCCATTTTCAACAATTTCTGTAATCATTTCGTTGGTTTTAATGTTATGTTCATGTTGTCAGTTGTTGTTGTTCATTACCACTAATGTGTTTAATTTTTCCAATTAAATTAATAATAATTTTGCAAGTTAGACAATAGAACGGTTTTTATTTTTTTACTCAAAAATGGGACATCGAAGGAAAACAATTCAAGAAAGATCATTTGTTTTAAATTGAACGGGGAATTCAAAAATAATTTTTATTTGACAAAAAAACATTGGCGTACCATTTTTTCCTAAAAAATATCGAAGACAATACCCGTACGCACGCCACTGTTAAAGTTAAAAATTATTTTTGCATTGAAAAATATGCAACTTTATTAACTTTCACTACGTACTAAATATCAGTGAAATAACTGAAGCGGTTCTGAAAATATTAATTAATTTACATTTTTTTCCTAAAACTTCAACACCCCGAGTTATTGTAAGGATACATTTTTGGACCATAGTTTATAAAGCAAAATAACATTAATTTTTCATGTAGATCCACACCCTTAAATATTCGCATATCATTAAAGAACACTCTGTGATTTAGATTGGTTAAGATCATTGGGCCTTCGTGAATGTGTGGATATTTACTAACAATGGAATAGTGCTTCAAAATTACAATTTCGTCAGGTAATACAAAGGCTACTATAAAAGTTTTACAATATGAGTTAACAAACGGAGGCAGGAAGCTGCATGTTACTGCATATCGAGACATGTCCATGAGTGCATAGTAGCCGCCACCAGCACGTCTTTCGATTTAGTTGTTAATTCGTATTGACAGAGTAATGTGCGGCCTATGGCATCGTGGTCACCTAGTGAGATAAGGGCAGTTTTACGGTATAACTTTACGCGTTATTTAAGCACAGACCAAAGCAGAAGAAATGACGCTTGCATTAGAGAATGATTGACGATGATTCCAAAGCGGCAATTTCACTCTAGAGGACGCTGAGAGGAAAGGAAGGCCCCGAACGTCAGTAACAGAGGAAGACATTGCTGCTGTGAGGAAAATGCTTGACGAGGACCGGAGAGTGATATACCAACAAATAGAGGAGACTTACACCTTCATTCACCACCAATTAATTTAATTCTGCATGACCATTTACACGTAAGGAAACTTTGTTCTCTCTGGGTACCGCATAGTAAGACGGGAAGAGCAGAAGAGTCGTCGTACGACTTGGTACCGAGTGATGCTGAAAATGTTTGATGATGGGCAATCTCGGTATATGAACAGCATCGTGACAGGTGATGAGACTTGGCTCTATTATTACGATGTGCTGACTAACACTCAAAACGAAGTTTGGGTCTTTGATGATGAGAACACACCTGCTGGACTGAAACTTATTGAGCACCCTCCTTTCAATCCAGATCTTGCTCCCTGCGACTTTGCACTGTTTCCGCTTGAGAACATGAAGCTAAAAGGAAAACGGTTTTCTAGCGGTAAGGACCTTCTGAGGATTTGGGACAACGAGTAGTAGTAGTAGTAGAAAGATTTATTTAGCACATTTGGCTACATAAACAGAACAATTGTAAACAACTTAGAACTAGTAAATTCAAGCCATATGGTGTATGATGTTAATGCTGGGCAACCTATAAATGTAGATTTAACAAGTGATTTCTCAATTTTACTTTAAATTTTGTCAAAGTTTTCTGGTCTTTTATCTCCGAGTATAATTTATTATATTCAATCAACCCTTGATGGAATACAGATTTGTAGCATATGTTATACTTTTTGGTCATTAAATGGAAGTCATCTTTATTTCTGGTATTATGTAAATGATGGTCGACATTTGATGATGTTAAATTAGTTAGACTTGATGGAAATATATTATTTTTTACTTTATAAATGAATATCATTACACGATATTTGATAAAAATTTTTACATTGAGCCATTCTAATTTGCTAAGCATTTGCCTAATTGGAGTATATTTATCTTTATTTAGTATTATTCTCATACACTTATTTTGTAAAATTTGCAGTCTTTCAAAAATGGAATTATTTGCTAAATATAGAATAGTCGAACAGTACAAGAAATTTGGAAGAATGATGGTATTATAGATAATTTTTCTGCTATATGAACTCAGACATCCAGAAACTCTCGATAAATATCCCACTTTACTACTAATCTTATTTATAACTTTTTCATAATGAATATCAAAAATTAATCGAGAGTCAACAAAAACCCCCAAGTATTTAAAATTTTCTATGAATTCAATATCTTCACCATCAATATTCAGTTGAACTTTTTTACATTGTTTTTTTTTTCGATTAACATAGCTTTCGTTTTACTTGTATTTAATTTGAGTCTGTTAGATGCTAACCATTTTGAGACAAGTTTCAAGTCTTCATTTATATAAGAGATACCAGACTGAATATTTTTAGTACTTATATAAATCATAGTGTCATCGGCGAAAATCTGAATTTTGCATTTTTTGACTATGGCAGGTAAATCATTTATGTATAAAATAAAAATAAGTGGTCCCAGGATACTGCCCTGTGGAACACCCAACGTATTTTCAATTTTTGATGAAATAGTGTCATTAACTTTTGTAACTTGCATCCTTTTAGACAAATAATTTCTAAACCAATCTAAAACACTTCCTGTTATACCAAATGCCTTCAATTTACCTAACAAAATATCTCTATCAATCGTTTCAAATGCCCTCTTCAAATCCAAAAATACTGCTATGACAACTTCATCTGAGTCTATGGCTCTTCTCCAATTCTCAGTTACCAACTGGAAAGCTGTTTCTGTGGAATATTTTTTTCGAAAGCCTGCTTGCGCCTCCACAAAAATTTTGTTTTCTTCTATAAACTGCATTAATTGGTCATGCACTATGGACTCTAATAATTTTTCAATGTCTGGTAACACATTTACTGGTCTCATATCGCTACATCTTTTAGAATTTTTTATTTTGGGAACTGGTGTTATTGTAGAGCATTTCAAATTTTCAGGGAAAGAACTGCTTCTCAGTGAACAATTGATCCAATTTAATACAGGATATCCCAAAATTTCGAAACAGTTTTTAGCACGTTTTTAGTAGTCATTTCGGCACAGTTGTTATTTGATTTTAAACTGTTTACTTTTTTTCTTAGATAATTCAATGATACGCTGTGCAATTTTGAAAGTGTATGCAACATTTCCCCCTGGAAACTGATTTTCATATAGTCAGGTGCAGCATTGGCAGTACCCACAATATCAACAATACTTTCCACAAAATATTCATTTAGTTTGTTTGCAATCACCAAAGAATTTTTTTCGGTACCGTTTTCGAATTGAACTTGATTAACACAATCATGCGGCTTCGAATTGATCAGTCTTTTTAAAGTCTTCCACATCTTTACACTGTCGCACTTGTTATTATCGATTTGTTTATCGTAGAATTTCCTTTTTTCTTCTCTAATTACATATACACATTTATTACTAAGAGTTTTATATACCTCCAATCATCATTTGATTTTGTGAATATACATTTATTGTATTGTTTGTCTCTCAAATTTTGAGCTGCCTTAATATTCTTGTTATACCAGGGTGTATTTTATGTCGAGCAAATCACTTTTTTATCAGTTGCGAGATCTAAACAAGTTTTTATATTTCCTATTATGTTGTCATATATTTTTTCCATATTCTCACCAAAATTCCAATAGCAGCCAGCAAGTTTTCGTTCAAGTTTTTCGTACTTAATAGTATTTACGATTTTCTTAATTTTTGTATCAGAAAAATGCCCTATCAAGGGCAGCATTGTTCAACTATGATCGCCAACTTTAGGTGTATGTACAGCTTTAATCCCTGCATATTCGAAATTTACAATAACAAGATCTAACAAAGTCTCTGATAATGATGTTATTCTGGTACTCTCTTCAATTTTTTGCTTGAAACCATAGTTGTTTATGGTTTCTTTCAATTTTCTTGTTTTCATGCTTTTACCATAATAATTTAAATTAAATCACCTAAAAGTATTATATTGTTTCTAAAATTCCACATTTCCTCGCATTTTTCTTCAAAAAACGTTAAAAATTTATCCGCATCACTGTTTGGTGAACGGTAAAAAGTACAAAGATCATAACGTTTCCCAAATAATTTGAACTGTATATGTGCATACCAGTATGCATAGTCTAAAGTGGTACAATCGAATAATGTGATATGTATTTTGTGGAACACATAAATCACTACACCTCCAGTATGTGTGGAGTTGGAGTTGCATCTGTAGGTTTTATAATTAGTAATTTGTAATTCACGATCAGTGATGTCTTCTGTAGCATGTGTTTCGGTAAGACATAATACAAGTGGTTTTCTCCATCTCAAAAACTGTTGAACTTCATCTATATTATTCAGGACTCCTTGTATGTTTAAATGGTATATTGAGTTATATTCATCACTTAAAGATTTAGCCACGTCTTGCAAATCTGAGCTTAGTAGTTGCTATTCATTTGCATAACTAATTTTTTCCCTCTCACGTTCAATTTTCCTTTTATATACTTCACAATTTTTGTCAAATGGTCCATGATTAATAGGTAGTGTGCCGCACTCCCGGGTGAAACTTGACAGAGCTGGTTTAAGAGTCTATAGAAAGAAGTCTATAAAATGTGGTGAAAATTACTTTGAACGAAGTCAATAAATAAAGATGTATTGCAAAACTTTATAGTACCCTTTGTATATCTGTATGTCAGTATGTCACTAATATTACTGAAGGGGGTTTTTCAAAGTAAGCGTATGGAAAATTTGAAAATATGCGAGGGATTCAATCTACTTGACATCGATTTATTTTTCAGGATAATCGAGGCAGCTGAAGGTAAAATTCTCATCGATGGTGTGGACATATCCGAACTGGGCCTGCACACGTTGAGATCCCGTCTGACTATCATTCCACAAGAACCAGTATTGCTCTCAGGAAGCCTTCGCTTGAATCTTGACCCCTTCCAGAAACATACTGACAAAGAGTTGTGGGAAACTCTGGAGAATTGTCACTTGAAACAGTTTGTAAAGAGTAAGTTTAGGCCAATAATAAAAATAAGTTACAGTTGTATAACCCACTAATGCGATTTGCGATGGATATTCAGCATTTTAAGAGACTTCACTGTTTAGAGGGCTCCAAAGGAATAGAAAACAACAACTGCACCACAAGTTTTTGCTTTATATATGTGAAATACAGCAACTTTTTTGATTCCCGTAAAAGTGACTCTCCATATCTACAATATATTAACCTCAACTTTATATGAGCAACTTATCAGAAAAATATAAACAAAATTACATTCCTCTTCTGCCACGAAATCTATATAACTTCCAATGTATTTAGTTTGTTTAAGATTTATTTAGCATGATTACTACAATTACATTCTTTTTAAAAAACTACAACAGTTACATTACATACAAGTATTCAGTAAAACAAAACTTGCATCTCTAAGAATGTTCACTGTCCATGAAATGTTCCTTTAGTTTTCATTTAAACATCTTTAAATTACAGGTAGACTTAATATCATTATTTAGTTCATTAAATTCAAGTAAACCCTTCTGAAATATTGATTTCCTAGTTATATCACTATTGTAATTTTCTAAATGAAAATCTAAATTTTCTCTTGTATAATACAAGGGTGATCCCAGAAGTACCCGACCCAATGAAGAAAACACAAAAATTTTGTGTATTTTTCAACATAATCTCCTTTGAGCTCTATACACTTTTCCCAGCATGTTCAATAAGTTCGATACCCTTTTTATAATAAGAACTGTCTTGCTCCTCAAAATAGCCATTAACTGCCGACATCACTTTTTCATCGTTGGAAAATCTTTGACCAATGAGCCATTTTTTCGAATTTGGAAACAGCAAATAATCCGAGGGGGCTAAATCTGGTGGATAGGGTGCATGAGGTAGCAATTCAAACTTTAATTCGTTAATTTTGGCCATTGCAATAACGGATTTGTGAGCTGGTGCATTGTCTTGGTGAAAGAACACTTTCTTCTTAACCAAATGCGTCCGTTTTTGCTTGATTTCATTTCTCAAACGTTGCAATAAGTTCTCATAATACGCGCCGTTGATAGTTTTACCCTTTTCAAGATGAAATTATCCCACGCGCATCCCAAAAAACCGACACCGTAACCTTGCCTGCAGATGAAACGGTCTTCGCCTTCTTTGGAGCCGATTGTCCCTTTTGAGTGCATTGTTTTGATTGTACTTTTGTCTGGGGTGTGAAGTGATCCATGTTTCATCCATGGTTATGAAACGACGCATAAATTCTGCTTTGTAGCTGAGGAACTTAGCTAAACACTCAATTAAAACATCTTCACAACACTGTGTTTGCTCGATTGTGAGCAATCGCGGCACCCATCTTGCACACAGCTTTCTCATGTACAAATTTACAGATAATATGCGATGAACCGCACTTTTTGAAATGCCTACTATGTCTGCTAGCTCGCGCACTTTCAGTCGACGATCATTCAGTACCGCTTTGTGAATTTCTTCACCATTTCTGGAGTCGTCACCTCATTTGGTCGACCAGTGCGATGTTCGTCTTGGCAGCTCATACGGCCTCGTTTAAACTCTGCTACCCAATATTTTACTGTTGTAAACGAAGGAGCAGACTCACCCAGAGTAGAATCCAGTTCAGCTTTTATATTGGTTGGGCTGAGGCCTTTGGAATAAAAGTATTGTACCACATAATGATGACCAATTTTCTCCATTTTCACAAATTCACTGAACACGTTCAGTATTGTTGGCTGCCAAACACATACTAAACAACGTGGTGTCTTAAAACTTGACACATATGCTTTATAGGTTGCATACTTTCTAATACAATGATATTTTTCAAACAACTATCGCCATCTCTAGGTCAGGCCGGATACTTCTGGGACCACCCTCGTAATTGTGGTAATAACTATTCAAATTTATGTAATGTTCTAAATGTTGTGGCAAAAGATGATTTTTTATTTTAAATATGAAAATAAGAACCAAATATGATATGAAATTGTTTATATTTAACAACTGCAATTCTTGTAACATAGATTTTATTTTGGCGTACTTATTTTTATTCAATATTATTTTCATAGCATTATTTTGTAGGTCTTGTTATTTTGAGGATACACCTTCTTTGGTAGTAAACAAGATAGTTGTAGTCTAATCATATTAGGCGAAAATACCTCTGGTTTGCGAAATAATTGTAAGGTCTGGTTTTATTGCTGCAAGTTGTTCAAGGGGGTATTTAAAACGTGGACGCATAAAATGGGTACACCAATTTTTGTGGGAAAACTTTTTATTCGACAACAAAGAATGAGAAAACGTGTTGGCAGGAACGAAAAACATTTCAAACAAGATTTTTGGGTATTTACGAGACCTACAAAATGAGACCTTTCATAAAAAGATTCGACTAATAGCAAAAAAGTTATGACCGAAAACCTGCTCAAAATGCAGGTTGGTAATGTGACGATAGTAATACACAGATACTTGACATTCCTCAACTCCGTAGGCTTTATACTTCTAAATAACCACAACAAAATTCGAGTCGATTGGTCAAGTAGTTTTTGAGAGTTTTTGAGAAACACTTGTTTTCCGGCCATCACTACTAGCTTATTGAGCAGTATACAATGTTCGTCAAAGGGCATTTTATAGCAAAATACATCAGTTTACCTGGCTGATATGAATCAAAAACCATTCCGAAAGATTATTATTTGTATGCGAAACACAAATGGCTGCGTCTTTTTTCTTATAAACAAATTTAAACATTTTGTATTTGGGGATAATTGAACAGATATATCCGCTCCGATATTCGAAAAACTTGTGGCATTATACATACACAGTCTAAAACAAAGCGGATCTGTCAATCACTTTTTGTTGCGAAAAATTTCTCTATGTATACAGGGTGTGCCAATATTTAAGGATGTGAATCTACATGAAAAATTAATGTTAGTTTGCTTTATAAACTATGGTCCAAAAATGTTTCCTTACAAAAACTGGGAAAACGCGTTTTTTGGGATTCAATCAAAAGTGTGGGCAGGAAGGAGAAAACACGTAAAAAGATCCGTCCAATAGTAAAGAAGTTATGGTCAAAAACGAGACAAAATGCAGGTTTTAGCACTTGCTGCAAATGCGACGATAATTTCACGCAGCTTCTTGAAATTTTTCATATCCGTAGGCTTCATACTTACTATTTCTAAGTAACAAAATTGGAGTCGATTGGTGAAGCAGTCTTTGAGAATTTCTAATTGTTTACCCAAAAACACCTGACGTTCCGGCCATCACTACTCGTTTACTGGGCAATATACAGGGTTCGTTCAAAGAGCATTTTATAACAAAATACACGAGCTTACCTTGCCGACATAAATCACAAACCAGTCCGAAAGATAATTGTTGTTTTTATGCGAGAAACGAAGGGTTACCGTTTTTTCTTCTAAACAAATTCAAATATCTCGTATTTGTGAGTAATTGAACAGATTCGTTTCGACATTCGAAAAACATAGGTTATTATACACATTTTAAAACAAAGGGGATGTGTCTTATCACCTTTTGTTGTAAAGAAAACAATTTTTTTCAAGATTTCTTCATACTCAATCTCAATCCTACCAAGAGTTTTGCAATGTTATTCTGTCCCAAAACCAACTATGAGCATTTTGAAAGGATGATTGATTTGAGTGTAAATAATGTCCATATTCCACTCGTCACGCATGCAAAAAGTCTAGGTGTTACTTTAGACGTAAATCTTAGATTTCATCACCACGTCAGTAATATATCTAAAGCTACATATGCAAGCCTAATACTCCTATACTCCAATCGTTCTATTCTCAATTTCAAGACTAGAAAGAAATTGGTGGAAAGTTTAGTTAGTTAGTTTAGTCTAAGCTGCTTTACTGTTTTATACTGTTTTATCCTTGTCTTGACTCCATAACAACAACCAGATTGCAGAATATTCAAAATTGTTGTTGTCGTTCTGTTTCCGGCCTTTGTAGGTACAGCCATGTTACATCCAAGATCTGTGAGCTGGGGTGGCTGAAGCTCAATAATCTTTTCAAGTTTCATATGTTGGTTTTTGTACATAAAACAGTCAAGAGACCTATTTACCATGCAAATAAGTTAGTTCCGCGTAGGAATTTAATTTCAAGAAGGTTACGTCTTGATGAACAGTTCAATATTCCTCTTCACTACACCTCATTATATCAGAGGTCTTTCACGTATAATGCCGTTCAGCTTTACAATTCAGTCAGTGCGGCTAACAAACAAGAAAGTTTAATCTCTTTTAAAAAATCAGTTAGAAAACAGCTATTAGAGATACAATCATCTCTCAATGTTTGAGTTGTTAATTTATTTTATTTTTATTTTTGGGATTTTGTTAAATGAATATTTTCAATTTGGTTGACTTCTAATGTTCATGTCGATATTTGCTTTCTGGCATGCTTGGCTAGCAAATGGTATAATCTCGTCATTTTTCTGTAATTGTTTATATTCTATGTATTATGTTCCTTGTATAAATTTTTGATGTTTTGTCCATATTATGGTTAAGTGGAAGAGTAGCAATCAAGCTAAACTTCGCCATAATATGGAAGGTTGCCAGTAAAGACACTTTATTATTATTATTATTATTATTATTATTATTACTCTTGTGTATACATATTTGGAGCTGAAACTCTTATACGGTCACAGATGTGCCCTAAAGTTTATAAAAATAAATATTTCATACCTAAATGCGCTGAACTGTTTATAAAGTTAGCACGCAAAATGAAGAGACAATTATGTTTCAAACTATCTTAGACTAGTTAGTATGTAGCATGTGCTAAATGGCTGCATTATTGATCACTGCATGACTTTGTCACATGATAGGAAATGTACTGCGAATTTAAATGAATGCTTGAATAATTATCCATGACAACGAAAAAAATAATTTAATAATTGGTAAATATTACATAAATACATATTTCTATTGCAACATTTAGGCAAAAATAAAAGAAATACATTTTTTCTACTAACGAATTTCAAATTTGTTTAAAAAAGAAGATATACTTAAAACTAGCTTTACAATAAGTGTTCAAATAAATTCTCATTTTGTTGGATACAGAGTCTCGCTCGACGAACTAATGATTGCGTAGCCCGAAAAGTGGAAAACCTTTTTCTTCTTATTTCATTTGCAGCCTGATGGATTCTTTGACGTAAATCTTCTTGAGTATTTACTTCAGTCAAGTAAACTAGGTCTTTTAATGACCCCCAAAAATAGAAACCCAATGGATTTAGGTCAGGTGAACGTGGCGGCCACGCTATAGGACCTCCTCGGCATAACCACCTGTCTGGAAAATTGACATTCAACCAATTTCGAACATTGCGTCCAAAATGTGCAGGGGCGCCATCATGTTGAAAAATATATATTTTCTTGAAACTGCTGGCGCACAACCAATGGTATTATATGCATGAGCTCATTCTGAAGAAAGTTGAGATACACGTCTGAATTAAGACGATTGGAAAGTACAATAGGCCCAATTACTTGATCCCCAATTACTCCTGCCCATAAGTTCAATGAAAATCTATATTGGAAATTTGTACGGCGAACAACCTCTGGATTTTCATCTGACCAGTGATGCATGTTATGGAAATTAAAAGCACCATTACTAGTAAATATTGACTCATCCGACCATAATATTCTAGGAATAGTATTTTCATTTGCTAATATCCACTGGCAAAACTCGATTTCTGGTAAAAAATCTGCCTCCGTTAAATGCTGCACCCGTTTAAAATGATAAGGATGTAATCCTTGCATTCTTGTCATTCTTCCTATCTAAAATTATTATTTTAGGATAACTATCAAATAGGTATTCATACATTTTTTTGCTATTGATCGAGGTATATACATAATTTCTGAAACATTTCGTATGCTTATTTGCAGATTATTTTCAAACACATTTAAAGCAATATCCATACGATGATTTCCCAGTGGCCTTCCTGAGCCCTGCATGCGCTGAAAACTTCCATGGTTTCACAAATTCCGGTGAATATCAATAACATTCGACGTCCAGGTACTATGCGATTGGGGAATCTTCTTTGATATTCTGTTACGGCTGCCAATGAACTGCCATTGCAAAACCCGTACACAAAATGCATGTCAGTCAGTTCTCTGTCTGTAAATCTTGGCATTTCAAATCGATTTAATAAAAATTTTGATTTTAATCTGGTAACTTTACAATGCTAACAATTTCAGCTTAACGTCAAAATAAGTCATAACAAATCAAAACAACTTTTGTTTGCAGTCATGGCTAACTATGTATAATAATCATTTAAATTCGCAGTACATTTCCTATCATGTGACAATTTTTTAGTTGGATTTTATTCAAAAATGGCACAATTTATCGATATTCAATAAGAGTACCTTTTTTATGTAGAAAACCCTAAATTTTCAAATTCTAAAATTGAATTTCAAAAATAGAATCACACGACAATTTTGGGGCTACAATAACCGGAGTCCGTCCCTGTTACATACGCTCCCATACAAAACTGTCTAAAAATGTTAATATTTTTAAATCCAGCATAAAAAACTAGGCTAGAATACCAAATGTTATGTCTTTATCTCAACACGTTTCGGAAATATTAAGGAAAAACCATCTTCAGGGGAGCCCCTTTAAAATAGAGTAGCGCCCTTAGAGGACGTTTGTCGACCGATGTTTATATAAACTTTTCTTCCCATTTTGAGCTCTAGAAACCGCTGGTAGAATATTGCACACCTTTTTCGGGACACCCTGTATATTTGTATGTATATAAAGGGTTGTCCAATAGGGACGCAGGAAAATAAACGTCAATTTGACATAGACGCCATCTTTGTTTTCTGTCACCGACATGTCATTTTGTTAGTTGAATGTTTACCATTGATCGCTATGGAGTCGTATTCGATTGAAGACCGCATTAAAGTTATTCAAGAGCAAAACAAAAATGGTGCAAAAATAAAAAACACGTTTCGCGCGCTTCGTGAACATTTCGGTCGCAACAACCGCCCAAACGAAACAACCATCGGTCGTCTGGTGCGTAAATTCGAGGCAACAGGTTCTGTGGCAAATCTGCCAGGCTCTGGCCGGCCAAGGAGCGTTCGCACACCGGAAAATATTGCTGTTGTGAAGGAGAGTGTGAGAAACGATTCGAAACAATCAACAACGCGTCGATCCCAAGAATTGGGCATTTCGAGAACCAGTTTGCTCCGCATTCTCCACAAGGATTTGAATGTTACACGCCTACAAGATCCAATTGACGCAAGAGCTGCGTTGGCCGACCATTTTTCGCGCCGAACGTTCTCAGATTGGCTCCTTGAACACCGCCAAATTGATGCCAATTTTTCATCAAAAATCATGTTCAGCGACGAAGCGCATTTCACTTTGAATGGGACGGTAAACAAGCAAAACTGTCGCATCTGGGCGAACGAAAATCCTCGTGAGCATCAAGAGCAGCCGATGCATCCTCAAAAAGTGACTGTGTGGTGTGCATTGTGGTCAAAAAGCATCATCGGACCTTACTTTTTCGAAAATACGGCCGGGGACGCCGTTACCGTCAATTCTGAGCGATATCATGTGATGATAGAGGACTATTTTTTGTCGCAACTTGAAGGAATGGATATGGACGATGTTTATTTCCAACAAGACGGTGCAACATGCCACACAACCAACGTCAATATCCATCGATTGCAGTCCTTCGGTGATCGCGTGATTTCGCGCAGAGGAAATGTGCCATGGCCACCAAGATCGTGCGATTTGACTTCCTTGGACTTCTTTTTATGGGGATATTTGGAAAGCAAAGTCTACGTCAACAAACCAGCCACCCTCCAAGAACTCAAAAACAACATCATTGCCGAGATAAATGCCATAGAACCGACCATGTTGCAAAATGTCATTGAAAATTTCGACCATCGCGTGGACGTCTGTAAATAAAATCGTGGTGAACATTTGAGCGATATTATTTTTCATACATAAATGGTATAAATGACCCTTCAAAATAAAGTACCCAACTTGATTTGAATATCAATCTTTCTTGTTTTAATATGCATTTACTTTCCTGCGTCCGTTTTGGACAACCCCATATTTATATTATTCTAGACCTTCTTTTTTTTTTTAATTTACCACCACGTTTCTCACTTTTCTATCTTTCTATCTTATTTTTAAAAAAAACTTACATGCTGTTCATATTGATGTTTGTATATTTATGCTTGATGGATATATTTACTGGCATAATGTTTCTTACAATTTCAAGAGATGAGTGGAAGAGCACTAGATAGTGAACTCCCCTTGTGGTTTTCAGACAGTCGACATTTGTTTTATTTTTTCTTTTCCTTTTTTTTTTGTTAATACTCATGTTTCTCTTTCTGATATATTTTTTTGAGAACTGTTTGGAAATAAAGGCATTTATTATTATTATTATTATTATTATTATTATTATTATTATTATTATTATTATTATTATTATTATATTAAAAAAAGGTTTTTTATTTTTAAACCTCTATTTTTTTAATGAAAATGCGGTCCTGTGTATGATGTTTCATTTTTGGTCTCGACTTGTGAATCATCCTCTATAACCAAATATTTAATTGATTCAACTTCTTCAATCATTTTATCGTTTATCCTAATTGGTATTAGTATTTTCATTTAAGTATTCCACTATTAAAATACATGTTGTTTTAGAAGCATTCAATTTTAGTTTATTCACATTTAACTAATTTATGATTTTTGCCAAGTCAAAATTTAGCACCTTTAAAGCAGTGTCTATATTTTCATCTGATATGTACCTTAAAGTATCATCTGCAATTATCTGAATCTTAAAATAATCTTAAATATCGCTAGTTATAATCTTAAAATGACAATAACTTTCGTTCTAGGTCAACCAGCTGGGCTGCATTTCGAAATAACAGAAGGTGGTGACAACTTATCAGTAGGTCAACGCCAACTTCTTTGCCTAGGCAGATCACTCCTCCGTAAGACAAAAGTGCTCGTTCTAGACGAAGCCACGGCAGCCGTGGATCTGGAAACCGACGACCTGATCCAGAGGACGATCAGAGAAGCTTTCAAAGATTGTACGATTCTCACAATAGCTCATAGGCTGAATACGATCATGGATTCCGATAAGATATTAGTGCTCGATAAGGGGCTAATTGCAGAATTCGACTCGCCTAAGAATTTGCTCGAGGATGAGAATACGATATTTTATGGAATGTGTAAAGATGCCGGATTAGTGTGATTTTCTAATACGTTCGTATTGGATACGGTCCGGGATCAAATTCACAATTTGTCAAATTGCTAATTGAGACATAAATGCAACATCATAGGGTAAAAAGCATTTACCCTTCATTCAAGTTAGATGAGATCCCGAACTAATAGAATTAGAAGCTGTGCTGATGTGTCCAATAAGTTATTATTTTATGTATTGTGTGATTAGTATTTGTAAGTGATTCAAAAAATATAAAGTGCGTGACCGATTGTCCAAAAAGGTATAAATATAAGACAGAGTTGAAATGCTAGTGTCAAATTTCGTGCTATCAGGTCAAACCTCGAATTAATCGCATGATGAGGTTAGTTGAATGAATTACAAGGTGTAATTTAGGACAAAATCAATAAAATGTTTTCAAATTGTGCAGCATGTGTATATTATTAAATCCCTAATAAGCTAGTTGACGCTTTCTTAAGTAGGTCTTAAATATACTAAGTGACATATAAATCCGAACACCCAGTTTAAATGGTTTTATTTTAATAAAAGTTGGTGAATGTATTTATCTTACTGTAAATAACAAGTGAAAGCCTTATCAGTTGGACATTGCGGTTTTTATACTGATTTTTTTTAATTCACTAACGCTCTAAAAATGAATATTTCAGCCGCAGTAAAGAATCAATGTTGGCGGATTTTGGTTCTTGACGATCGGTTACGATGCCTAGAGTACGGAGACCTGTACGATTTCGTCAACTTAGTGAGTTTGATAGGCGCCGTATAGTGGGACTTCGGGAAGCTGGACTTTCTTTTCGGGCAATTGCAGTTAAACTCTGGGCGCTGAAGAAAGACATTAAACGTAAACAGTGATCAGCACGTGAACAGATCCCTCGAAAGCATCCACGGATATACTCCAGTCACTTTAGGTCTAAACATCCTCGGCAGTGTATTTCTAGTGAATCCACAGACCCTTTTTCGTGTCATCTTGAGACTAGAAAAAGGATGACTGTTAAAATAAGTTACCTTGATCTTTCATGAGCTCCCAGTACAAAACATCATCGATATATTTTTGATGTAGGAACAACAATTTTTTTTAGAAAACATCCACTTTGAACCTAAATTGACTGGAGTAACATCGATCTACAGACAAATTCAAGGTCACTAGCAGTCGTCGGCGCTCTACGAATCTGCACAGGTTTGGACTTGTAAACGTGATTGTAGATGACACGACAGGCATCTAACAGTTAATTCACGCACAGGATTGCATTGCATACGCATTACGCATTCAGTAGCGTATACTCGTTTTTCGCGAGTGGAACGTTTTGTTTATATATTGCCTAAGATACGATGTCTGACACAGATACAGCCGACGAAGTGGTTGACATCAGCGCAACCCCACCCAAAAAAAGGGCTAAGACGCTACATTTAAGTGCAAATGAAAAACAAATAATATTAAATATATACAAAAACCAAATTCAAGAAAAACCCGATTTGGTCGTGGACGAAGTTATATGTAAGGTAGCACATATTTCTGGAGTATGTCGGTCCAGTGTTTATAGGATCATTAAGGAATATAGGAGCACTCACTCACTTTCTGAGCCAAAACCGTATCCTGCAAGAAAAAGGATAACGGACGGAGTAGATGACTTTGACAGAACTGCCATCAGGAGGAAAGTGCATAATTTTTTCTTCCGAAATGAGATACCTACAGTAGATAAGATATTAAGATTAGTTAATGCTGATGAGGATCTTCCATCATTTAAAAGAACCACATTCCGAAAACTTTTGAAGGAACTTAATTTTCGATTCTTGAAACGGGGAAGAAACAGTATGTTAATAGAGAAAGAAGAAATTGTTGTGTGGAGAAGGGAATACCTTAGGAAGATTCGGAAGTTTCGCGATGAAAAAAGAAAAATTTACTATTTGGACGAAACGTGGGTGAATGATGGACATACTCAAGCGAAAGTTTGGGTCGACAAATCAGTAACATCATCAAGGCAGGCTTTTCTAGACGGTCTTTCGGCTGGATTGAAAAATCCTGCAGGTAAGCTCCTTCATCTATCCGGCAATTTAATTTTGATAAATTCGGGCAAATAATATGCTGTGATAGCAGATAATGTGTGATATTCTCCAAAAATGGTGCATTCGCAGTGTAGTCATTAGGAAAAAAACTTCGACCCTCTTTTAAGCGTTATTTTGAAATTTATTATCATTTTTGGGTGCAGTCAATTTGCTTTGAATGGGTTTTGAGAAGTTGCAAACTTCAATTTTCTACGTTTTTCAGTTTTTGATCAGCATTCCGTGACTCTTAAATTCAGCTAAATGAACTCAATTGCCTCATTCCTTCAAATTTAATCTCCATAGTGTAAGGAATAATTTATTTCCAGGAAAAGGCAAACGGCTGATCATTTGTCACGTAGGTAGTGAAGACGGCTTTGTTCCCGAAGCACTGTGGGCCTTTGAATCAAAAAAGACAGGGGACTATCATGAGGAGATGGACGGCAATTCCTTTGAAAATTGGTTCTCCAAAATGTTACTAAAGCTGGAGAATAACGCTGTTATTGTACTGGATAATGCCCCGTACCATTCTAGAAAAATAGAAAAAATTCCCACAATGGCAACTAAAAAAGCAAACATACAACAATGGCTGGCCTCAAAACAGATCGATTTTGATGAAACAATGGTCAAGGGTGAATTGATAAGTATAGTCAATAGACATAAATACAAATACGATTTTAAAATGATCGACGAAATGGCCAAAAAACAAAATAAAACTGTCTTGAGACTGCCACCCTACCATTGTGAGCTGAACCCTATTGAGCTGATTTGGGCCAACATAAAGCAATACGTGGCGTCGAATAATAATACTTATAAATTTTCTGATGTTAAAAGTCTCTTTCACATCGCAGTCAATAGAGTTACGGCAGAGGAATGGAAAAACTGTATCCGCCACGTTCGGGAGAAGGTTTAGGTCTAAATGTGGGATTTGGACAATGTCATCGATACCCAAATTGAACCTCTAATAATTCATTTAAACGATTCAGAAGATTCAAGTTCCTCTTCTGAATGAGTGCGCGCAGCTTACTTACTAATAACTAAAAAGTGTAGTTAACTCATTTGTGAATCTCTAACTGAAATTTACTGTAAAGATAATAATTATCTTGTATGAAATTTTTGATGACTACCCATAATATCTTGATGCGGTCCTGTAATGTCTCCTGCGCCTAAACACTCACTCACGAGCAATATGCGTGTATTTGTTTGGGTTTAGTTTCTTTCTTCAGCGCCTAGAGTATAGAGTGCAAAGAAGTGTAGACACTGTGGTTAGGTGTTGTCAGGCATGGCTTCGAGAAGGCCGTACGCAAAGAGCAAGGGGCACTGGACGCCGCCGTAGAACAACAGACCGTGAAGATCGCCGCCTAAGATTATTGGCCTTAAGGGACCGTTGTTTTCATACCGGCCACACTGGGTCCTCCCTTTAACTCGAGAACACCGACGTAATCGCCTTGAGTGGTGCAGACAACGGTCACTCTGAGATCAGGAATGGAACAGTATTGTCTTTAGTGACGAGTCTCGATTTTGTTTAGGCATGCACGATGGTCGTGCCAGGGTTAGAAGGCGACGTGGTGAAAGGAGGAATCCACAGTCTTTTGTTGAAAGACATGTTCATCACACTGTTGGAGTTATGGTTTGGGATGCTATAGCTTATGGTTTCAGGTCACCTTTAATCTTCATCAAAGGTAACATGAACGCGCAGCGTTATATCCACGAAGTGGCAGATCCAACTTTCCAACAAGATAATGCCCGACCACATGTTGCAGGAGTCACAATAGACTTCTTTCAACATAATGATGTCACATTGTTACCATGGCCACCAAGATATCCCGACTTATCCCCAATTGAGCACGTGTGGGATATGATGGGTAGGAGATTGCTCAATTTGCAACGTCCTCCTCAGACTCTAGAAGCACTTCGAGAGGAGTTGGTGGTTGCCTGGAATGAGATACCACAGGAGAATATTGACCACCTGATCAGAAGCATGCCTAGGCGCGTTGGAGAATGCACCTCACGGTGCATTTACACATTATTAAAGGTCAAAGGGCTTTAAAGCAGTGCAATCATTTTGAAATTTTTATCATTTACTTATTATGCTTCATTAAGTACTTATACAAAATTTTATTAAAATAAAACCATTTAAACTGGGTGTTCGGATTTATATGTCACTTAGTATAGTTAATATTTGTTCTATCAAACCAAAAAAATATAGTACTGTATTTTTTTAAATTTTCTTAGACAGGCGAAGACACTGTCCGCCATGTTTGGCACATATCAATGTGTTCTGACGTCATACAATTTGTAAACAGCAGCTATCAGCAGCATAACCTCTCAGTCTTTAAGGGCCGTATCGTCAGTCGTTGCTAAAATCGTATTATGGCTTCCTCGATTTTCATATTTTTGTACTGTTCCGTGTCAGCGCTCCACTTTAACGTTATGTCATAAATATCTATTTGCATCAAATGTTTCTTCTTTAGCTTCACTTTCGCGCACCTCTTGATCTGAGATGCGACCTTTATACCCGAAAGTTTATCCTGGGAACAAGCGCCCAAAGGAGGAATGGAATGTATAACATAAACAGGCTTAAGGCCCGTCGCGTTGAGTGACACTAACCAGACTTGTAAACCTTCTGGAAAGATTTCATGCGGTGCAAGGTCACTGGCGCTCCCACGGGGGGAAGGTAAAGGGGGAAGTTAGCCCCCCACACGGCTCGGGCAGTCTTTGAAAAGGTGGTATAAAGTAAACGTCTTATAAAAAAATCTGTAACTTTAAGAAAGGATGGCGGCAACACTGCCAACCCACTCAGTGCGCATGCGACTAGCGACTACTCTCCCACCAACAGCAACGGTGTGCGCTTCTTCCTGTCGGAACAGGTATAGTCTAGTCTTTTATGGTCTAGTCTAGTGCCAAAATTCTGTTTCAGTCCGGAATCAGCAACAAAATTTGGCTGAAAAGTGAACAAGCGGAGTTTTGTTGATCTGGTTGGTATTTACGCTATTTTCTAGGTTCTATTGTGTTTTATTTCCCAGGCATTAGCCAGAAAATTAATTTTTGTTTGTTTTTAACTTTTATACTAGGGGCCGTTCAAGTATTACGTGAGCACTATGGGGGGCGGGGGGGTCTTTGCTTTGCTTATTTTGGATGACATGGGGGATAGGGGAGTCTAGAGGATGATTCCGTCATCGGTAGGTATTTACTTCTTTACACAAATGGCAACCCTCACATTGTCTTTGCTTGAAAACGAAACGCATATTCGGGGATTCCCGCAAATAATGCATACGTTTAGTGAACAGGGCGCGGTAATTCCCCTACTCGCTTTAGAACCGAGTAGGCGAATTACCGCGCGGTGTTCACTTGTCTAAATTTCCTCTATCAGTGTATTGTTTCGTTTGGATACTACAGCGAGTAGACGTATTGTGAGCATAGTAAAGCAAGTTAACATTTGTGTTACCATTGATTCCATTAGCCAAAGTTTAATGTTTAAATAAGATGTCGTTTCACATAGACAAATCCAAGTTTACCAAAATTTGTTTGAAAGTTTTAAAAAATCTCGTACAAGTACGAAAGTACAAAATGTACAAAAGTTAGTTAACGAAGTGTGGCGAAATTACAAATTACAAGCAAAATCCGACAAGGAACTAGATATTATTGTATCTAAGAGAATCGAAGAAGAATTGCAAACGGCGACTAAGAATAAATCCAATCTACTAAATTTGTTTTCTAAGGTGAGTGACGAAATCATTTTAGGTACCTATGAGTACTAGAAATATTAGAAATCGACAAAAAGGTTCTCTTTACTGATTAGAAAATATTATGGCCTATCTCAAAGTATAGAGGTAATATTCATTATATTATAGACTTATTTCTTATGATTGATTCCGTCAATTGGTCACAAAGTACAGGATGTTAGTTTTATACATATATATAGAAAACTAACACCCTGTATTTTGTGACCGGAACGAATTGCTCGTTTAAACATATTAGATTTGAAGCGATAGGGTTTTGTATTTACCATATATATTGCCATACTTTGTATTTATGTAGCTTAATAAGAGAATTTTTAGCAGAAGCCATAGAAAGTTTTTATTTTTAGGAAACCTGTAAACCTGCAGAAAAAACACAAATTATACAGTCAGCTTCAAATATTAAAAAAAGAGGAAGAAGATAAAATAAAACCCGGTATTGAATCACAACAGCAATGCGAAATTAATGAAAATACGGATAAACAGAAAGCAAAACCTTCTCAGGAAGCTATGAAAAATAAGATTGCTCTACTCGAAAAAAATCTGAATGCTTTGTATTCTGCCAGAGATACTATGCCAAGCCGTGCTGAAATTGATAAACAGATCATTAAGTTACGCGAGGAAATAAAAACATCAAAACAGTCTTTAAACAGGAAGGTTCAAAACGCAGTTGCCCAGAAGAAACACAGGGATGGTATGAAAAGAAAGTTAGAAGATATATGTCATGAAAATCCAGAAATAAAAAAAAGAGGGATTCAGTGGGACGTCCTAATCTTGAAAGCAATCAACATTCACTATTGAAAACAATCGCGGTTATAGCTTTATTTGGGAGTGCAGCAGATGATAGAAGACGAACGGAATCAATTCGCAGCGTAAAAGCTCTTGATGAACTCACACAAGAATTACGTAAAATAGGATTTGACATTAGTCGCAGTGGGACATATTTTCGTTCGATTCCCAGAAAATCTGATTCTGCAGAGGGACGAAGACATGTATCGACAGTCCCTGTTAAGCTCATTCGGGCTCAAACTGATCACCACAAGAGCCACCTAGATAGCAAGTTCGCTGAAACATCAATCCATTATTTAGAGAACATAGCAACCATACTTGCACCAGATCAAGTATTTTTCATATCTTAAGATGATAAAGCTGGAGTTCCTATTGGCGTAACTGCGGCAAACAAGCGAGCACCTCTTCTAATGCACATGGCATACAGAATCAAATTGCCTGATCACGATTGGGTAATCGCTGAGCGTCATAAATTAATACCATCTGTTTATGCTGGTATCAAAATCACTTCCAATATGTTAAGACAACCGCAAGCTGTTGGATATTCTGGACCAACATACATCGCTATTCGAAGTGGAAAGCATAGTTCATCTACTGCTAATACTCATGCTCAGGATTTCGAGACGCTTCTCGAACTTGAAGAGTTTCGACCATTAGCTAAAACTGACCATGGACTAGTAAAACCAGTGGTAATCATGACGGTTGATGGAGCGCCAGATGAAAATCCACGTTATCAAAAAGTTATAGGGTTTGCTAAACAACACTTTGAGCGACACGATCTCGATGCATTGTTTTTAGCTACCAATGCTCCTGGCAGAAGTGCGTGTAACAGAGAAGAGCGCAGAATGGCTCCTCTTAGTCGGGAACTGGCTGGTTTAATATTGCCTCATGACCATTTTGTTTCTCATTTGGATGAACGTGGCGTTACAATTGATGAACATTTAGAAAGATCTAATTTCGAATTTGCAGGAAATGTATTAGCTGAAGTATGGAGTTCAATGGAAAGTGATGGCTATAACGTTAATGCAAAATATGTTGGGGCAGGTGAACAAGATCTTCCTGATTTTCCAGACATTAAATGGTCTTCGGAACATGTGCGTGAGAGCCAATACTTGCTTCAAATTGTAAAATGTATAAATACAGCATGCTGTCGTCCAAAAAGTGGCCTATTTAGATTACTAGACAATAGGTTTCTTCCACCACATGTAAAGTAAAACAAACAGTTGATGACTTGGTTTTGGATGAAGGAGGGCAATTTCTTAATCTTCCAGTCAATTTAGCTCTACGCTTAAGTGCTTCACTCAAAGATTTCCTGCAAATGCCCTGTTGAGATTTAACAATTGTGACAACCAACCCATGTGACAACCAGTCGGTCTTCCCTACTCCATAATTGCATGACGTAAGCTAGGAGGTCCTTATCTTTTTTAAGCTGTGCACCTAGATACAATGCAGTACTGGTAAGTGAATGATCTGACCCATTTTTACCTGTTTTTCAGTTCAAAAGCTGAAAATTGCAACGCTCCGTATAATAATTTTTCAGTCAGATGACTATGGCACCAACTGTCATATGAACTAAAACACGAATTTGTCAAATATTTGAATCTATACATTCCACTATTCATATAGTTTGAGCAGTTTCCTGTAAAACCACAGAGATGTCCAGATCACATTCAAGTCCAACTGTTAATAAGAATAAGATTAATTTTAAAAGATACTCTCATGAATCCGATATGCTGATACCGCGGCCAAGCATATTACTGCCGCAGTTGCAAGATACAGAGCAGAGGTTCTTCGAGCTAGTTTCTACAGGTAGAGGAAGTATTCTACAATATAATAGTTATACATTATCGTTATAACCGATAAAAAACATTCAGATTTGAATAGGTATTTAACGCAGGTAAATTTCTTATTCAGGCGTTTTGCAGATGTACGGCCAGTCCAACACAGACAGTAAAAGATTACGTATTTCTAACCATAAAAATGTCATATGGGGCTCCTCTATTGAACCTAAAGCGAGAGTTCAGGGCCCAGTTAAAATAATAGTAATTTATTCACATCAATTACAAATTGTGAACAAATTCATATGCCACAAAAGCAAAATATCCTTGTATGTGGATATCATGCTAACATAACATATACTAAGTGACATAGATCCGAACACCCAGTTTAAATGGTTTTATTTTAATAAAAGTTGGTGAATGTATTCATCTTACTGTAAATAACAAGTGAAAAAATTTTCAGCCTTATCAGTTGGACATTCCGGTTTTTATACTGCTTTTTTTTAATTCACTAACGCTCTAAAAATGAATATTTCAGCCGCAGTAAAGAATCAACGTTGGCGGATTTTGGTTCTTGACATCCTTTACGATCGGTCAAGATGCCTAGAGTACGGAGACCTGTACGATTTCGTCAACTTAGTGAGTTTGATAGGGGCCGTTTAGTGGGACTTCGGGAAGCTGGACTTTCTTTTCGGGCAATTGCAGTTAGAGTGCAAAGAAGTGTAGACACTGTGGTTAGGTGTTGTCAGGCATGGCTTCGAGAAGGCCGTACGTAAAGAGCAAGGGGCACTGGACGCCGCCGTAGAACAACAGACCGTGAAGATCGCCGCCTAAGATTATTGGCCTTAAGGGACCGTTTCTCCACTACCAGGTCCATTGCAAATGAATGGTTTGCAGAACACGGAAGACCTATTGGCATGCGACGTGTTTACCGACGAATGAGAAGTTTTGGCTTGTTTTCATACCGGCCACACTGGGTCCTCCCTTTAACTCGAGAACACCGACGTAATCGCCTTGAGTGGTGCAGACAACGGTCACTCTGGGATCAGGAATGGAACAGTATTGTCTTTAGTGACGAGTCTCGATTTTGTTTAGGCATGCACGATGGTCGTGCCAGGGTTAGAAGGCGACGTGGTGAAAGGAGGAATCCACAGTTTTTTGTTGAAAGACATGTTCATCACACTGTTGGAGTTATGGTTTGGGGTGCTATAGCTTATGGTTCCAGGTCACCTTTAATCTTCATCAGAGGTAACATGAACGCGCAGCGTTATATCCACGAAGTTCTAGAACCCCATCTTTTACCCTATCTTGACACCCTGGCAGATCCAACTTTCCAACAAGATAATGCCCGACCACATGTTGCAAGAGTCACAATAGACTTCTTTCAACATAATGATGTCACATTGTTACCATGGCCACCAAGATCTCCCGACTTATCCCCAATTGAGCACGTGTGGGATATGATGGGTAGGAGATTGCTCAATTTGCAACGTCCTCCTCAGACTCTAGAAGCACTTCGAGAGGAGTTGGTGGTTGCCTGGAACGAGATACCACAGGAGGACATTGACCACCTGATCAGAAGCATGCCTAGGCGCGTTGGAGAATGCGTAGCACATCAGGGTGCATCCACACATTATTAAAGGTCAAAGGGCTTTAAAGCAGTGCAATCATTTTGAAATTTTTATCATTTACTTATTATGCTTCATTAAGTACTTATACAAAATTTTATTAAAATAAAACCATTTAAACTGGGTGCTCGGATTTATATGTCACTTAGTATATACATATCATATTTAGATTTAAAGGTATATTTGGAACTCAAAAGAATACATTGCGTTTTACTGAATGATGTATACTATAACTGTGCTCTGACAATTCTTAGATATCCAAAAACTTCCCAATTTTATAACTTTAACAAAATTCGACAATTTTTATTTTCGTTGAATGTGTACTTCTTATACAGAGTGTAAACGTTATGGTAGTCATTATTGAAATGGGTAATAGGGAGGTCAAAACAAGTCAAAAAGTTTACATGACCCATGGTCCAAAAGTCAATAGATTGTTTGTCTAAATTGCTTTATAGTTTACGACTTTAAGTGCTTTATATCGACCACAATCACCACAATCTTACTAATTTTTATAATCTAATCTAAAACGTTTTTAAATTGGATAATTAACAAATAAATGGCATTAAGTTTTTCTAAGTTAAGCCAAAATTTGTAGTCAGTAAGTAAGTTTCATTGAATTAAATATTTAAAAGACACATGACAACAGTGAGTCGGCCATTCATCACTCTTATTGAACCGGCAATCGATCGCAAACGGTCACAGTGGTTAGTTATTGTTCGCGTACGTCGTCGTGTTTATTTACAATGTTCTCGAATCAAGAGTTCGCCGACATTATTAGTTTACGGTGAAGCTCGTCAGAATTCAAATCTTGCAGCTCAAATTTATCGCGACAGATTTCGCCAACGGGTACTCCCAGAGAGAAGGACATTTGTGCAAGTGTACCAAAGACTTCGAGATACAGGAAATGTTCAGCCCACTAATATTCGCACTCGTGAAAGACAGGTTACTGTAGAGCAGGAGGAACAAATTTTAAATATCGTGGAAATCAATGTAGATATCAGCACTCGGGAATTAGGCCACCGCATAGGACTATCGCATACCATAGTCCATAGAATCCTACGGGAAAATTTGCTTTATCCCTACCACGTACAACGAGTGCAGGCGTTGTTACCAGAAGACTATCCTCGCAGACTAACATTCTGTCGATGGTTTTTGCACAAAAACATTGAAAATCCGGATTTTTTTAAAAACATTCTAGCGACGGACGAATGAACTTTTACGCGAGACGGAATATTAACTTTCCATAATACTCGCACTCGCCTCATACCATTCGTGAAGGTCATTTCCAACAACGTTTTAAAATAAATATTTGGGAGGGTATTCTTGACGATCAGGTAGTTGGCTCTTTCGAGTTACCCCCAAAGTTGTCAGTAGAAGGATACCTTAGGTTTCTAGCCTACCAGAACTTTTGGAACGGATCTTAGACAACATGCCATTACAACGGAAACAGGATTTGTGGTTTCTTCATGACATGGCACCACCACACATTTTTTGAGGCGTCATTCAGTATTTGAATGAACATTATCCAAATCGCTGGATCGGTCGAAATGACCCTGATCCTCGAAAATGGCCAGCAGGATCTCCTGACCTCAATCCAATGGATTTCTGGTATTGGGGAGAACTTAATGGGATGGTTTATGGAGTCAATAACAACTGAAGCACAACTTCGTGAAAAAAATTTTAATGCGGCTGAAATAATAAATGGACAACTTCGAGGACCTAGAGTAAGAAGAAACTGGGTTCGTCGTAATGAAGCTTGTGTGGAAAGTTGAGGAATACATTTTGAACACCTTTAAATACAAAAAAGTGCAGTATGGGTTTTAAAGAAAAAACAATGTATATGTATCAAAATTGTGTTCCCT
Organism: Acanthoscelides obtectus; assembly: GCA_963669975.1. Classification (NCBI taxonomy): domain Eukaryota; kingdom Metazoa; phylum Arthropoda; class Insecta; order Coleoptera; family Chrysomelidae; genus Acanthoscelides; species Acanthoscelides obtectus. The sequence goes on along the minus strand of CAVLJG010000009.1, from coordinate 305,031 downwards.
ATTTATAAGTGGATTTTTTTAATACGTTCAATAAACTTTCACACAACAGATGAAATGCTGAGACAGTTAGTTGTAAGTCCGTTTTTTAATTGTTTGCATTTTACGAGTACATTATCAAATAAGGAAATAATACCTAAGAACCAAAAATAACAAACTCGATCTTTATTTACACTGGGTTCCGTCGTAATTTGCGTCTGGCATTGCGGCGTTGTCAGATTTTATTTCACTTTAAAGTCGCTTTTCTCTAAAAAAATGCCGTTTTGACCCCCATGTTATATGAAACTTTTTGCTTCTTTCAACCCCCTCTATCACCAATTTAAATAATGACTATCGTAACGTTTACACCCTGTATATGGGATCAAGTTTTACCAACTAGTTGTCTGTTTGTCCAGAAGCAGGTTATAATATCACCATTCACTAGAAAAAATTCGTAGTTTTAAATTCAGAAAGTATAAAAAGGGATGCCTGCAAATGAATAAGAGCACTTGATCACGTGTACAAAAATTTGCGCTTATTTCTAATAATAAAACAATATTGCACTCACTCCCTTTCAACGCATTCACATAAATATAACTTCGACGGCACCAACTACGATATTGTCAAATACTACACAAAGTCTATACCAACAGGCGGCTCGATTTTCTATATACAGGGTGTTCATTTGAAAACTTCTCACCACGAATTTACCGAAAACCACTGATTAAAAGAAAAAACGTCGAGACACGTGAAAAGATTTGTCAAGTGGGGCAACTTTTTAATCAAAAACTACTTCACCCGTTTTCACCCTCGGCCCCCATGGTCAATCCCTTGAAAATTAGTTTAATTATTATTATTAAACAACACATTTGAGTTGAGTACAAGTACTATAAGCTCAAACACATAATAGATAATAGTGTACAGACAAAAGAAATATAACAATTTGAGAATCTTAGCAGTTCTGTAGTAGACATATACAGAATGGGAACAATATGTTAAGCACTGCGGTGTCTATCATAATTGTTTTTGAAACTGTTGACGGATGCCCAGTTCACTACATAAGATGGAAGACTGTTCCATGCATCGAAGACACGGTTTGAGATAAAGCGCTGACGAGTAGACGTTCTAAAAGCTTCTTTCTGCAATTTGAAGTTATGGCGTCTGAGATTGTTCGTTGCCAGACGAAACAAATGCGACATGTCCACACCAAACAAATTATGTAGTGCTCTGAAAGTGATGATAAGATCTTCTCTCATTCTTCTATCAGCAAAAGCAGACAGGTTATATAACTCGAGGCGGTCTTCATAACTTGGCTTACGTGTGCCATAAGGAATACGTGTAGCACGACGCTGAACGGCCTCTAATAAGCTGCTATCGCGAACAAGGTTTGAATCTCATACCGGAGCAGCAAACTACGAAAGTTGTGTACAAGAAGGAGGAGGTACTAACGGTGCAACCGCTAAATGATCTTTCTATCATATATAGCAACCGCTTTGCCTTAGAGGTTATGTTCTGAATGTGCTCCGACCAGGTGAGCCGGTCATTAACTGTCAGATCAAGATCTGTGTGAAGAAAAACAGTCTCTAAGGTATGTTTGCCAATCTTATATGTTAAGTTAGGATTATTCTTTCCCAGGTGGAGAACGTAGCATTTCGAGAGATTTAAAGGCAGGAGCCAAAGTTCTGACCACTTTCTGATCAGCTTGAGGTCTTCTTGAAGCACAGATGAGTTCATGGCAGTGTTATAGACTTTAGTATCATCTGCATAGATGGAACACATAGAAGAAAGTCGGGTGGGAAGGTCGCTTGTATAAAGAAGAAAAAGTATTGGCCCTAGCAAAGATCCTTGTGGAACTCCACTAGTAACACGATGGCTAGAAGAATAGGCGTCTCCAACACGGACGGAGAAATATCTATCTAACAAAAAAGCTTCAATCCATAACAACAAATTTCCCCTGATTCCGAGATGTTCAAGCTTGTGCAGGAGCCTTTTATGCGGAACTCGATCGAAAGCTCTGGAAAAATCCAGATAAACCACGTCGACCGGTTCATTTGCGTTTAAAGATCTGGTCCAATTGTCGATGCAGTGTAACATGTTGGTGATAATTGATCTACCAGGAATAAAACCATGTTGGTTGCTAGCCAGCAGGTTGTTCTTGAACACAAATGTCATAAGTTGTTCTTGGACGATCTTTTCGCAGCTATAGGCACAAGACATTCTTCTTGCGTAGAATATTCTTAGCTATTATAGGCGATGCAAAGCTAACCTTTATTAACCGAGGACGAGATGTAGATACAGCACCAAGTCTGGTCATACTGAAGCGGTATCCATTAGCAGACGGTTCGATGTGGTTGATTATGTCTGTTACGGAATCAGACTCATTGTTGCCTTCACGAAGACCTTTTAGGATAATATTGTGAGATCGTCTGAGTATTTCCAAAGTTTCAGTCGGAGATGATGGGATATTGTTAGCGTTGGTATTCAACGATCTACCATTTATCAGTGCATTGGTCAGTCTAGATTCAACGTTCGAAATGTTGGATAAGATACTGTGGACTTGCTGAATACTAGCCTCACAATTAGAGATCAGTTCGTCATGGCGAACAATAGAAGCCGAATGATGTTGTAGCAATGACATACTTTCAATTAAACTGAATCCAGAAAATTCGTTTTAAATAAACTCTATAATTTAGTTACTTAGAGTAATTAAATATGTATTACTGGTAATGAAAATTTTCCAGAACACTGTTCGATTGACCTAGTTTTCTCAGTGCTCCAATCTCAAAAAAATTGGAAGAGCTCTTTGAGATTGAACTAAAAATTTGTTTTTTTTTCTCGTGCACAGGTGATGTTCTCACTGTGAAAGAATACTTAGACCAACACCCGAATTTGAACATCAATTGCACTAATTTCCAAGGTGTAACTGCCTTGCTGATAGCAGTACAGTCACATGCGGAACCAATGGTAGAATTTTTGCTTGCTCAACCTGGCATTGAAATTGGTGATTGTGTTCTACATGCGGTTAAGGATAATCAGCCAGGCATACTGAAGTGAGTATTTACAAACTTATAATGAAAAAAATAATCTATGAAAGCAAAATAATGATAATAATTAAATTGACTTACATTCTACACGTTAATTTAGAAGAACTCGTTAAACAAACAACAAGTTCTCTGGGTCTAATTACCAGGAGGCTAACTACGAGGGATGTCCTTTAAGTTTTGTATATGGAAATAAAACAACACGGTAGGTAGTTTTAAATGACTGTATTGTTTTTAGAAGTTATCTCCACAAAGATAAATACACATCTGCATGCGCTCGAACCAATTTTCGAAGCCCTTATTCCCTCGTTTGCTGGCAGATCCAAAACGGCTTTTTTGAATACGTCAACTGCTTCTTCTGCTGACTGAAACCTTTGACCACGCAGTCTGTTTTTAATTTTCGGAAAAGTAGAGAAATCGTTAGGACTTAGGTAGGGACCATATGGAGGATGGTCCACTAATTCCACGTTTTCTTCCGTTAAATACTGCCTTATTTTTTGGGCTGTGTGCGAGCTTGCATTGTCTTGGTGGAGGATGATTCTTCTTTCGGGGTTGATTTTTCGAAGCTCGGGGATGACTTTTGGCAAACAAATGGTGGTATACCAACCCGCAGTAACAGTTCTTTGCTCATTAAGAGGAATTGTTGCAATATGATCCGCTTTTGACACAAATGTCGCGACCATATTTTTCGAAACACTTCGAGAACGGATGACTTTTGTTGGCTTTCCTTCACCTTGGAACACCCAAACAGCCGACTGTCGTTTATTTTCTGGTACATAACAGTAAATCCATGATTCATCACCACTAACAATGCTGTACACATTTTTTGAGTTTCCGGAATTGAGACGGTCAAGCGTTTTTTGAGACCAATTAACCCTGGCTGCTTTCTGCTCTTCAGTCACTAGGTGGGGTATCCAACGAGAAACTAATTTTCTTACTCCTAATTCTTCAAGTAAAATCTCTGAAAGTTGTAATAAATTATGGCGCGAAAATGTTCTCGGTTGAGTTCCATTTTTCTAATGACTTGGTGACACTTAAAAATTCACTGTAGTGTGTATTGTTGTGAAACTTTGAATTTAAGTTTACTAAAGAGTGAGGTTAAGATTCAGTACTGACGTTCCATCCGCGCGGCCTACTATGTTTCTATAGTGTATTTACACCCAAGATAGAATGGATGCGTGATTGCCAAAAGCAAGGACGGCGTACAGGGCCGCATTCAGGGCTACCTCCGAATGATGGACTACCACCAACGTGTTGTAAAACAAAGATGACAGTATTTAACGAAATTATCTAATATAGTGAAGTAGTTATAGTTAAGGGTGTCGCAAAATCAAATTTTTATTCTTGAAGGGGTGCTAAGCTTTTCTACAGATTTTTCAAACTAGACAAGATGGAGAAATACATACCAGAGGTAACCAGCTGCTCACTATGCACAATGAATCCGTAGTCAACGAGGGGTAGAGATGACACTTTTGTACATGGAATAAATATGAGGCTGTTCAATCAATTGAAAATAGATTTTGAAGGTGCACTTCGGACTTGCATTGTCTGTAGTTTATCTGTAAGTTAATATTTCACTATAACTAGGATTCCCATAATACAAAACAAAAAGGCGAAACTTACTCAGACTCACTTGAAGAGCCATCGTCATTAATGTTTATGATGATGGATTCAAAATCTCTCTCAATTATGTTGTCCAGCTCCCACATTGCTACCTCCACTTTCTCCTGAACATGCTGCACACATTTTTGCCCTCTTTCTGGTGTCACTCTCTGTATAGCAATTCTGAACAGCTCTTGTATGTCAGAAAATTTAAATGTTGTATTGTGTGCAGCAACAAAATTCTTAACATCTGCCCATATGAGCTCAATGGGGTTGAGCTCACAGTGGTAAGGCGGCAAACGGAGTACTGTTTTGTGGTGTGCTTTGGACATTTCATCTATGACATATTTATCATGTCTTGGTCTGTGTTGTTTCACAATATCTAGTAGTTGTAATTTCAGTAAGGAAGGGTCGTTATACAGGGTGACTTTGAAGTTGAGTCATTAATTTTCAGATAATGATTGTAGAAGGAAGATAAACCAAAATATGTGTGTAAAAATAAAAAAAAAATTTTTACCTTGTTTTATAAAGTATTCTCCCGACAAGTATTTCAGTGCAGACCTGTATTTGATCGTGAGGTCTTGGAGCACCGGCATGCAGTCCCCTGTGTGGTCTTAAGTCACCTGATTCACGAGCCCGTTGTACTACATTAACAAAGGCACGAGGGGTTGGTTGCACTCGATTGGGAAACCGATCCGCATAAACATGTGCCATTTTTTATTTCGTTTGAGCCACGCAACAGACACCACTATTCAAACGCGTTACCGACTGACACTGACTGTATACAACTGACTAAAATAATTGTAAAAACATCGTTCCAAATTCTTTAGCTTTTTTGTTTCCGATGCGATGAACCAAACACGAGCACATAATATTATTATTGAGACAGGGCGGTACTCAAACTTCCAAAGGGCTATAACTTTGTTACTTTAATTTTACCAGAAAAATGGTAAAGGAAAAAAACATTTCTTTTGATAAGATCTACTCACTGTTAAAATAAATGACTCAACTTCGAAGTCACCATGTATTTTTGGAACGGGTCCAGCTCTGAATGTCTGATTTCCTAGAAGCTGAAGTTGGGATTTTTTCTATTTTGCGAGAATGATAGGGAGCATTATCCAAAACAACCACAGAATTGTCTTCGAGATGTGGTAAAATGCCTGAAAACCATTTCTCGAATGCTTCCCCATTCATCTCTTCATGGTAGTCAGTGGTTTTTTTTTACTCAAAAGACCATAAGCCGTCATCCACGAAGCCATCTACACCCCCAATGTGGCTTTTTCCTTTGCCTAGAAAGATAAAAACCGCTAAGTACACATGCACGTCTTGTAGGTACGAAGATAGAGAGATATTGTGCGCAAAAATTGATACCGTGAACTACTTGGATCTATTTACCTGCTGGATTTTTCAATCCGGTCGACAGTCCATCTAGAAATGCCCTTCTGGATGAAGTCACAGTTTTGTCAACCCATACCTTCGGAGTAGTATGTCCAGCGTTAATCCAGGTTTCGTCCAGGTAATAGATCTTCCTGTGCTGATCCCTGAATGATTTAATTTTTGTCAGGTACTCTCTCCTCCACAGAACAATTTCTTCTCTATCCATAAGTAAGCTGTTACGACCTCGTTTCTTCCATTCGAAATTAAGATGCTTCAAAAGTTTATGAATAGTCGAATGTTTGAAATTTGGTAACATCCTCGTTAACCTCCCGTAGTACTTTATCAACTGTCGGTATTTCGTTTCTGAAGAAGAACTCGTGCACTTTCCTCCGAATCGCATGCTTGTCAGCGTCATCCAACGATCTTATGATACTTTTGCGATTTTTACCCGTCATTGGCTTGGAAAAGGCATGTTTTTTCTTATGTTCGTTCAGAACATTGTACACTGTCGCTTGGCATACCCCAATTTTATCTGCCACTTTCAGAGCTATTTTCGGGTTAGTTGATGTTTCGTCTTCCTTCCGCTCTATCTTGAATGTATTCAATACGACGTCTTTCATGTCTACGCTAAGATGTCTTTTTTTATAGCTTTCTAGGAGGGCTAAGGGAGTAGCCTACAGCCTTGTCAGCAGTATCTGTACTGGACATGTTCAGGATTGGTTCAAAACAAATAATAACGAGGAATAACAATAACAAACAGAAACTTAACAAATTACTCAAACACACTTAACAACAACAACAGCAACAACCAAGCGAGGTGAATACGAAGACACGAGCACGCAGTGATACACGCGACGGTCGGTGGCCTGAATGCAACTCTGCCTGCCCTGCCCCTGCCCCGCGCATTATTCCGCCAGGCGACCGCTTGAAATTTAATGGCGAATTGACCAATAAGAGGCGTTGTCTCGACCTGTTACGGAGAGATCACGCGCTAACTGTTATTATTTACATCTCATCTTGAATTTGGATTCAGTTTATATGCAAAAAATGAGGGAATAGAATATCTAGACTTGATTTTCGCACTACTTGGCTTGACTTGACATCAAATCAAACTCAAATCAGGTATTAGGTATTAGCAATGTGAATGGAGTTTGTTTGTATAATATTTATTTAGCATGATTGCTACATTTGCATTTTTTAAAAAAAACTTCAACAATCGAACACCCCTGGCTGCTTTCTGCTCCTCAGTCAACAGGTGGGGTATCCAACGAGAAATTAATTTTCTTACTCCTAATTCTTCATGTAAATTTTTTTGAATTGAGGTCTTTGAGATCTTCAAGGACGCCTCAATCTCGCGATATGTCACATGTCTATCTTCAATGATGAGTTTGCGCACAGCATCGACGTTTTCCTGAGTGACTGCCGTTATTGGAGCACCCACCCTGGGATCGTCGCTAAGTCTCACCCGTCCACGTTTGAATTCTCCATACCAACGGGAAATTGTCGACTGATGTAGCGCTTCCTTACGGAAAACAGACAGTAACTCAGCAAGGCATTCTTGTTGCGATAATTGTCTCTGAAAGTTGTAATAAATTATGGCGCGAAAATGTCCTCGGTTGAGTTCCATTTTTCTAATGACTTGGTGATACTTAAAAATTCACAGTAGTGAGAACACTGCACGTATTGTTGTGAAACTTGGAATTTAAGTTTACTAAAGGATGAGGTTAAGATTCAGTACTGACGTTCGATCCACGCTGCCTACTATGTTTCTATATGCAAAACTTAAAAGACATCCCTCGTAACACTGGTGGCCAAGTTCGAATGCAAACTGCGAAGTCAAACCGCCGTAAACGATTGCATCAGCTAAATCTGCTTCGGGGAACTACCAAAATAGCTCGCATATAATGGATTAAAATAATCCGCTATAAGCGAGGGTCTATTTTAAGCGAGTCTATAATATCCGAGGATTTTACATGCAATTATTTATAGGACCGTAAATTGTGTCCATTATATACGGGTTTCCATTCTAAGCAAGATCATTATAAGTGGATTTCACTGTATTCAGTAAAATGAAATTTGCATCTCTAAAAATTTTCACTGTCCATGAAATGTAGACAACTACACTTATTAAATTCAAGTATGTAATTCTTTCTGAAATATCGATTTCCTAGTTATATGACTATTGCAATTCTGTAAAAAATCTCTTTCCTCTTGTATAATAATTGTGCTAAAGATTATTCAGTTCTAAGTAATGTTCTAAATGTTCTGGCATTTTATTTACACCCTGTATCTTGAGAACGAAGAATTTGCAGACCTATGTTTACATGAACTTTTTGTATTAAAATTACTCAAAGCATAGTCTATTAAATTGATGGCATATATACTAAGTGAGTGGAAAACTGTTTTAAATAGAAAAATTAAGAAAATGTTATGCGAGTCACTCATACTCAGTAAAATCGCTTACTGCAACATAGTTTATTATCCCTGTCTGGATGAAATCACAAAATACAGACTGCAAAAAATTCAAAACTCATGTAGTCGTTACATAAACAATTTAAGAAGGTACGATCATGTTTCTCACTCAATATCTTCAATGAATTGGTTGAAAATTTCTGATCTTTTCAAATACAACTTTATTACATTTATTATATTAAAAACTTCTGTTCCCGTTTATCTTATGCTAACGCTTGTTCGTAGGAATTTAATTCACAATTTGAATACGCGGAACATTAATCTCCTGACAATGCCACAACATAGGACAGCCATTTTTCAACGGTCTTTTACGTATAATGCGGTGAAATTGATCAACACTTTCGAACAATATTTCATCAGCAACTTTTCTAAAAAAAAATATAAAAACTACTTATTGAGCTCTTAGGTTATTGTCCTCTCTTTGAATCGTACGTATTATGTTTTTTGTTCTAATCGTACGCATTATGTCATATTTATTAATTCTTCTTTTACTATTATTCTTCTTTTTCCTTTTCTTTTTCAGTTTTTTTTATTTTATTTTGAAGGTAGTAATAAGCATTGACATTTATGGTTAAGTATAAATGGCCATTGACCAGACTTCGCCATTTGTAAGGATACATAATTATGTATGTGTTACAATAAAGTCCATTGAATTGAATTGAATTGAATATAAATCCGAACACCCAGTTTAAATGGTTTTATTTTAATAAAATTTTGTATAAGTACTTAATGAAGCATAATAAGTAAATGATAAAAATTTCAAAATGATTGCACTGCTTTAAAGCCCTTTGACCTTTAATAATGTGTGGATGCACCCTGATGTGCTACGCATTCTCCAACGCGCCTAGGCATGCTTCTGATCAGGTGGTCAATGTCCTCCTGTGGTATCTCATTCCAGGCAACCACCAACTCCTCTCGAAGTGCTTCTAGAGTCTGAGGAGGACGTTGCAAATTGAGCAATCTCCTACCCATCATATCCCACACGTGCTCAATTGGGGATAAGTCGGGAGATCTTGGTGGCCATGGTAACAATGCGACATCATTATGTTGAAAGAAGTCTATTGTGGTCGGGCATTATCTTGTTGGAAAGTTGGATCTGCCAGGGTGTCAAGATAGGGTAAAAGATGGGGTTCTAGAACTTCGTGGATATAACGCTGCGCGTTCATGTTACCTCTGATGAAGATTAAAGGTGACCTGGAACCATAAGCTATAGCACCCCAAACCATAACTCCAACAGTGTGATGAACATGTCTTTCAACAAAAAACTATGGATTCCTCCTTTCACCACGTCGCCTTCTAACCCTGGCACGACCATCGTGCATGCCTAAACAAAATCGAGACTCGTCACTAAAGACAATACTGTTCCATTCCTGATCCCAGAGTGACCGTTGTCTGCACCACTCAAGGCGATTACGTCGGTGTTCTCGAGTTAAAGGGAGGACCCAGTGTGGCCGGTATGAAAACAAGCCAAAACTTCTCATTCGTCGGTAAACACTTCGCATGCCAATAGGTCTTCCGTGTTCTGCAAACCATTCATTTGCAATGGACCTGGTAGTGGAGAAACGGTCCCTTAAGGCCAATAATCTTTGGCGGCGATCTTCACGGTCTGTTGTTCTACGACGGCGTCCAGTGCCCCTTGTTCTTTGCGTACGGCCTTCTCGAAGCCATGCCTGACAACACCTAACCACAGTGTCTACACTTCTTTGCACTCTAACTGCAATTGCCCGAAAAGAAAGTCAAGCTTCCCGAAGTCCCACTATGCGGCCCCTATCAAGCTCACTAAGTTGACGAAATCGTACAGGTCTCCGTACTCTAGGCATCGTAACCGATCGTAGAGGATGTCAAGAACCAAAATCCGCCAAGCGACGGTTGCCGACATTTCACAAAGAAGCGCCGCATTTTCGAAGGCGTCCGCGTAATAGCAGTGGCGTACGATGAGTTTCGCTACTGTCATCAATTTCGGTATTCTACTACAGGGTGACTTCGAAGTTGAGTCATTTATTTTAACAGTGAGTAGATCTGATCAAAAGAAATGTTTTTTCCCTATAGCATTTTTCTGGTAAAATTAAAGTAACAAAGTTATAGTCCTTTAGAAGTTTGAGTACCGCCCTGTCTCAATAATAATATTATGTGCTCGTGTTTGGCAACAACGGATATAATCCGTCTTATCGGTTCATCGCATCGGAAACAAAAAAGCGAAAGAATTTGAAACGCTTATCACGATGTTTTTACTACAATTTTATTCAGTTGTATTCAGTCAATGTGTCAGTCGGTAACGCGTGAGTGAATAGTGGTGTTTGTTGCGTGGCTCAAACGAAATAAAAAATGGCACATGTTTACGAAAATGCTGAACTTGTGGACATGATTTCTTTTTACAAAATGCTGCCGCGGCATCACGGATTTATGCGGATCGGTTTCCCAATCGAGTGCAACCAACCCCTCGTGCTTTTGTTAATGTAGTACAAAGGGCTCGTGAATCAGGTGACTTAAGACCTCACAGGAGACGGCATGCCGGTGCTCCAAGACCGCACGATCAAATAGAACTAGAAGAACAAATTTTAGAATTAGTAAATGATGATCCAACAGTAAGCACCCGACAAATTTCAAATCAATTGGCGATTAGTCAATATAAAACTTGAAAACTCTACGTGAAAATCAGTTCTATCCGTTTCACATACAAAAAGTGCAGGCCTTACAACCGGGAGATCATGAACAAAGGGTTGACTTTCGCAATTGGCTTTTAAATAAAGATCAAAATGATGACAATTTTTTAAATCAAATTTTAGTGAGTGATGAAGCCCTCTTTACTAGAAACGGAATTATTAATTCACGTAATTCTCACGTTTGGGCTACTGAAAATCCCCATGAAATAAGGGAAACCAATTTTCAACAGCGATTTGAACCAATCAACCTGTGGGCAGGAATTGTTAATGGAATTTTAGTGGGGCCTTTTGAATTACCAAATCGCTTAACTGGTGAAAATTATCTTGATTTCTTGCAACACAATTTGCCTGGTTTACTGAAAGATGTGCCTTTAAATATTAGACAAAACATGCGGTTTTTACAAGATGGGGCACCCTCCCATTATGCAAGAAATGTGCGTGAATTTTTAAATAGACAATTTAATAATCGTTGGATCGGCCGTGGCGGTTTTGTACCTTGGCCGCCAAGGTCTCCGGACTTAAATCCTTTAGACTTTTGTTTGTGGGGTTTGGCTGAAATCTCTAGTGTATAAAACACCGGTTAATACACGCGAAGAATTACGTGCTCGAATTGAGGAAATGAGTACAATGATCAGAAATCAACCAGTGATTTTATTGCGTGCTTGTAAAGAGACATGGCTAAGACGCGCCCAGCCCTGCGTCGAGCAAAACGGAAATCATTTCGAACAGTTTTTGTGACATGCTTTTGGGCGCACAGGTACGCACTGAAATACTTGTCGGGAGGATACTTTATAAAACAAGGTAACATTTTTTTAATTTTTTTTTATTTTTACACACACATATTTTGGTTTATCTTCCTTCTACAATTATTATCTGAAAATTAATGACTCAACTTGAAAGTCACCCTCTATATTAACACGTTCGCTGCCGCTGGCTCTTATAAGAGTCAACGCGAAATGTTCGCCGGTGGCGCTGACTCTTATCAGAGCCAAGGTACAATAACTGCAGGCACTCAAGGGTACACATTAGTAAAACGTGATTTAGATGGTAAAAAACAAGTATCCAGAAAAAGAAGCCAGTCTTATAGCAAGAAGGGAATCCGTACCCAAACGATGTACGAATGTAGAACATGCCCTGATGTTCCAGGATTCTGTTAAGAGTGGAGTGACATTATTCACAAATAATTTGCACTAAAAAATAGTCTGCATTCACCACAAATTCATGTTTGTATTCTATAAAAAAGTTGTTTCATTTCTTATTTTTGATTAGATTTTATCATATTAGGTGTATTATTTACCGGAAAAGTTTTTGTTATACTGTTATATATGTTCTCTACTATTTTGAGTTACAAAATTATTTTTAATATTCTATGTTAACGGACAATAATATTTTTTTTTGCTTTGAGTTTATTTCTATTATAAAAATAACAAATAAATACCTTCCGTCTCTTATACGCGCCAACTGGCACACAGGAGACCGAAGAGCCTCAAAAAATCTTCTAATCAAAAACACATTCTACAAAAATACCACAATAACTGATTTTAAGAAGTTATACTACCAATAGGGACGCGGGAAAGTAAAGTCAATTTGACATAGACGCCATCTTTGTTTTCTGTCACCGACATGTCATTTTGTTAGTTGAATGTTTACCATTGATCGCTATGGAGTCGTATTCGATTGAAGACCGCATTAAAGTTATTCAAGAGCACTACAAAAATGGAGCAAAAATAAAAAACACGTTTCGCGCGCTTCGTGAACATTTCGGTCGCAACAACCGCCCAAACGAAACAACCGTCGGTCGTCTGGTGCGTAAATTCGAGGCAACAGGTTCTGTGGCAAATCTGCCAGGCTCTGGCCGGCCAAGGAGCGTTCGCACACCGGAAAATATTGCTGTTGTGAAGGAGAGTGTGAGAGACGATCCGAAACAATCAATAACGCGTCGATCCCAAGAATTAGGCATTTCGAGAACCAGTTTGCTTCGCATTCTCCACAAGGATTTGAATGTACACGCCTACAAGATCCAATTGACGCAAGAGCTGCGTCGGGCCGACCATTTTTCGCGCCGATCGTTCTCAGATTGGCTCCTTGAACACCGCCAAATTGATGCCAATTTTTCATCAAAAATCATGTTCAGCGACGAAGCGCATTTCACTTTGAATGGGATGGTAAACAAGCAAAACTGCCGCATCTGGGCGAACGAAAATCCCCGTGAGTATCAAGAGCAGCCGATGCATCCTCAAAAAGTGACTGTGTGGTGTGCATTGTGGTCAAAAGGCATCATCGGGCCTTACTTTTTCGAAAATGCGGCCGGAGACGCCGTTACCGTCAATTCTGAGCGATATCACGTGATGATAGAGGACCATTTTTTGCCGCAACTTGAAGGAATGGGTATGGACGATGTTTATTTCCAACAAGACGGTGCAACATGCCATACAACCAACGTCAATATCCACCGATTGCAGTCCTTCTTCGGTGATCGCGTGATTTCGCACAGAGGAAATGTGCCATGGCCACCAAGATCGTGCGATTTGACTCCCTTGGACTTCTTTTAATGGGGATATTTGAAAAGCAAAGTCTACGTCAACAAACCAGCCACCCTTCAAGAACTCAAAAACCATGTTGCAAAATGTCATTGAAAATTTCGACCATCGCGTGGATGTCTGTAAATCCAGTCGTGGTGAACATTTGAGCGATATTATTTTTCATACATAAATGGTATAAATGAACCTTCAAAATGAAGTACCCAACTTGATTTGAATATCAATCTTTATTGTTTTAATATGCGTTTACTTTCCTGCGTCCATTTTGGACAACCCCATACAACTATTTGGCTCCTGGGTAAAACCAACCGAAAAAAGGTGGCAGTCAACGTGTTAACAACTATTATAAAAAGTTATTACTTGTTTGGACAGGCGTTTACTGGATAAATTGAATAGCACCAGCCCGAGCTTAGAATTCATTGGAGTGACACACAGCAACGACTTTGCCGATTATATCACGCCTTTGATATTAGCGGCGCAATGTGGACATTACGAGATAATCAAGATGCTCATTGAAAGAGGGCACACAATTAGCAAACCGCATCCACCCACTTGCAGGTATGTATATTCTATAATAGTGATTTTTTCAGCATGGTCCTTTGTCAACGAAGGATGAGGTTACACAACGTATAAAATTTTTGTGATAAAGTTGTTTACTGTTCACGAGACTTATCGAAATATCCCAGTGAACATGATGACTTCAAAATGACGCCATTACTCCGACACGTCAAGCATTAAGTAAAGTTATATAAGAAGAGCAAAAGGAGTCCCAATAAATATCTGCTTGAACAGTACAAACGTCTTAGATCTGAGGCAGCGTTGAAATATGGTCGGGAAGAAACTAGCGTTAGCAGTATAATAATAATAATAATAATAGTAATAATAATAATAATAATTTATTAGTCCTGTATGATCATAGATGTGATATAAGATAAGTCAGTCAGAGCACTACAAAAGCTAATAACAAATCATGTTAGTGTGGACGCACACATATTCGTACCACATATGACATATTCCAAATATGGATACAGATAAATCAAATTAGAGTATAGATAAAATTTATAAATATAAAACATATACAGGGTGTCCCAGAAGTCGACGTCAAGCCGAAACCGGCTGATAGGCAAAGTCATAACAGCTATCAGAAAAATATTTAAAAAATTTTTATGTATGTGTTTTGAAAATTATAGGTCTTTGAAAAAGATATAGAAATTTCACACCCTACGGCAGTCTGTCAACTCCTGTTACTACAAATATTAACTTGTTTTGGATTTTATTTTTACAATGTAATGATGAATAATGCATCTTCAAACTGGTGTCTCAACCTTACTGCCAACTTTTCTCGTTCAGGAAAAATTGCCACTTATTTCCCAACCAAGTATTCCAAAGTAAAACTTTGCTCAACTTTAACTGGCTGTACTGGAAAAAAATGTACTACGAGAGTTTGGCAAGTAACCTTAAAAGTTGGCGCATTTAATAAGGATTCCAAAATGGTATAACACTTAGAAGATTACTCGTTAACTTATGCACAATTTTTATTTGAAGAAAAACTGATGAAAATTTTTCAAAATTTCCTAATTAAACAGCGATTATGAAAACGCACAAGGACCCTTGAGGATAACTGTTTGCACAACAGTGGGCGTCAAAATACTGCTGATGATGATTTACCTTTACAGCAAATGCTCAAACTGTTTTCCTTCAGCCGCAATACACGCTCGACATCTTAAAAAAGATCGGGTTATTAAACGAGCGAATCCACGGTTATTAACAAACTCAGCTGCTTCAAATAGTCTTTGCCGTAGCTCAGCTACATTTTGAATCGGCTTGAAATATACTTTTTCTTTTACAGTTCCCCAGTAAAAAAATCTAAAGGATTCAAATCAGGTGATCGGGCTGACCACGGTATTGTACCAGACCGCCTTATCCATCTGCCTGGAAAGTTTTGATCGAGATACTCTCTCACTAGAGTGCATAGTGCGCTGGGCAGCCATCATGCTGAAACCACATGTCCCAGTAAATACTCAGTGGCACGTACAGCGTGTTCAAGCTCATCTGCCCCGGGATTATGAGTCCCGAGTTGCTTTTTGTCGCACAATGTTAGAAAGACACAGGGAAGATCCACGGTTCTTTGAAAAAATTTTATGGTCAGATGAGACCACATTTAAGAAAGATGGGTACATGAACCTGCATAACTTACACGAGTGGCACGTAGCAAACCCACATTTGATGAGAGAAGATAAATCTCAATATCGCTTCAAGATAAACCATTGGACAGGAATTTTAAATGGTAAAATAATCGGTCCGTTTGAGTTCCCAGAGACTTTGACTGCTGAGGTTTATTTAGGTTTTTTGCAAAATCATTTAGAAAATTTATTGGAGGACGTGCCACTGAGTATTTACAGGGACATGTGGTTTCAGCATGATGGCTGCCCAGCGCACTATGCACTCTCTGTGAGAGATATCTCGATCAAAACTTTCCAGGCAGATGGATAGGGCGGTCTGGTACAATACCGTGGCCAGCCCGGTCACCAGATTTGAATCCGTTAGATTTTTTTTACTGGAGAACTGTAAAAGAAAAAGTGTATTTCAAGCCGATACAAAATGTAGCTGAGCTACGGCAAAGACTATTGGAAGCAGCTGAGTTTGTTAATAACCGTGGATTCGCTCGTTTAATAACCCGATCTTTTTTAAGAAGCGTGTATTGCGGCTGAAGGAAAACAGTTTGAGCATTTGCTGTAAAGGTAAATCATCATCAGCAGCATTTTGACGCCCACAGTTGTGCAAACAGTTATCCTTAAGGGTCCTTGTGCGTTTTCATAACCGCTGTTTAATTAGGAAATTTTGAAAAATTTTCATCAGTTTTTCTTCAAATAAAAATTGTGCATAAGTTAACGAGTAGTCTTCTAAGTGTTATACCATTTTGGAATCCTTATTAAATGCGCCGACTTTTAAGGTTACTTGCCAAACTCTCGTAGTACATTTTTTTCCAGTACAGCCAGTTAAAGTTGAGCAAAGTTTTACTTTGGAATACTTGGTTGGGAAATAAGTGGCAATTTTTCCTGAACGAGAAAAGTTGGCAGTAAGGTTGAGACACCAGTTTGAAGATGCATTATTCATCATTACATTGTAAAAATAAAATCCAAAAAAAGTTAATATTTGTAGTAACAGGAGTTGACAGACTGCCGTAGGGTGTGAAATTTCTATATCTTTTTCAAAGACCTATAATTTTCAAAACACATACATAAAATTTTTTTAAATATTTTTCTGATAGCTGTTATGACTTTGCCTATCACCCGGTTTCGGCTTGACGTCGACTTCTGGGACACCCTGTATATATAAATCAATAAAACAAGTGGATGCGACTAAATTATTAGGGATATACAGGGTGTCCCGAAAAAAGTGTGCACTATTCTACCAGCGGTTTCTAGAGCTCAAAAATAGGAAGAAAACTTCATATAAACATAGGTCGACAAACATCCCCTAAGAGCGCTACGGTCTTTCAAAGGGGCTCCCCTGAAGATGGTTTTTCCTTAATATTTCCGAAACGTGTTGAGATAAAGACATAAAATTTTGTATTCTAGCCTAGTTTTTTATGCTGGAGTTAATCATATTAACAATTTTAGACAATTTTGTTTGGAAGCGTATGTAACAGGGACGGACTCAGGTTATTTTAGCCCCAAAATTTTTGTGTGAATCTATTTTTGAAATTCAATTTTAGAATTTGAAAATTTATGGTTTTTTACATTAAAAAGGTACTCTTATTGATTATCGATAAATTGTGCCATTTTTGAATAAAATCAAACTAAAAAATTTGACACATGATAGGAAATATACTGCGAATTTAAATGAATTGTTGATTATACATAGTTAGCCATGACTGCAAACAAAAGTTGTTTTGATTTGTTATGACTTACTTTGACGTTAAGCTGACATTGTTACCAGTGTAAAATTACTAGATTTAAATCAAAATTGTTATTAAATCGATTTAAAATGCCAAGATTTACAGACAGAGAACTGACTGACATGCATTTGGTGTACGGGTTTTGCAATGGCAGTACATTGGCAACCGTAAGAGAATATCAAAGAAGATTTCCCAATCGCATAGTACCTGGACGTCGAATGTTTACTGATATTCACCGGAATTTGTCAAACCATGGAAGTTTTCAGCGCATGCAGGGCTCAGGAAGGCCACTGGGAAATCATCGTATGGATATTGCTTTAAATATGTTTGAAAATAATCCACAAATAAACATACGAAATGTTTCAGAAAATATAGATATACCTCGATCAATAGTAAGAAAAATTTATGAATACCTATTTGATAGTTATCCTAAAAATAATAATTTTAGATAGGAAGAATGACAAGAATGCAACGATTACATCCTTATCATTTTAAACGGTTGCAACATTTAACGGAGGCAGATTTTTTACCACGAATCGAGTTTTGCCAGTGAGTGGATATTAGCAAATGGAAACACTATTCCTAGAGTATTATGGTCGGATGAGTCACTATTTGCTAGGAATGGTGCTTTTAATTTCCATAACATGAATCACTGGTCAGATGAAAATCCAAAATTAAAAGACCTAGTTTACTCGAGTGAAGTAAATACTCAAGAAGATTTACTTCAAAGAATCCAATAGGCTGCAAATGAAATAAGAAGAAAAATGTTTTCCACTTTTCGGGCAACGCAATCATTAGTTCGTCGAGCGAGACTCTGTATCCAACAAAATGGGAATTTATTTGAACACTTATTGTAAAGCTAGTTTTAAGTATATCCAACTGTATGTCTTCTTTTTTAAACAAATTTCAATTTCGTTCGTAGAAAAAATTTATTTCTTTTGTTTTTGCCTAAATGTCAGCTATGTTGCAATAGAAATGTGTATTTATGTAATATTTAACAATTATTAAATTAGTTGTTTCGTTGACATGGCTAATAATTCAACAATTCATTCAAATTCGCAGTACATTTTCTATCATGTGGCAAATTTTTTAGTTTGATTTTATTCAAAAATGGCACAATTTATCGATATTCAATAAGAGTACCTTTTTTATGTAGAAAACCCTAAGTTTTCAAATTCTAAAGTTGAATTTCAAAAATAGAATCACACAAAAATTTTGGGGCTAAAATAACCTGAGTCCGTCCCTGTTACATACATTTCCAAACAAAATTGTCTAAAATTTTTAATATTTTTAAATGCAGCATAAAAAACTAGGCTAGAATACCAAATTTTATGTCTTTATCTCAACACGTTTCGGAAATATTAAGGAAAAACCACCTTCAGGGAAGCCGCTTTAAAAGACCGTAGCGCCCTTAGGGGACGTTTGTCGGCCTATGTTTATATAAATTTTTCTTCCTATTTTAAGCTCTAGAAACCCCGCTGGTAGAATATTGCACACTTTTTTCGGGTCACCCTGTATATCCCTAATAATTTAGTCGCATCCACTTGTTTTATTGATTTGCCAAACGATTTTATTAATAAAGTATGATCCATCGGTGAGGTGGAAAGGTTAAATCTAAGGAAAACAGATTTCTGATTATTTAAGACGAGCCCGTTATTGCTGAACCACTTACCTGCACCAGTCAAGCTTGAATTGGCAAGTCCTACAACAGATTCTAGATTTTTACCATTAGCAAGTAAAGAAGTGTCATCAGCATACATTACCGAGCAATCGGAGGGGAAGCCATTGACGTACATTATGTATAAGAGAGGACCCAGTATGGAACCCTGTCGAACACCAGTATGGTAGAAATGTTGGCTGGACTGTGCATTTTGTACCTCGACATGATGCTTTCTATCGGACAGATAGCTATGGAACCAGTCAAATGGCTTCCCTCTGATTTCATATCTATCCATTCTATCTAGCAAAAAAGCATGATCAACCAAGTCAAAAGCTTTGCTTAAATCAAGAAATATACCAATACATTTTTCTCCTTTATCCATCTTGAGATATAAATCACCTAGGAAACGAAGTATGGCATTTTGGTTGACATGCCTTTTCTAAATCCAAACTGATTGCTATTAAATAATTTGAATCTGTCAAAGAAATTGATCAGTTGCAGAGAGACAAATTAATCAAACACCTTCGAGTAGGGACTAAGAAGTGAGATAGGTCTGTAGTTCCACATATCAGACCTATCTCTAGACATATCAAATGGTTTGATAACATAGGATATGTACTATGTATACAGGGTGTAAACGTTATGATGGTCATTATTTAAATGCGTGATAGAGGGCGTTAAAAGAAGCAAAAAGTTTCATATAACATGGGGGTCAAAACGGCATTTTTTTAGAGAAAAGCGACTTTCAAATAAAATAAAATCTGACAACGCCGCAATGCCAGACGCAAATTACGACGGAACGCAGTGTAAATAAAGATGGAGTTTGTTATTTTTGGCTCTTAGGTATAATTTCATTATTTGATAATGTACTCGTAAAATGCAAATAATTTAAAAAAACGGACTTACCACTAACTGTCTCAGCACTTCACCTGGTGTGTGAAAGTTTGTTGAACGTATTAAAAAAATCCACTTATAAATAGGGAACACAATTTTGATACATACATTGTTTTTCTTTGTTATTCTTTCAGCCGCAATAAAATTTTTTTCGCAAAGTTGTGCTTCAGTTGTGATTAGACCAGCCCCATAAACCATTCCTTTGAGTTCTCCCCAATACCAGAAATCCATCGGATTGAGGTCAGGAGATCTTGCTGGCCATTTTCGAGGATCAGGAGCATTTCGACCGATCCAGCGATTCAAATAATGTTCATTCAAATACTGAATGACGCCTCTAAAAATGTGTGGTGGTGCCCCGTCATGAAGAAATCACAAATACTGTCTCGATTGTACTGTCTAAGGTCTGTTCCAAAAGTTCTGGTGGGTTATTTGCTAGAAAGCTAAGGTATCCTTCTCCTGACAACTTTGGGGGTAACCCGAAAGGGCCAATTACCTGATCGTCAAGAATACCTGCCCAAATAGTTATTTTAAAACGTTGTTGAAAATGACCTTCACGAATGGTATGAGGATTTTCTTGGGCCCACGTGTGAGTATTATGGAAATTTAATAGCCCGTCTCGCGTAAAAGTACATTCGTCCCTCGCTAGAATGTTTTTAAAAAAATCCGGATTTTCAATGTTTTTGTGCAAAAACCACTGACAGAATGTTAGTCTGCAATGATAGTCTTCTGGTAACAAGGCCTGTACTCGTTGTACATAGTAGTGATAAAGCAAATTTTCCCGTAGGATTCTATGGACTATGGTTTGCGATAGTCCTACGCGGCGGCCTAATTCCCGAGTGCTGATATCTGCGTTGATTTCCACGATATTTAAAATTTGTTCCTCCCGCTCTTTCACGAGTGTGAATATTAGTGGGCTGAACACTTCCTGTATCTCGAAGTCTTTGGTTCCCTTGCACAAATGTCCTTCTGCCTGGGTGTACCCGTTGGCGAAATCTGTCGCGATAAATTTGAGCTGCAAGATTTGAATTCTGACGAGCTTCACCTTAAACTAACATGTCGGCGAACTCTTGATTCGAGAACATTGTAAATAAACACGATGACGTACGCGAACAAAAACAAAACGACACGCCCGATGCTCTGCTTAACAAAAGATGATGAGTGATGAAAAACCGACGCGCTGTTGTCATATGTGTTTTAAATATTTAATTTAATGAAACACTTACTGACTACAAATTTTGGCATAACTTAGAGAAACTTAATGCCATTTATTTGTTAATTATTATATTACATATATTATTATAAAAAATAGTAAGATTGTGGTGATTGTGTATCTCACATCACCCAACCAACTAGGATAACTTTAACCACGGCAACCTCCATAGATGTCATTTGTACAACAAATAACTTAGCTGAATCATTAATTTCAACTAGCTCTGTACCTGTTCCGAATTTGTCAGATCATAATGTAGTCAGATGTGACTTCAACATCACACGGCCTAAGAATTTTCAAAAGACTGTCAAATATAGAGACTTTAAACACTGTTGTAAAGATCAGTTTTTGGTGGATTTGTATAAAATCCCATGGGACGATATATATTACATCAGTAACTTAGAGGATAAAGCTACGTTTTTTTCTAATCATATTTTGGATTTGTTTGATGTCCATGCTCCTGTTGTTTCATCACGTATTACTAAACCTTATGCTCCATGGCTCACAGGTGGCATAAAATTTTTGATCTCCGAGAGAAATAAAGCCTTTAGAAAATATCAGATTTTAAAAAGTCCAGCTAGTCTCGAATATTACCAGAAATTAAGAAATGATGTCATTTCCGCTATTAGGCGGGAGAAAGCAGCATATCTAAGCTTCAATGAACAACTAAATAGTAACAAGCATCTCTGGAAAGCAGTACATTCATTGAAACTCAAAACTAATGTAGATAGATCTTTACCTACACAGTTGAAGAATGCCGATGAAGTAAACAATTATTTTTCTTCCGTTTTCACGCCTTCGGGCAATTGCAAGGATCTAGTTGATAAATTTAATAGTACCAAAATTAATGAAAGTGCTAGATTTGAATTTAGTTTTGCTACCCCACAAAATGTGCTAGACATTATTCTGTCCCTAAAATCTAATGCAGCAGGTTCGGATGGCATAACAGTCTCAATGCTGAAGCTTTGCTTGCCTCGAGTATTTTCTACCCCTGACGCATTTATTGAACTGTTGCCTGGAGGCTGGGTATTTCCCTGATGCTTGGAAATTATCTCTTGTCAAGCCCTTGCCTAAATGTAAAAATCCAAAATGTCTCTCAGACTTAAGACCTATAACTTTGATTCCTGTTATATCGAAGATATTGGAGAAATTGATTAAACATCAGGTTTGTCATTATTTCTCTAATAACGATTTCTTTCCCAAGTGTCAATCTGGTTTCCGCAGTGGTTTTAGTACAACTTCAGCTTTAGCAAGTGTTTTAGATGACATCATTGCTTCGCTTGATAAGGGAGATGCTTCAGCACTTGTATCATTAGATTATTCTAAGGCGTTCGATAAAATAGATCATGAGCTTTTATGTGCTAAATTGAAGTTTTTTGGTTTTTCAGACATACCTCTAATGTTTTTTATAACATATCTTTCAAATCGTAAACAAGTAGTAGAGATAGACAACACTATATCTAGTCCGATTGATATAACATCAGGTGTCCCTCAGGGTTCAGTTTTAGGGCCCTTGTTGTACTTAATTTATACTATAGACTTGGGTAGCTCTGTGAAAAACTCTTCTGTGATGTGCTATGCCGATGATACACAGATATATAAGAGCTTTAATAGTAACACTTTGCATACTTCAATCAATGAGCTTAATGATGATTTGGAGGCAATAGTAGGATACTCAAATGGTAACAATCTTAAGCTCAATAAGGATAAGTGCTCAGTGATGCTTTTTTGTCCTGCTGTCAAACGTAACACTATATTGTATTGTCTTGATGTAAAAATTGACAAGGAGCGTCTAGCTGTCGTAAATACTACAAAAAACTTAGGGTTGATTATTGATTATACTTTACGGTTTAAGGAGCATGTTTCGTCTATCTTAAAAAAATGTTATGCAACGTTGAAGTGTTTTTATGTCAATCGCTCTATTTTGAATTTTAAAGTTAGAAAAAAGTTATGTGAGGCTATTATATTTCCAAGCTTATTTTACTGTAGCACTGTGTTGTATCATTGTCTTGATTCTATCACAAAAGCAAGACTCCAAAAACTCCAAAATACTTGTTGTCGATTTGTATTTAATCTCAAGAAGTACTCGTATGATCATGTTTCCTTAAAGAGATTTCAGCTTGGTTGGATGTGTATAGAAAATGCTTGCAAGTACCATATAGCAGTGTTTACACATAAGATCATATCTTCTAGATCCCCCTTGTATCTTTATGTGAAATTTGTTTTCAGATGAAATAATTCAGACATTGATTTCAGACACAAAAAAAGACTAGAGATCCCTATGTATAAAACAACTTTATTTCGTAGTTCATACACTTACAATGCTATTCTGATTTATAACGAATTAGATGACAATATAAAGGATTGGCCAGTAAACAGATTTCGTAAGCATGTGAAACAGATTTATTTGTCATTGTAGTAATTGTGGAAAAGTTAGTTTTTAATTCTTACATTTTATTTTATTTTACGTAATATATGTGTGTATATATGTATGCTAGGAAGCTATCAAGCTCGTTGTTTTGAAGCGTCTTTTGCTTGTCAAAGTTTCCTTTGATTGAGTGTTTCAATTTAGTATTTGGGTAGGTTAAGTAGAGTAGCCAAGAGCTAGACTTCGCCTACGTAGAGGTCACATTATGTTGTAGTGTATATAATGTGCCTAATAAAGACATTTTATTATTATTATTTATTATATAAAGCACTTAAAGTTGTAAACTATAAAGCCATTTAGACAAAAATCTATTGACTTTTGGACCATGGATCATATGAAATTTTTGATTTGTTTTGACCCCCCTATTACCCATTTCAATAATGACTACCATAACGTTCACACCCTGTATATGGGCTTGCTTGGCTAACTTGACCCATTTGATTTTCTTATTATACATGTTTGTAGCTATCTCAAATAGACTAACTTCCTAAATCCTTAATGAAATGATCAAAGCATTCCGTGGAAAGTGAAGAGTCAACCTACTTGACGCCACTGAACCCTTTTTCAAAACCAACAAAGCTCTTTCGTCCTTGGCATGACAGTGATCTTATGCAAATATATTGTGTCCTAGCAGTACTTTCAAAGTTATAATGCCTGCACTTCACCATCGGCGATGATCGTTGATCGTGTGATCATTCATAATAGGCACGATCATCGTGCAAGCATCCACACGAACGTCAGTAATAGTTTGTCAAACGGCAAGCATTAATATGACGCGGCGATTCTCTTTGATGCGTGTCCGAAAAACCGACAATTCACGGGTCGAAGGCGATCATGGGCGATGATCGGCGAGTACAGCCGAGTATGCCCTCTACACCAGAGTTCCCCAAACTTTTTTGTGTCGTAGACCCCTTGCCATGTTTTTCCGTGTTGGGTAGACCCCCTACTTACCTGATATTGATTTCCTGTAAATTTCTAACTGTAGTGAAGTTTAGTGTTAAAAACTTAAAGTAAAAACACATGTTAATTTATACATTTATTAACTGAATTTAAATTAAAACTACTCAAAATAAAATGTTGCATCTGTTATGTAAAATATACGTAACAATAAATAAACAGGTGTCTGACCAACAAGTGTCCGCATTGGGAATAAGTACCCGCATTGAAAAAAAATAAGAGGGATAAAATAAAAAAAAAGTGAAAAGTAATAAAAAAAAAGTTTTTTACTTAAAATAGTACAATAAGCGAGTTCGTTTATTAATTATAACATAAACGTATGTTGTACAATAATTTCACTGTTAGTTTGATTAAATTCCGCTTCTTATACGTTTAAGTTATCTAAAAATAGGCAAAAAATTAACGAATTTTAGTGTGTACCTATCCTTGAATTTTCAGAATAATTTTAAAAAAAATATTTTCTATAAAGGGGGGTTCTTTAAAAAAATCAAGGCGGGCACTTATTCCCAATGCGGGCATTTATTGGTCAGACACCAATAAACATAAAATAAACTATAAATAAAATAACATAAGCAATAAGTCAATATTTTTAGTGAGAAGGATGAACCTGATGCTTTAATAATAAATTATCACTTTATTGTTTCCACCAAATCTATTAAATGTGGTACATGCAACCTAAAATTTCATCCGTCGTGTGTTTCGATTAAAGATAATTGAATGAAAATTATTTTAGAATGCAACAATTTGCTATGGCTATGTGATGAATGTAAATCATTCCCTTCCAATAAGTCATATAATGCGAAAGTTGTGGTATTACAAAAAGAGGTAGAGTGTCTAAACCGCGAACTGAACTTGGCACATAAACGGTTGGAGGACCTAGAGTACACGGTAACATTACAGAAGTCCTTGTTGGAGTCTAATGAAAGGAAGTTGGGACTTCCTTCCACTTCTAGCTCACAAGCAGGCAACGTTGTTCCCACGTATCCTTCCCAACCGGGAGCTAGTAAATACAGTGATGTGCTGAAAAAACCAGTCAAGAATGATTCTTCCGTCCTAATTATCAAATCTTCTTCTGTTGCTAATTCAAATCGTATTATGGATGAAGTGACGTCATCGATTAATCCTAGTAATTTAAACGTCCGCATTAATACAACCCGTGTAATCAAGAATGGAGTTGCTGTTTTCTGTCATGATGATAGCTCACTTGCCACTCTTAAAAACACTCTTTCCAGCAAATTTGGTGAAAACTATACTATCAATGAAGCAAAGAAATTGAATCCCAGGTTGCTTGTAAAAAACGTAAATTTAAACGGACTGAACACTCCCGAAGATATCATTTCTAGTATCACTTCATTGAATAGCTTTACTGACACAGAAAAGAAGGATATAAAATTTGTAACTAATCTGAAATATGGAAATGCGTCTCACATCATAATTGAAGTAACCCCTTCACTACGTAAAGTTTTGCTGGAGAAAGGGAGTTTGTTTGTTGGATGGAAGAAGTCACCAATTTATGATCACTTACGTGTAATCCGTTGTTCAAAGTGCAGTGGGTATGGACATACTGATAAAACATGCAAGTCCGAGCTCACTTGCCCCAGGTGTACCAGAAAACATTCTCTGAAGGAATGTAAATCTAATGTCTTGCAGTGTATTAACTGTATGAATTATAACAAAACTAACAAGAAGAATCTACCAACGGACCACTCTTCAAACTTCGGAGGATGTGCAGCTCGCCAATACTATATGGACAACCTCAGACAAAAAGTGAACTATGGCTAATTCGATTTCATTGAAAATTTGTCATTTAAATGTACGATCTCTAGTAGCTGGTTTCCATGATTTTACACACATGATTAAAGATCACTTTGATGTCGCTGCAGTGACTGAAACATGGCTAAACGACGGTATACCTAACGATGTAATTTCAATTGAAGGGTATGATTTTTTACGAAAGGATCGGGTGAGCAGAGGAGGTGGTGTTGGGCTATATGCGAAGCGTAACCTAAATTGTTCAATAGTAGAGATTGATGTTGCTATTAATAGCTCTGTGGAGATTTTATGCTGCAAGTTCAAACTTCACAACATTGCATTTTTGGTCGTGGTTGCCTATCGCCCTCCTCACTTGAATTTAAATGATGCCATACATAATTTTGACAATTTGTTATCTTTTTTTACTCCGCTGTATGACAATATTATTTTCTTGGGTGATGTAAATATTGATCTGTTCAATCATGAGAACCTTCTAAATAGATGTTTTGATTCATATAATTATGCTCAGATTATTACCGAGCCCACTAGAATTACGCAGTTCAGTTCCACATTGATAGATCCCATTTTTGTGAATGATGTAAATATTATTTTAAACTCTGGGACATTAGCAGCAGATCAAATATCTGATCACAGATTAGTTTTTTGTGAATTAGCAATGCCTGCTCCTAGAAATGCACCAAAATTTATTGAATATAGGGACCTGAAAAATATTGATATGGTCTTGTTCAAAGCACACTTAAGACTTAATGTATTGGATGAAATTTTTTATATTAATGATATCGATCAAAAGGTTTTATTTTTCACTGAAAGTTTAATTGCTCTTTTCGATACACATGCACCTATTCGTAAAGCGCGTATAACGAAAAATGCATCGCCTTGGTTAACCCAAACCTTGAAACGTATTTTCAAGGAAAGAGATGAAGCTTTACTCAAATTTCAACATGATTCAACTGAAGAAAATTGGATCAACTACAGAATTTTGCGTAATCACGCACTTGCTGCACTTAAAAGAGAGAAAAAAGCATATTTAGCTCATTTCGAAAAGTCAAACCCTAAAAAATTTTGGAACCACTTAAGAAATTTTGGAGCTTACCAAAAAAATAAGGCAGAAATTCCCCCACACTTGCTCAATCCTGACGAAGTTAACAATTATTTCTTATCAAATTTTATATCCCATAATGTTAATTCCCGTCTTATAAATCGTACGGTAGATGAATATATTTCAAGTTCTTTTAATTCAGACATTCCGCTCTTTCACTTTCATTTAGTTACCCCAGAAGATGTTTTAGATATTATAATTTCCATCAAATCTCAAGCAACTGGTTGTGATGGAATTAACATAGGAATGATCAATTTGTGTATTCCTGAAGTGTTACCTCATCTAACACATATCGTCAATTTTTGTTTAGAAAATGGAGTATTTCCAAGTTTGTGGAAAGAGGCTGTTATAACTCCTCTGGCTAAGAATAATAATCCTACAGAATATTCGGATTTAAGACCCATTAGTATATTGTGTGCCTTGTCAAAGATATTGGAAAAAATTGTTTATATGCAATTGGTAAAATATTTTGAAGAACATAACATATTTCCAAATTGTCAGTCTGGTTTCCGTAGTGGTCACAGCACAACATCTGCATTATTACACGTAACTGATGAGATTATCTCTAACTTAGACAATCATATTTACACTGTGCTGGTGTTGTTAGATTTCTCAAAGGCATTTGATACGGTTAACCACGAAATGCTTCTATCCAAATTAAAATACTACGGACTATCTGATGTTCCTCTCTGCTTTTTTAAATCATACTTAAATAATCGCAAGCAACGAATAAGAACAAGCCAAGGAGTTTCTCTTAGTGCCGATGTTGCTTCTGGTGTTCCTCAGGGTTCCGTGCTTGGTCCTTTACTATATTTAGTTTATACTTTTGACTTGCATACTGTATTACAGTTTTGTAGTATTCATACTTACGCAGACGATACACAATTGACCTTCACTTTTGACTCTACTAATGTGGATCAAGCTTCGTATAAAATAAATTTAGATCTGGTAAATATAACTGACTATTGCAAGGCTAACTGTTTGAAGCTCAATCCTACCAAGAGTTTTGCGGTGTTGTTCTGTCCCAAAACCAGCTATGAGCATTTTGAAAGGATGATTGATTTGAGGGTAAATAATGACCATATTCCACTCGTCACGTATGCAAAAAGTCTAGGTGTTACTCTAGACGTAAATCTTAGATTTCATCACCACGTCAGTAATATATCTAAAGCTACATATGCAAGCCTAAGACTCCTATACTCCAATCGTTCTATTCTCAATTTCAAGACTAGAAAGAAATTGGTGGAAAGTTTAGTTATTTCTAAGCTGCTTTACTGTTTTATACTGTTTATCCTTGTCTTGACTCCATAACAAAAACCAGATTGCAGAAAATTCAAAATTGTTGTTGTCGTTTTGTTTTCGGCCTTCGTAGGTATAGCCATGTTACATCCAAGATCTGTGAGCTGGGGTGGCTGAAGCTCAATAATCTTTTCAAGTTTCATATGTTGGTTTTTGTACATAAAATAGTCGTTACCAAGAGACCTATTTACCTTGCAAATAAGTTAGTTCCGCGTAGGAATTTAATTTCAAGAAGGTTACGTCATGATGAACAGTTCAATATTCCTCTTCACTACACCTCATTATATCAGAGATCTTTCACGTATAATGCTGTTGAGCTTTACAATTCAATCAGTGCGGCTAACAAACAAGAAAGTTTACTCTCTTTTAAGAAATCAGTTGGAAAACAGCTATTGGAGATGCAATCGTCTCTCAGTGCTTGAGCTGTTGGTTTGTTTTATTTTTATGACACTTTATTATTATTATTATTATTATTATTATATTAATAGTTCAAGTGTGCATTTGTTTCTTTTTCTTAGTATTACTATTGTTTGTTTGTGTATCGAGTTTAACTGTGTTACTCTTTCGTACACAGTGAGGTTAAGTGTAAGAGTAGCCATTTGGCTAAACTTCGCCTCACTGATGTATGCTGATTAATAAAGACATTTATTATTATTATTATTATTATTATCAACATTTAGCGTCAATTTTGTAAGGGTTAATCTTAAATCTCCTCGGCTAATTATGTCCAGTCTGTTTCTTTTTTTCGTTAGGAGATTGGTAACAGCGCTGAACCCCCTTTCCACTAGGTATGACGATGGAAAGGAAATTAAAAATGTCCTCGCTATATTCCATAATACGGGATAAGTAACGGGTATGTTGTTTTGCAGCCAGAATTGCTGATATCCGTTTTTAAACTGAGCCTTAAGTTCTTCGTTTGTACTTAGTTCAGTTGGTTCCTCTTGTATTATGACATTCGTTTCTTTTATGTCACCATATGGATTAATTATCCACGGTGGTATTACCATAGTCAAAATATCCTCAAACCTAGATTCAAAATCTGAATAGAGGGCATTTAAATGTTGAACGTAAGTTGAAACGTCGTCTTCCTGGCAGCTTGTCTGTGACAAATTGGGGAACTGAGAAAATTCGCCCCGTCCAATATTTTGCTTCGTTAGATTAACTCTGATAAGAAACGCTGATAAGATGGACTTTGTTTTGATCAAATTTAAACTGTCGCCTTGTAGTTGCAAATTAACCATATTAAATTTTGTAAACAAATCTGTTAAATAGGCGATGTCTGTTTTCCTCTTCATTAAATTTTCTTTTAAAATGTTATCTTTAGTATCCAGAAATTCTAAAATAGTCTCAAAAAGAGCAAAAAATCTTGTCAAACATGCTTTTCGATAGCCAGCGTACTTCAGTGTGAAGGACTAATTGATGAAAGTGTTCGTCATTTTCTTCACACAACTGTGTATTCAACGCGTTGCTTCGGATTGGGTTTACTGCATCAATGACTAAATGAAGTGATTCATGCAATCTAACGCTCAAATTTTTAGCAACTAAATGTATTGCTAACACCCCTGACACATTTTGTTTTAAATAGCTTATAAATGCACGATAACGTCCAACCATGGCAGGTGCTCCATCTGTAGCTTCTGATATTATATTTGATAAAGGAATTGCTTTTTCAATGAAGTAATCCTTCAAAACATGAAATATTGATTCACCTTTAGTGTCGGTTATCAAAGTTCTTGCGAAGAGCAGTTCTTCGTAGATTTCTTGATTCATAATAAAACGAACATATGCCAATAATAATGCTGCATTATCAGGTAAAGTTGACTCGTCCAGTTGTATAGAGAAATGGGTCGTTTGCAAATAATTACATAAGAAGCTTTCAATATCAGAACTCATTTCATCAATACGTCTTTCAACAGTATTGTTGCTTAAGGGAATTCTTTTAATGATATCAGATGCAGGTTTGTGTAAAACAGTTTTTAAAACATCTTCAACGGCTAGGAAAATTAACTTCTCTCCGATAGTATGCGGTATTCCTGATTTTGCTATAAGTAACGAGATATTGTAAGACGCCCGCAAACCATCATCATTTCTTTGTGACGTTGAAGGGAACATTCTGTCCAGTGTAGGTCTCTTCTGAAATTTATCTTTGAGTGTTTGAAAGTATTTCAAATCTTTCTCTGTTTTATCAGGGTGGCATCTTCTCAGATGATCTTGCAGTTTAGATGGTTTCATAGCGTCATTGCCCAAAACTTTGTTGCATAAAAGGCACATAGGCGATTGTTTGTCCGGCAATGATGGAATGAAGCCAAATTTCAAATAATCAACACTGTACTGTCTTCATTTCTTTTTAGATTCGGACATTTCATCAGTCATCTGTGGGCAAAATTAAATTATTTAAATAAGACAGAAAATCCAGCAGCTGTATATTAAAAATATTTTTTGAATTTTCCGAAAACATTCCATAATTCGAACATCTTCTTGCAACAATTAGCTCGAATTACGGAGATTGCACTGTAATTATATTACCGATTGCTAAAACTTTCAAAAAGAAACTATTGAGGAGTACTCGTGTAATTTTGCATGATTGAATATTTAACTACTAATAACTAAAGTCATAATTGGCGTAATTTATCTATCTTTGCTAACTACGAGTACAAAACTAAAATTTAATAAAAAATAATGTACATACTTTTCTCCAGTACTCTCAAACAAAATAACACTGACTCACTATAATTTGTGTGATATACTATCTGTTTATATTTTTTAAAATATTTTCTTAGCACTTTCCTTTTCAAGATTCAGAAAACGAATAAACGTATTTGTCCCACATTCGTATTTATAAAGTGACGAAGTGAACAAGTCAGTGCAAGGTAGCGAAGCTCTGAGACTGCGACTCTCAGGTTTAAGTTCAAAATGTATTGCGACCACAAAGCGAATACCACCGTCCTACAACTTACACAATTTTATAAACATATATAATATTTTTTTTACTTCATAGGTACTTTTATAAATAATGTATATGTTTTGATATTATAAGATAGTATGATGTAAGTAAATAGGTACTATCAGTGTATGTGTTGAGATCCACTATCGTGGACCCCCATATTCATTTCATGGACCCCCAAATTTTTTTTCGCTGACGAAGACCCCTTGCAGGTTGTCATAGACCCCTAGGGGTCGATATAGACCACTTTGGGAAGCAATGCTCTACACGATCGGGCTTGCGCATAATCATTTGTAACCGCCGATTGTGGAGAGGAACCATAATACGAGAGGGCAGTGATACACGGACAAACTACAGATAGACAAACCAACAGAAATGAGTGATATGGTTTTTCCTATTCAATAGATGTGCAGATTGCAGAGTGAGGTTAGAACACGACGATCTCCTACATGCTGAAAGTTTGAAATTGAACCTATATCGGGCAGTGTCAAATCCTGCTTACATCTGCTATTCTACACACGACCCTATTTTAGCAGCATTTTACTTATCGAAAGAACTGCAACAGTGCTCTTTTCTAGTACCAGAATTCAGGATTGCATATATGGAACTTGCTGCGGATGTCAGTGACTTTGCGGTTAGTACCTATTTTATATTACTCTTTTGAAAAAACGATGAACTTTAGATTCATAAAAAGTAATGGCGGAAATAAAGTGCGCGTTGAAACAGTCGAATTCTCCAAAACGACCGTACGTTCTTTTGGATCTATAGCAGACGCTCGATAACGTAAACACGGGATAATGAAAACTTGCGCTAATGTAAACACAAACTTCGTTCTATAGGATCAAACGGAACGCGCGATAACGTAAACAATGTGTACGCTCGATAACGTAAACAACTCTCGGCGCACGGAAACAGCACGACGGTAAAATGCTGAAGCCTCGATGATTTATGTCGGGCATCGGGGAGTCCCCGATTTATGATGTAGAGTGTAGGGGTTTCACCTCTGCGATAAAATACGACAAACTCGGTCAGTCGTATGATCGTTTAGGATACGTTTATACGTAGGTACGTATGTATTTCATTTTTGAACTTAAGTGAATACATTGCACGCGTTAATATATTTTACGACTATGGCATCCACATCTCCTAAAAAAAGTGTTTAAAGTTGAGTGAGAAAGTGAAAATCATAGACGAAGTTGCACTAGGTGCGGGAGTGACACAGTTAGCAAAAAAATATGGAGTATCGAAAGCAACAATCTGTAAAATTAAGCGTATGAAAACTCAAATTTTACAAAGAACGTGCAATACATTTGGAGGTCCGGGAAAAAGAAAAACTTTAAAAAATGCGAAGGCACCTAAAATGGAGAATTCCCTGTATAAGTGGTTTTTAAAAGAACGGGAAAATCATGTCCGAGTTAGTGGCGAAGTACTTAAACAGAGAGCGAGACTGTTAAATGAAAAACTGAAAGAAACTGAAAATTTCGTAGCTAGTGATGGCTGGCTACAACGATTCAAAACAAGATATGGAATTCGACTGCTGTCTATATCTGGTGAAAAATTATCAGCACAACCACAATTAGTGCAACCATTCAAAGAAAAATTGATGAAAACAATTATAGATTTAAGAATGGAACAAATTTACAACGCAGATTAGAGTGGCCTTTATTGGAAAATGTTACCAGAGAAAACCTATGCTGCATCATTTGAAAAATCTGCCCCGGGAAGAAAGCCGGAGAAACAACGAATAACGTTTCTAGCCTATACTAATGCTAATGGTTCACACAAAATAAAGCCACTGGTAATTGGGAAAGCAAAAAATCCGCGCTCATTTAAGAATGTTAATATCCCTTTTGATTATGACTGTTCAAAAACCGCTTGGATGACTAGCAGTATATACCTGAAATGGTTCCACAGGTGCTTTGTCCCTCAGGTATGACAATCAATTATCACAAATGCTCTATTCATAATTTGAAGATGTGTTTTCAATTTGTAGATAAAAGGTTTCCTAAAACAACAGAAGCTTCCAATAAAAGCGTTGTTACTATTGGATAATGCACCAAGTCATCCTCCCGAGCAACAACTGAGGATCAGCGATGGGTCAATTTTCGTCATGTACATGCCGCCCAACGTAACATCGTTAATTCAACCGATGGACCAGAATATAATAAGACTCACCAAACTATACTATCGGAAGTTTCTACTTTCGTCTGCTTTATCAAAGAATCCTGAAAACTTATCTGAGGCTTTAAAAAAAGTAACATTACGAGAAGCTTTTTTAGATTTACATATGGCCTGGAATGAACTTAACCAGCAAACTATTCAAAAATGTTGGAACAATTTCTTTTGTACCAATAATGAAGATGATGAAGAAGACGATGTCCCCTTAAGCGTAATTAAAGAACGTTTGCGATCCAATAATGATCATGTTATTAGTGTGTCATTGGATGTTGTTGATTTATTGAAAACAGTGAATCCCAACATTGTTTGTACTCCTTCTGATATTAATTTATGGAACGAAGATAAGCAGACGAATGATGCTGGTAAGGAGGAGGATATGGACAGTGAGGATGATGAGAACGATCCCATTGAAGTCAGAAGTGTAGTGACTGACGCGCAAGCTATACAAGTTTTTAACCAAGCTTTAGATTGGACTGAAAGAAAAAAAGTTTCATACACGGATATTTTAGTTCTTCGTAAAATACGGGCGCAGGCTTTTGAAGACAATGCTAAGCGCAAATTTACGCAGACAAAAATTGTTTATTATTTTTCTTTTAATTAAAAAAATACTTATCGCTGTTAGAATATTTGTTTATTTTGTTATAAATAGTATGTATTAAACGTTTCTTTTAATAAATCAAATTTTATATAAATCACGTTCGCTAATGTAAACATTTCGATAATGTGAACCACACTTGGATTAAATTAGTTTACATTATCGAGCGTCTGCTGTATGTGTTGTACCCTTTCTAATTCCATGTTATCTATTCATTCTCAGGTCGATCTGATAGCATGTTGTAGAAGTACTAATGAAATGGAGTTAATTTTGATGCGAGGTGCAGGAATATACACTCATACATTCACGTTTCCTCGCCTTGTTCTGGCCATGGATTGTAAGCAAAAGAAATTCGTTGCACATCCCAATACGCAACAAATAGTTGAGGTAAGTTTCAGGTGTTAGACCGGCAGGGTTAATACGTGAAAAAACCTGTATAATGTCAACAAATCGGTAAAATGTCAACTTGTTCTCTAGCTAGCTGCTAGTGTCAATTAACCAAAAATTACGAGCCCCTTCCCACTTCAGTTGGCCCAACTATTAAAATCTTAGTTTTTTTCTTATCAAACACAAATAATAAAAATGTAACAGGGTGTTATAGGTTTAAAATATTAACAATGAATATTTTGATAATATATAGTAGCAAACACCAACTTTATCACTCCCTAATCAAATTTGCAATTACAGCATATCAACCTATTTTCATTTCAATGCAAAATAAGTCTATAACGCATAGTTGGCTGAGAAAAATAAAAGCCATGACAATTGTTTTTATTAATCACAGCTGTCAGAATACGTTTAAAATAGTTTTGGGTAGTTAAGGTTTTCGAAATAGGTAGAGGAAATGTTATTAGTGAGAAAATTCGGTTACTGATAATTAAATTTTTTTAATCTGGGAAATCAAACTGAGAAATTGCAACTTTGTTAGACTTATCACGGTACAGTCTGTAAATATTGTTAGAAGATATAACGTAACTAGTTCAGTCAATATTAAGCCACGATATGTGAAAAAAAGTAGTATCACAAATGCCGACCGAAGAGCATTAAGAAGAATAATCGTGAAAAACAGGCGTGCCAATTATTTACAATTAAATGCTCTGTGGAGTGACGCTGTTGGAAGGAGAATTTCGAGGTCCACAACTCATAGAGAGGCCCACAAACTGGGATTTAGCACTTGCAAGGTAAGTTTTCTTATAGAAAAAAGTGAAGTAAAAACCCTAAAGCTGCACAACTTGTTTATAGGCCAAAAAAAAGCCACTATTCTCCACTGCAAAAGAAAAATCGGCTTAGACGGGCTAAAGAACATAGACAATGGACACCTCAACAATGGAGTGCATTACAATGGAGTGATGAGGCCCGATTCGAAGTTTGTGTTGGTGACAGTCGCAGTAGAGTTATTCGCAAAAAAAAATGAAGCATTCCATGTTGACTGTCTGAAGAGAAAAGTGAAATTTCCAGCATCCATTATGGTCTGGGGCAGTATGTCATCAAAAGGAGGAGGATAACTTCATTTTATTGATGGAAATGTGGATACAAATAAATATTTGGCAATTTTAGAAGAATCGCTTTTACCAGTGATGGAAGAATGTTTGACATCTGGCCAAGATTTTGTGTTTCAGCAAGATGATGCAGCGTGCCATACCTCAAAAAAGGCTATAAAATGGATGGAAGAAAATAATGTACCACTTTTGAAATGGGCTTCTAGCAGTCCAGATCTGTCACCTATTGAGACTTTGTGGCACGAGATGAAAAAGGTTCTACGACAACATCCCGCTCGTACAATCACCGAACTGAGACAAAAGCTTCATGAAATATGGGATCGTTTTACACCAAATTTCAGCCGTAATAAAAAATAAAGGTGATGTTACCCAATGGTAATCTTTCAATTGTTGCTGTGTTAACTTCGCGCATTTATTCGCACAATGTCAAATCCAAGATCACTCGACAAAATTTACTACAGACCTGACCCTGATAGTTATTCTCATCACTAATCCTGTAAGATTCATAGTGATTTTTCTAGCAGCACACATTTGACCTCCATTCGACCTTCAGTGGTCACCATGACCTTGGTCTTCAATTCGTGTTTGAACGTTCAATTTTCCGCTTTTACGATTGCTGGCATCAAAGATAAGCATTTCCATTAAAAAAATGAAGTTGACCTTGAAATGACCTTGAACGTGAGGATCAAGGTCAAATCCAGGATCACCATTTCACTCCCTCGTTGAAATTTATCAAAGACTTGACCTTGATGTTGTTTTCATTAATAACACCAGCTTCCAAAATAAAAAATTCTAAAAGATGCAGCTATATGAGACCAGTAAATGTGTTGCCAGACATTGAAAAATTATTAGAGTCCATAGTGCATGACCAATTAACGCAGTTTACAGAAGAAAACAAAATTTTAGTGGAGGCGCAAGCAGGCTTTCGAAAAAAATATTCCACGTGAACGGCTTTCCAGTTGGTAACTGAGTATTGGAGAAGAGCCATAGAAGTTGTCATAGCAGTATTTTTGGATTTGAAGAGGGCATTTGAAACGATTGATAGAGATATTTTGTTAGGTAAATTGAAGGCATATGGTATAACAGGAAGTGTTTTAGATTGGTTTAGAAATTATTTGCCTAAAGGGATCCAGGTTACAAAAGTTAATGACAATATTTCATCAAAAATTGAGAATACGTTGGGTGTTCCACAGGGCAGTATTCTGGGACCACTTCTTTTTATTTTGTACATAAATGATTTACCTGCCATAGTAAAAAAATGCAAAATTCAGATTTTCGTCGATGACACTATGATTTATATAAATACTAAAAATATTCAGACTGGTATCTCTTATATAAATGAAGACTTGAAACTTGTCTCAAAATGGGTAGCAACAGACTCAAATTAAATACAAGTAAAACGAAAGCTATGTTAATCGAAAAAAACAATGTACAAATGTTCAACTGAATATTGATGGTGAAGATATTGAATTAATAGAAAATTTTAAATACCTGGGGGTTTTTGTTGACTCTCGATTAATTTTTGCTATTCATTACGAAAAAGTTATAAATGACATTAGTAGTAAAGTGGGATATTTATCGAGAGTTTCTGGATGTCCGAGTACATATAGCAGAAAAATTATCTATAATACCATCATTCTTCCAAATGTCTTGTACTGTTCGACTATTCTATATTTAGCAAATAATTCCATTTTTGAAAGACTGCAAATTTTACAGAATAAGTGCATGAGAATAATACTGAATAAAAATAAATATACTCCAATTAGACAAATGCTTAGCAAATTAAAATAGCTCAATGTAAAAATTTTAATCAAATATCTTGTAATGATGTTCGTTTATGAAGAAAAAAATAATATGTTTCCATCAAGTCTAACTAATTTAACATCATCAAATGTCGACCATCATTTACATAATACCAGAAATAAAGATGACTTCCATTTAATGACCAAAAAGTATAACATATGCTACAAATCTGTATTCCATCAAGGGTTGATTGAATGTAAAAATTATACACAGAGATAAAAGACCAGAAAACGTTGCCAAAATTTAAAGTAAAATTGAGGAATCACTTGTTAAATCTACAATTATAGGTTGTCCAGCATTTAGAGCATACATCATATGCCTTGAATTTACTACTTCTAAGTTGTTTACAATTATTCTGTTTACGTAGCCAAATGTGCTAAATAAATCTTTTTACTACTACTAATACTAACTCTGTGAGATTTATAGAGGTTTTTCTAGCAGCACGCATTTGACATTTAGATGGCATCCTGACCTTAGACTTCAGTTCGTATTTGAAAAGTCGATTGCTAGCATCAAAAATAGGGATTTTATTGAAAAAAGTAAAGTTGACTTTGAATTAACTGTGAAGGTAAAAGTCAAATCATTCATTTCCTTGTTAAATTTACCAAAGACCTGACCTTGATAGTTATTTACATCACTTATCCTGTGAGATTTATAGAGGCTTTCCTAGCAACACATCTTCATTTGACCTTTTGTAGTCATCCTGAGCTTGGACTTTAATCATGTTTGAACGTAAAATTTTCTGTTCTTTCGATTGCTGGCATCAAAAATATTCGAAAAAAATAAAGTTGATCATGAACTAACCTTGAAGGTAAAGGTCAAGGTCAATTTCAAGGTCACCGTTTAATATCTTGCATTAAAGTTACTGAATACCTGATGTTGATCTTTTCCAAAAATACCTTATTCGAGAAAATACAGAGCCATTCCGGAAGGGGTATCACGTATCTTGAAAAGTGACATTATGCCAATTTTTTTTTAAATTATGCTGGTTTTTTTGTCATTATGTAGGTTTTTCGCCAAGACGTTGAGCTAGCACTTAGTTGTACGTTGCCTAAACGTCATCAGGCTTTTTATCAATCTTTGGCTCTGATGTGATGTAAAATCTACTTCCGAGATGGCATTACTGGAGGTCTAAGCTGTAAGTTGTATGTGTTGACGATAATTACATTGGGTTCTTGTCTCAAATACACTTAATTCAGATTCAAAGCTAGAAATTATTTGTGCATCCACTTTTTCATATCTATTCTGGAAATTACACATACAAATTTGCTGAATTTCAAAAATGAGAGAGATAAGAAATAATTATATTCACTGTACACTGTCGAATTACAAGCCATATACATGTCAACAATAATTACACACAACGCGGGAGCGGTGATGATTTCCCGTAATTCTTCTCAGTTTTTCGTAATTTATAACTTTGAACATAACCTCTCGTCAGAAAGCACAACATCAAAATAACCCATCGGGTTCAGCCATTAGATATGCTTCATTACCAGCATATTCAGTAATGATTTTATCACACAGCAAATATCACTGATTTTATACACATGCAGACCAAAACACATAATTATCCAGATGCGATCTTGCTATTCAACCAACTTTCTTCTCAGAGATAGAAACTACAGACAAGGACCATTCGGCCTCACAAAACATATGCAACCAATAATGCGTGTAGTTTAGTTGAGTGATTCCTTCATATACTAAGTGACATATAAATCCGAACACCCAGTTTAAATGGTTTTATTTTAATAAAATTTTGTATAAGTACTTAATGAAGCATAATAAGTAAATGATAAAAATTTCAAAATGATTGCACTGTTTTAAAGCCCTTTGACCTTTAATAATGTGTGGATGCATCCTGATGCGCTACGCATTCTCCAACGCGCCTAGGCATGCTTCTGATCAGGTGGTCAATGTCCTCCTGTGGTATCTCATTCCAGGGAACCACCAACTCCTCTCGAAGTGCTTCTAGAGTCTGAGGAGGACGTTGCAAATTGAGCAATCTCCTACCCATCATATCCCACACGTGCTCAATTGGGGATAAGTCGGGAGATCTTGGTGGCCATGGTAACAATGTGACAACATTATGTTGAAAGAAGTCTATTGTGACTCTTGCAACATGTGGTCGGGCATTATCTTGTTCGAAAGTTGGATCTGCCAGGGTGTCAAGATAGGGTAAAAGATGGGGTTCTAGAACTTCGTGGATATAACGCTGCGCGTTCATGTTACCTCTGATGAAGATTAAAGGTGACCTGGGACCATAAGCTATAGCACCCCAAACCATAACTCCAACAGTGTGATGAACATGTCTTTCAACAAAAAACTGTGGATTCCTCCTTTCACCACGTCGCCTTCTAACCCTGGCACGACCATCGTGCATGTCTAAACAAAATCGAGACTCGTCACTAAAGACAATACTGTTCCATTCCTGATCCCTGAGTGACCGTTGTCTGCACCACTCAATGCGATTACGTCGGTGTTCTCGCGTTAAAGGGAGGACCCAGTGTGGCCGGTATGAAAACAAGCCAAAACTTCTCATTCGTCGGTAAACACTTCGCATGCCAATAGGTCTTCCGTGTTCTGCAAACCATTCATTTGCAATGGACCTGGTAGTGGAGAAACGGTCCCTTAAGGCCAATGATCTTAGGCGGCGATCTTCACGGTCTGTTGTTCTACGGCGTCGTCCAGTGCCCCTTGCTCTTTGCGTATGGCCTTCTCGAAGCCATGCCTGACAACACCTAACTACAGTGTCTACACTTCTTTGCACTCTAACTGCAATTGCCCGAAAAGAAAGTCCAGCTTCCCGAAGTCCCACTATACGGCCCCTATCAAACTCACTAATTTGCCGAAATCGTACAGGTCTCCGTAATCTAGGCATCGTAACCGATCGTAAAGGATGTCAAGAACCAAAATCCGCCAACGTTGATTCTTTACTGCGGCTGAAATATTCATTTTTAGAGCGTTAGTGAATTAAAAAAAGCAGTATAAAAACCGGACTGATAAGGCTGAAAATTTTTTCACTTGTTATTTACAGTAAGATAAATACATTCACCAACTTTTATTAAAATAAAACCATTTAAACTGGGTGTTCGGATTTATATGTCACTTAGTATAGATGAACGTTCACTACGATCCCAGTGAGCAAACGTGGAATGACTGTTTGCGCCCTAAAAACTACCTAGTTTGCAAGATGACATTTTTGACGTTTTATAAGTTTTTAACATGATGCCCATGAGGGGCTATTGTGTCAAGCTGTATATGTTATTCTTTCAGGCAGCATGGTGCGGCGACTGGCACGAATACAAAATAAAAGGCTTCACCGTGAAATTGCTCTACCCAATAGCAAGGATAATCACCCTACCAGTGATCTTAATTATGTGCATCATAACCCCACGTCATCCGCTCGTCAAACATTGGAGCATCCCTCTTAACAAGATGATCAGCCACATAGCCGCATACGTGGTTTTCCTCATCATTATTTTCATCGAGTCAAATATGGATAAGACTAACCAGAAGAGAAAACCCCCCAACTCGGGGTTGGAACCGGTCATAATTATTTTTGTGATCGGACACTCATGGAACATCGTCAGGATGATGATACTGTCAGGTCCTGGAAGATATTTCCAGGTATTTCGTATAATTTAATTTATACAGGATGCTTCAAATGTAACACACACCTTTGGGATCTCGAATACGGTGAGAGACATCCATAAGAACAAAATAAAGTTGATGTGATTGTTATAAAAAAATAGAGCCTAAATTTGTAACATAGAAATCTTAATAGCATTGATATTCAAAGTTTTAAGACGAAGATTGCATCAATGCAGCTTAATGACATTTATTTCGTGAATGATGTGGATATTAAAGTCTCTATTTTTACTGGCCGTCTTCTTTATCTATTCGATCTCTACGCTCCGCTACGTACAGTACAAAACCTGCTGCGCCCTGGCTCACTCCTAACTTGAAAATGATTTTTCAACTCAGAGACGAGGCATTCGCTGTCTTTCAGCATAACAGATCTGATCAGAATTGGGCCAGCTACAAAGATTTGAGAAATTATGCCCTTGCATCGCTTAGAAGAGAGAAAAAAGCATATATGTCACGTTTCCGGAATCTTAACTCTAGTCAAGCTTGGAAACACCTGAAGAGGATGAATGTGGTAGCCCAGAAACATGTTGCGATACCTCCCAGCCTCCTTGAGCCTAACATTTTAAATAATTATTTTCTTTCAATTTTCCAGACAGCTGCAGCTGATCCAAATTTGATTGATAGTGTCTCCAACTCTTATAGCGATAGACGCCATACACCGGATGCACCTCTGTTTGCTTTTAAACTCCTTACTCAGCAAGACATCGTCAATATAATCTCTCACATTAAGTCTACGGCATGTGGCTCTGATGGTCTAACTTTAAATATGGTTTGCTTATGTTTGCCTGATACCATAGACCATATAACTCACATTATTAATGTCTGTCTCGAAACAGGTTACTTTCCTGC
Organism: Acanthoscelides obtectus; assembly: GCA_963669975.1. Lineage (NCBI taxonomy): Eukaryota > Metazoa > Arthropoda > Insecta > Coleoptera > Chrysomelidae > Acanthoscelides > Acanthoscelides obtectus. The sequence goes on along the minus strand of CAVLJG010000009.1, from coordinate 262,620 downwards.
CAGTTGGAAAAATGGTATTATTATTCCAATAGCTAAAACTAATCATCCAGAACAATATTCCGATATAAGGCCAATTACCTTATTATGCTTTCTATCAAAAATACTCGAAAGAGCTGTCTACTCACAACTAGTGGAGTTTTTCGAACAAAACCACTTATTTCCTCTACATCAGTCAGGTTTCAGAGCTGGTTACAGCACTACTTCGTCTTTATTACATCTTACTGATTCCATCATTCACAATTTAGATAATCACATCAACACCGTCTTGGTACTGTTAGATTTCTCGAAAGCCTTTGATATGGTCAATCACCAGATACTACTGAGTAAGTTATCTCATTATGGAATGTCAGATATAGTTCTAAGGTTCTTTGAGTCATACTTGCTAAATCGTCAACAAACAGTGAAAACCGATCAGGGAATTTCCTCCTCTGAGCCAGTTCCTTCAGGAGTTCCTCAGGGCTCAGTATTAGGTCCCTTACTATATCTGATTTATACGATCGATCTGCAAGACTGTTTAGTCCACTGTAGTATGCAAACTTATGCAGATGATACTCAGTTAGTGTTTGGTTTCGATCCATCAAAGGTTGATGAAGTTTCTTTTAAAGTTAATTTAGATTTGGCTAACATCGGTGATTACTGTAACAAACACTGCTTGAAGATCAAACCCAATAAAACTACTGCAATGTTGTACTGTTCGAAGAACTGCTACCGTGAAATGAAGCAGAGGATTTGTGTTTTTTTTGGATGAGACACTCATCCCTTTTGTGGATTACGCCAAGAATCTCGGTGTTACCCTTGATTTAAATATGAGATTCGATCGGCATGTCTCTTTCTTATCTAGAGTAAACATATTTGCGTTTGAAACTCCTCTATTCCAATCGATACATCTTGAATTTTAAAACCCGAAAAAAGCTCGCTGAAAGTCTTATGTTGTCTGTCATTTCTTACTCCCTTGTTCTGTATTACCCATGTTTAGACTACGTCCACAAAAGGAAACTTCAGAAAATTCAGAACAGCTGTTGTAGGTTTATTTTTGGATTGCGCAAGTTTAGTCGCGTCTCAGATAAAATCAAAGAACTCAACTGGTTGCGAATTGATAAGTTATTTTTATATCTTTTGACCGTCTTCACGCATAAAGTTCTACTATCTAACAGACCAGCTTACCTCGCTAGCAAATTTGTTCACCGAGGTAGTTTTGTTACCAGAGCTCTTAGATTTAATGCTAATTTTAACATCCCTCCTCACAATACCTCGGTCTTTGAAAGAAGTTACACCTATAATGCTGTCAAGCATTACAATGCAGTCAACAGTGACTATCGATCCAAACAGGTTGTTTCTTTCAAGAAATTAATGAAAAGTCAGCTGCTGGAGTCCATTTAGTTCAGTTTTTCTTGTGCTCATGTGATTTTTTTTTATTTTTTTTGTTTGACTATTTTCTACTATTTTTGTTTCAAATTTAAAACTCTCGCAATACTATCTGCATTTGTCTCGTGCAATCAATGTTGTCATTCTTATGAATTGTATTATTTTTTTTGGTATGTTATTATTTTGCTTATGTGTTGTATTATTTTTTCCAGTTGTGGGGTTGAGTGTAAGAGTAGCCGTCTGGCTAAACTTCGCCTCACTGCAGTTAATAAAGGCATTATTATTATTATGATTGAGGACAAGAGACGAAATGTATTGAAATTCTAATTATGCCATTTTGTGGAGCGGAAAAAGTGGCAAGCGTCTAATTTCATTTTAATTAAAGTCAGGGAAAAATAAAAACGGCATTGGTTTTTTTCGACTATCTCCGCAACCACCCTGAATGGTTAAGCTTTCCAGTGCTATTTTTCTTAGTTACCTAAATGTGCAACTTTCCGCGCTTTAACCGACTGCGTATCTCTCTTACCGTTTCCAAGATCCAATGGTGAGGGTCGAATTTGAAACAACCGATATGTTGTAGTTAAACTCAAAGTACTATTAACCCATTTATGCCTAAAGAGTTGCAAAAAAGTTGTTTTTTTTATTATTTTTTAATAACCTTATTAAAAGACGACACTTTGGAGGTATTTTCAATTTATTCTAAAAAATATACATAAACAGTTAGTTTTTTAGGATGTACTATACATAGTACATTAGGAATAAAGGTAGCTATAAGAATAATAAAAAAAATATTGAAAATATATATTTGAAACACATCAATATTGCAAATTTTAAAGAGTATGGTATTGAACAAAACATTTCACGTGACAGTGTGCACACCTTGTTTATTTGCCTTGTGGAATGACTAAATGATCTAAGCGATCATACCTTATGTCACCAAAATTTCTTGATTTACCTTGCTGGTACGTATAAGTCTTCTTATTTTGTGTCAAGATAGTTGTAGCTACACTTCTAAATTGTAATTGATAGACGTTATTTCCTCTATTTTTAGAAATATGCCAGGCGTTTGTCAGGGCCATATCTACACATTGAGAGATCAACGAGAATTACCATTTTTTACCTCGGATTTGTACTCTGTATTGAGCTATATTCTGTTCTGAGACCTATCCACCCCTATTATACAGCTTGACAACTTGGGGCTGATCTACATACACAAACTTTTTTCTTTTTGAGAATACCGCTTTACTGAATTTATTGGTTCAATTCCAGTCGCTTTAGACCCAAAAGTTACAATATTGTTGTCATTCCATTTTACAAAAATTAAGTTTTTATCTTTTACTTTAGTATAATCAAACATTCCACATTGTTCCTTTTTCATAAGTTTTGAATTTTTCAAAGAAGACACGGGTATACGATTTTCACGAATTGTTCCTGTACCACATATACCTTTTTCAGTCAAGCTTTCAAACAATGCTGGCGAAGAAAAAAAATTATCAAATACAAAATGAAACCTAAGATTTGCCCATTTGTTTTTTAGCCTATAAGCATAGCTCAATACAACTGATGCGCCAACACCTAAAGCTTTGTAAGCCGCGTTCACATACGTCGAAGCACCCTGATAAGGTTCAAACCATAAGATGTAACCAAGACTAGTAGCGCCAACCCAAAATTTGAACCCATAACGTATTGGTTTCCCGTGGATATACTGTTTACAACCATGTCGCTCGTTGTATGGAACCATTGCCTCATCAATACTATGATGCTCTTCTGGTACTGCGTATTCCAAAAAATTTTTATTTAGGTGATGGAAAAGACGCCTTAGTTTAGCAAATTTATCATTTGCATCCAGAGCTTCATTGTTTAGGAAGTGAATGTGAGACATTATAAATTCAAATTTATCGCGAGAAATAGCTTCAGAAACAAGTGAGTTGTGTGAATCACTGGATTTTTCCCAATACATCCTTCTGCGAGATACACTACTGTAGCCACTCAACAATAATATGCCTAGAAAACATTTGATTTCAGATTTGGTAACCATAATATTCCTGTTTTTCTGTTGAGCATACCGATTTGTCTCCTCAACTATTATGTTCAAAATTTCGTCATCAAAAAAACTAAAAAATATCTCGGTTGGGGACTGCTCTTGTTCATTTTGATTTTCGTTGTTTATTGGAAACGCACACTCATTTCTTGGCAAATCTTTTTTTACGTAATTATATGTTTTCTTCTTTTTCACTTCCTTCCGATTATTACCCCTGATTTCACTGAATGGTATTTCATCTTCTGAACTCCACATATAATAATAATAATAATGCCTTTATTAACTGCAGTGAGGCGAAGTTTAGCCAGATGGCTACTCTTACACTCAACCCCACAACAGGAAAAAAGAATACTTAAACACATAAACAAAATAATAACATACCAAAAAAAAAATACAATTCATAAGAATGACAACATTGATTGCACGAGACAAATGCAGATAGTATTGCGAGAGTTTTAAATTTGAAACAAAAATAGTAGAAAATAGTCAAACAAAAAAAAATCACATGAGCACAAAAAAAACTGAACTAAATGGACTCCAGCAGCTGACTTTTCATTAATTTCTTAAAAGAAACAACCTGTTTGGATCGATAGCCACTGTTGACTGCATTGTAATGCTTGACAGCATTATAGGTGTAACCTCTTTCAAAGAGCGAGGTATTGTGAGGGGGCATGTTAAAATTAGCATTAAATCTAAGAGCTCTGGTAACAAAACTACCTCGGTGAACTAATTTGCTAGCGAGGTAAGCTGGTCTGTTAGATAATAGAACTTTATGCGTGAAGACGGTCAAAAGATATAAAAATAACTTATCAATTCGCAACCAGTTGAGTTCTTTGATTTTATCTGAGACGCGACTAAACTTGCGCAATCCAAAAATAAACCTACAACAGCTGTTCTGAATTTTCTGGAGTTTCCTTTTGTGGACGTAGTCTAAACATGGGTAATACAGAACAAGAGAGTAAGAAATGACAGACAACACAAGACTTTCAGCGAGCTTTTTTCGGGTTTTAAAATTCAAGATGTATCGATTAGAATAGAGGAATTTCAAACGCAAATACGTTACTCTAGATAAGAAAGAGACATGCCGATCGAATCTCATATATAAGTCAAGGGTAACACCGAGATTCTTGGCGTAATCCACAAAAGGGATGAGTGTCTCATCCAAAAAAACACAAATCCTCTGCTTCATTTCACGGTAGGAGTTCTTCGAACAGTACAACATTGCAGTAGTTTTATTAGGATTGATCTTCAAGCAGTGTTTGTTACAGTAATCACCGATGTTAGCCAAATCTAAATTGACTTTAAAAGAAACTTCATCAACCTGAGTATCATCTGCATAAGTTTGCATACTACAGTGGACTAAACAGTCTTGCAGATCGATCGTATAAATCAGATATAGTAAGGGACCTAATACTGAGCCCTGAGGAACTCCTGAAGGAACTGGCTCAGAGGAGGAAATTCCCTGATCGGTTTTCACTGTTTGTTGACGATTTAGCAAGTATGACTCAAAGAACCTTAGAACTATATCTGACATTCCATAGTGAGATAACTTACTCAGTAGTATTTGGTGATTGACCATATCAAAGGCTTTCGAGAAATCTAACAGTACCAAGACGGTGTTGATGTGATTGTCTAAATTGTGAATGATGGAATCAGTAAGATGTAATAAAGACGAAGTAGTGCTGTAACCAGCTCTGAAACCTGACTGATGTAGAGGAAATAAGTGATTTTGTTCGAAAAACTCCACTACAGTATATTCAGATAAGAGATAGACCGGATATAAACAAGACCACGTGATCATCGAACGCTGTAACATTCGGCAGGGACGTATTAAGAGTCACGCAGTACATATTTTAGATAGTAGATGCTGCTTTGCGTAAATTTGTAGTAAATTAGCACAATTCGATGTGTATACGATTGGTGATGGATATAGGATCATGTGGGGGTGGGGTAAGAAATATATAATGATGTAAATATACATAAGGGTTTCAAAATTTTCGCTTCGATTTCCAGCTTCGGATGCCGTCTGATGTTTGCTGAAATACAGTCGAATATAATCTCAAAATGGCGTTTAAATTAGCCTATAATTATAACAAGGTATAACAATAACAACGACAAACTCAACAACTTGAAAAGATAACAAACGAAAACGTCCAAAGAAATATCAAATTGCAATGATGCACACGACATACGTAACACGTCTGAACCTGAATGTGACTCTGCCTTGATACGACTGCTCTGCCGCTCGGCATAGGCATTTAATTGCGAATAGACCAATGAGGGCTCCTGTTTTACGTCGAGACGGCGGCGTTAGCGTGAAAATCACCCGAACCTTTTGTTTACATCCGGTCTATCTCTTATCTGAATATACTGTAGTTGTGAGTAGACAGCTCTTTCGAGTATTTTTGATAGAAAGCATAATAAGGTAATTGGCCTGAGACCCGAATATTGTTCTGGATGATTAGTTTTAGCTATTGGAATAATAATACCATCTTTCCAACTGGCAGGAAAGTAACCTGTTTCGAGACAGACATTAATAATGTGAGTTATATGGTCTATGGTATCAGGCAAACATAAGCAAACCATATTTAAAGTTAGACCATCAGAGCCACATGCCGTAGACTTATCGTTTTGATTCGTATTTACTTCGACCTCAGCTTGCATTAAGCTTCCTGGCAAGTTGTTGATATCCAGTCTTTCTTCGTCTCCAGAATCCTCGTCGGTTATGTTACCGCATGCATTAGTGGGAGGTAACATAGATAGACTCAGCTTCAATGTCGTCATCTTCTATCATTGCTAGCGCCTCATGCAAAGAAAAACCCCTCAAACAAATGTTCCTTCTCAAAATAATTACTTATTCAGAAATAATTTACCTAAAACCATTTTATTTTTGGTTTGACTATGAACATATTCGTAGACCCTTTTTCTCCTGATGTACTAAATATATGGGGTTGTCCAAAACAGACGCAGGAAAGTAAACGCATATTAAAACAAGAAAGATTGATATTCAAATCAAGTTGGGTACTTTATTTTGAAGGTTCATTTATACCAGTGGTTCCTAACCTGGGGGTAATTACCCCCGCAGGGGTAAAACGGAGATTCTAAGGGGGTAACACGGGATGGCACGAAATAGTATTAAAATAGCAATAAACAAAATAATAGTACGGTAAACGGTAGCACGGCGCTCTCATGCGCGCGGCTGACGGCGACGGCGGCGGGTGAGCTGCGGTGTGGGAGGGGTGAAGCATGACTAGCGGCGGGCCGGACAGGCGGCGATGTTCATTTTGTTTACCTAAGCTTAGGAAGAACACGCATTTTATTTGTTCCGCCGCGCATTGCAGAAATCGTATTTTTAAACGGTTTAAATTCAAAGGTAAGCAGTGTTTGTTAATATCGTCACGTTAATATTGTCACGAGTGATTTGTTTACGTAGGTATGTATTAGTTGATTTTTGTTTTAGGTACCTACAGGTGTTTTTGACATGGCTTCTACTTCATCTGGCAAAAAGCGCACTTATAAAGAAGCATTTCTACAATGGGGTTTCACAAGCATCGTAGACAAAAATATAGAAAAGCCTCAGTGTGTTTTATGTAATAAAGTGCTTAATCCAGAAAGCATGAAACCGAGCAAATTAAAAGAACATTTTGCTAAAGTTCACAAGGAGTTCGCAGATAAAAATATAGATTTTCTTAAGAAAAAGGAGAGGATTCTGAAGTCTTCCCGCATGGATTCAACAGGCAATATACAGAAAGCAAATGAATCATGCCTTCAAGCTTCATACAAAATTGCTTATCGCATCGCACGTAATAAAAAACCACACACTATAGGAGAGGACCTCATCAAACCTTGCTTGTTAGATGCAGTAGCACTTGTTATTGGTGAGCAACATGTAGCTAAGATTAAACAAATCTCACTCTCAAACACTACTATTCAAAGTCGCATATGTGAAATGAGTGCCGATATTCTAGCAACCGTTATTTCTGAAATAAAGGAAAGTCATATGTTTGCGCTGCAGTTGGACGAGTCCACAGATGTTGCTTCGTGTTCACAATTATTGGTGTTTACACGATACATTAAAGATGATGATGTAAAGGAGGAATATTTGTTCTGCAAGTCTTTGCCCACTACTACTCGCGGCGAAGACGTATTTCAAACGCTAAAAGAGTTTATTGAGGAAAATGGCCTAGACTGGTTAAAGCTGATTGGCCTTCCATGATGGGCATCCGTTCTGGTTTTCAGGCACTCGTGAAGCAAGTTGCTCCTCAAGTTTTCGGCTATCATTGCTTGATACACCGTTACGCTTTGGCTGTGAAAACGCTTCCATCAGATTTGCTAAACACGTTGAGTGACATAGTAAAAATTGTTAATCATATTCGAGGCAGCGCTACTAACTCAAGATTATTCAAAGTTTTGTGCGATGAAGTTGGTGCTACATTTAATGCTCTTTTGTACCTTACAGAGGTACGTTGGTTATCAAGAGGCAAAGTTCTAAGTAGGGTTTACGAATTACGAGAAGAAATTGGATTGTTTTTTGAAAATCAGAGAACACAAAAAGAAAAAGAATATTATGCAAAAATTAAAGACCAAACATTTATTCTAAAAATGGCGTACCTTGCTGATTTTTTCACTGAAATTAATAGTCTGAATATTTCACTGCAAGGAAATGAAACGAATATTTTGACGTTGCAGGATAAAATCGCAAGTTTTTTGCGCAAATTGGAACTTTACCAACGCAGAGTTCAAGCTGGTGATGTGTCAATGTTTACACAACTAAGTGAGCAATTAGTAAATAATAAACAAGAGAAAATCTCGTTTGAAAATTCCGTGGTTCAACATTTAACTGCCGTGATAGACTCACTGCAGCAATATTTTCCGAACATGGACAGTCGTGAGTCCTACTCCTGGATTTTAAGACCATTTTCTACTTGCGTCGATATTTTCAAGGACGAAGATGTGTCAGCGAAAGTAGAGTTTCTCGGGCTGCGTGAGAATAACTCATTGAAAGTTGATTTTCAAAATGATAAACTAAGCACATTTTGGCGAAAAGCAGCTGCAGAATATCCCATTATAGCTGACAGAGCTTTAAAAATGTTGATTCCATTTGCTACAACTTACAGATGTGAAACTGGTTTCTCAACTCTTGTTACATTAAAAACAAAAGCCAGAAACCGTCTGAATGTTGAGCATGACATGAGATGCGCGTTGAGTGAAACCGAACCTAATATTGTCAAACTTGCGAATGCAAAGCAATTTCAACCTTCACACTAGTTAACTCCAAGATTTACATATTACTTTACTTTACTAGTTACCTAAACGTGCAATTTCTTAGAATTTAGTTAGATAATAAACATATTTTCGTTCGAATTTGTGTGGTTTTAATTATTTTAAATTGGCTAGGGGTAAACTCAATTCCCATACTTGTTCACAGGGGTAGTGACATTGAAAAGGTTAGGAACCACTGATTTATACCATTTATGTATGAAAAATAATATCGCTCAAATGTTCACCATGACTGGATTTACAGACGTCCACGCGATGGTCGAAATTTTTAAAGACATTTTGCAACATGGCATTTATCTCGGCAATGATGTTGTTTTTGAGTTCTTGGAGGGTGGCTGGTTTGTTGACGTAGACTTTGATTTTCAAATATCCCCATAAAAAGAAGTCCAAGGGAGTCAAATCGCACGATCTTGGTGGCCATGGCACATTTCCTCTGCGCGAAATCACGCGATCACCGAAGAAGGACTGCAATCGATGGATACTGACGTTGGTTGTGTGGTATGTTGCACCGTCTTGTTGGAAATAAACATCGTCCATATCCATTCCTTCAAGTTGCGGCAAAAAATAGTCCTCTATCATCACGTGATATCGCTCAGAATTGACGGTAACGGCGTCCCCGGCCGCATTTTCGAAAAAGTAAGGTCCGATGATGCCTTTTGACCACAATGTACACCACACAGTCACTTTTTGAGGATGCATCGGCTGCTCTTGATACTCACGGGGATTTTCGTTCGCCCAGATGCGGCAGTTTTGCTTGTTTACCGTCCCATTCAGAGTGAAATGCGCTTCGTCGCTGAACATGATTTTTGATGAAAAATTGGCATCAATTTGGCGGTGTTCAAGGAGCCAATCTGAGAACGTTCGGCGCGAAAAATGGTCGGCCCGACGCAGCTCTTGCGTCAATTGGATCTTGTAGGCGTGTACATTCAAATCCTTGTGGAAAATGCGGAGCAAACTGGTTGTCGAAATGCCCAATTCTTGGGATCGACGCGTTGTTGATTGTTTCGGATCGTCTCTCACACTCTCCTTCACATCAGCAATATTTTCCGGTGTGCGAACGCTCCTTGGCCGGCCAGAGCCTGGCAGATTTGCCACAGAACCTGTTGCCTCGAATTTACGCACCAGACGACCGATGGTTGTTTCGTTTGGGCGGTTGTTGCGACCGAAATGTTCACGAAGCGCGCGAAACGTGTTTTTTTATTTTTGCACCATTTTTGTAGTGCTCTTGAATAACTTTAATGCGGTCTTCAATCGAATACGTCTCCATAGCGATCAATGGTAAACATTCAACTAACAAAATGACATGTCGGTGACAGAAAACAAAGATGGCGTTTACTTTCCTGCGTCCCTATTGGACAACCCTTTAGTTCACCTAACTTTATCATAACCTCACAATCAAAGCATAAATGAAACACATCATAAAATCTAGAAGCCGCGACTAAGGAAATAATATGTTCATAAAAATAAACTAGTTTTTTTCATTTTATGTCATAAAAAACCTACTTACTTTGCAAACCGCACGCCATATTCATTCATCTTCTATTTTCCAATATACAAAAACTGATTTCACATACAAAATATTGCACAATACGCAAAATTACTCCATACTGTACGCGTTCCACCCGCAAACTGTCGCCGCGAGCTATTCAATTTAACCAAATCAAACAAGTTTAGGCTGTACTTCATAGTACATTAGGCATAAATGGGTTAAAATCGCAATGTGAGTGACGGCATAATTTACTCCCTGTCTGAAAAAAATGGCGTCAAGTATGTTGTCTCTGCACTTGCAGTGCAACGCTGTCTTCAGCTCATAAAAGATGAAGTTCAGCACAAGTTAACCCGTCACAAGTCAGTCAGACAATTAATCTATAGACATTGTTTACCTGTCCTCCCGTTAGTTACCATTCATCTAGCAACGTTGCCCCTTACTATACAGGGTGTTTCAGTTTATTGTTGCATAACTTTAAGATTCGATAGAACTTTTAAAATTAATGCATAAAGTCTATATAAACATGGGTCGAAAAATGCGTGGCTTCCGAAATACAGGGTGTTTAAATTTACTTTCTAAAATAGTTTTTTTTTAATTCGAACAATATTTGATGTACCTATAATAGTGAAAATTGGAATACAAGGGTTTTTTGGTACGACAAAACGAACCATGGGCATAGTTTTACTTTAGCCGCTAGAGGGCACTCTCTACTGTACCTGTAGTGTATTAAAATGACCGAAAAAATTTTCTTAGTGCAATTTTTTGCTTTTTGAATAAAAAAACTGATTCTTCGCACTTTTCAACATAAAAAAGCTCTCTTGTGAATTTTCGTTATAGTTAGCCGTTTTTGAGATATTTCGATTTTTAAGGTTGCATTTTTAATTATTTATGATAAAATAACGTTAAAAAGTCAGTACCTCGATAATTTTTAGAAGTAGGCTGTGCCTGCAAATATTTTTGAAATTGAAAGCAGAATAAGGTTAAACGTCAATTAGTTGACTGTTAGTTTTGTTGTCTGTTGAAACCTGAAACGTTTTTTTGCAATTGTGAATGCACGAAATTTAGTTTCTTTTACCTGTTTTTTTTAAGTTTTATAAAAATGCCATTTTTATTCTCCAATCAAGAGTTAGCGGATATTCATTTTGTGTATGGCTTTGTAAATGGAAACGCAGCAGAAGCAGCCAGAGAATACGCACGAAGATTTCCAAACAGACGACATCCAACTCGCTCAGTATTTGTAAGAGTGCATCGCCAAATAATTGAAAATGGTTTTGGAAATCTCCAAAGGGATCAAAACATAAATGTTCGTCAGCGCAGATTTACCCGTATGATTCTGCGTGAGTTTGATAGAGATCCGACCACAAGTGTTAGGAGAGTTTCTGGTGCCTTGGGAATTTCAGCAAGCCATGTTCACCGTGTTCTTAGAAATGACCATAGACGTCCTTACAATTTGCAACCTGTGCAAGGACTACAGCCAGGCGACGGAGAACGAAGAATCACATTTTGTCAGTGGATTCTTGATAGAACTGATAATAATAGGGAGTTTTTAAATCACGTTTTATGAACCGATGAGTCATGCTTCACTAGACGTGGAGTGGTAAATTTTCATAATCAACATATTTGGTCGCATGAAAATCCGCATGCAGTTCGGAAAAGAAATTTTCAGCATGAATTTAGTGTGAACGTGTGGATTGGTATCTACCGTAATCGACTTTGGACCCCACCTTTTGCCTGCAAAGTTAAATGCTGCAACCTTCTTGGAACTTTTATTTTAGATTTAAGAAGATTGCCCTGGTTCCAGCTTGATGGTTGTCCAGCTCATTATTCGAGAATAGTTAGAAACTGGCTGGACGAAAATTATCCAGAAAGATAGATCGGCCGTGGAGGGCCAGTCGCCTGGCCTCCACGATCCCCTGACCTAAATGCATTAGGTTTCTTTGTGTGGGGATTTCTAAAAGAAAAAGTGTACCAGACTCCCGTAACCACAAGAGATATGCTAATAGACAGAATCAGGAAAGCATGTGATGAAATAAGGCCTTATTTGAATAATGCTATACCACGTTCGATCATTCGTAGATGTGAATTGTGTATTGAACAATTGGGTTTACATTTCGAGCAACTACTTTAGATTTTGTATGTTTCTCCTAACTATCCAATAGCATTTTAGTTAATAATTAATTTAATTTGTTAAAAATAATATTGGAAAATTAAACAAATTAATATTCTGTTTTTTGTGTTTATTTGGAGTTAGGAATTATTGCTGTGTTTAAAAACACAATCTAAACGATCATCTTAATTACGTGTAATGCCCAAATCGAAAATGTAAAAAAAATATTATTTTCCCATAAATAATAAAACTGCATCGAACCTTAAAAATCGAAATATCTCAAAAATGGCTAACTATAACGAAAACTCACAGGAGAACTTCTTTATGCAGAAAAGTGCGAAGAATCAGTTTTTTTATTCAAAAAGCAAAAAGTTGCACTAAGAAATTTTTTTCGGTCATTTTAATACACTACAGGTACAGTAGAGAGCGCCCTCTAGCGGATACAGTAAAACTATGCCCATGGCTCGTTTTGTCGTACCAAAAATCCCTTACGTATAGTAATTTACACTGTTATACATTAAATATTGTTCGAAATATTTAAAAAAAACTATTTTATAAAGTAAATTTAAACACCCTGTATTTCGGAAGCCACGCATTTTTCGACCCATGTTTATATAGACTTTATGCATTAATTTTAAAAGTTCTATCGAATCTTAAGGTTATGCAACAATAAACTGAAACACCCTGTATATCAGACGCGGTAGCGGTTACCAAAGCACCGGCACAATACGAGCATAAAAATGAACCAGATCGTTACGCTGGACGCTGAGCCCAGATAGCAGAAGGAGACGTAAACTGTTTTAACGACAAATGCATCGGTAAACCTATGATATGTTAAATATGGCTAATATACCCCTACTGAGCGATGGCCCAGACAAATGCTTGTTCCGCAAGTTGTATTCAGTAAACAACTTCTTCCCGTTCAAGTGATTGTACACGCGTTAAGGAATTAGAATATCGATTGCCGGGTGGCGGTACAAGTCTACCAACGGGCCACTTTAGGTCTATTTAACATCATAGTGGTGCACAAGAACCAGTCGACCGAGGCGGTACCACCCGCTAGCTTTTTCTAGGGTGATGTTTGTTTCGCTAGCGCGGACACGCCGGCTGTCTGTTCATCGATAACCGACATTATTCAAGTTGGGATGGAGGAATACATTACGCATACAGTGGAAGTGCCTAAACCAGAGCCCAACGGCTTCAACAAATCTTGTGATACTGTTCGCCAGCACACAGAACCTTCTTACAAAAACCTCACTGTAGAGAACAAACAAGCCGACGTCAGGTCGAGAAACACATATACCGAAGTGGTTCGCAATGCCAAAGACCAGCACGATATAAAAATTAGGCACAGGATGAGGCGAAAATGGTTGTCGAGATCAACTACACCATGGACGTCCCCCCAAAGCGCAAGTATCGTCGATTCAAAGGGTTCCCTTCACTATACAGGAAGTAACATTCAGGTATAAGACCGTAAGACGGGTGCTCTTGTCGCTCGACATCAACAAAGCTTCTAGTTCGGACTGGATTTTTTTGTATACTCCAACTACCACGAAGGCCTAAGTCCGAAACACCCATGGGTACCGTGGGGCTATAGGGGGAAACAGGGGAAAGGGGGCGGCGCCACACGGACTCTGGCGAGGATACACGTGTGCATGCAACATGCACACATTCTGGCCACGCCTACGAGATCCGCCGGGTAGTACCACTGCCTTCGACAGTCAGAGACGGTCTACCACCTATGGACAATCACAACATCCATAGCCAAGGTAAAAATTTCTCTTGGGACGGGATTCGAACCCGCACAGCGCACGGCGACTGATCAGGAGACCGAAGAGTCTACAGTATATTCAGATAAGAGATAGACCGGACATAAACAAGACCACGTGATCATCGAACGCTGTAACATTCGGCAGGGACGTATTAAGAGTCACGCAGTACATATTTTAGATAGTAGATGCTGCTTTGCGTAACTTTGTAATAAATTAGCACAATTCGATGTGTATACGATTGGTGATGGATATAGGATCATGTGGGGGTGGGGTAAGAAATATATAATGATGTAAATATACATAAGGGTTTCAAAATTTTCGCTTCGATTTCCAGCTTCGGATGCCGCCTGATGTTTGGTGAAATACAGTCGAATATAATCTCAAAATGGCGTTTAAATTAGCCTAAATTAAAAATAATCGTATATCTCTTAAAATTGCTTTTAGAATATTGATTAGTATATTTTTTGATTTCTAGGTAAATATGTAACCAAATTAAAACGTTCAAAACGTAAAAAAATGTGCATGGTTGAACATTGTCAGAAAGTAGATTCTTGAATAGGTTTTGCCAAAATGGGTTCAAAAATGTCAATAATTAATTAAAAAATACAGTAGCTTTATAATTACTTATAACTTACCGAATTTGATGAACGACATCTTTTATTGGAAAGATGAGCTTGATGAGCTTTCATCATCGCTACTGCCTGAAGCGCCAACGTCAATAATGAATGGCTCGACTTGTTCCTCTAAAATATTGTCCAGTTCCCACATTCTCTTTTCAACTTTGTCTTTCACGTGCTTAATACAGTTTTCCCATTTTTGCGCTGTTATTAATTCTAGTGCTTCTTTGAAAAGTCCTTTGAGGTCACAAAATTTAAAAGTTGTATTGTGCTTAGCTATATAATTTTTAACCTCTGCCCATATGAGCTCAATGGGATTGAGCTCGCAATGGTATGGAGGTAAACGGAGCACAGTTTTATTTTGACTTGCTGCCATTTCGTCAATGGCGTATTTTTGATATTCCGCCTTGTGATCCTTGACAATTCTTAATAATTGTACTTTCAGCATTGCTTCTTCAAAGTTGATATTTTTCGAGCGGAGCCAATTTTGAACATCAACTTTCCTTGAAGCCGTTGTTGGGACCTTCTCCATTCTTCGAGAATGATAAGGCGCATTATCCAACACAATTACTGCGTTTTCCTCTAAGTTCGGTAAAATTTTTGAAAACCACTGTTCAAACGATTCGCCATTCATTTCCTCGTGGTAATCTCCAGTTTTCTTAGACTCAAAGCACCACAGACCGTCAACAACAAATCCATCCTCACTGCCAATATGGCAGATAATGAGCCTTTTCCCTTTACCTGGAAATCGAAGTACTAACTGGTGTAGATTTATTTCAATAAGCGAACCTTTTTCAAATGTTTTCATCACATTCAGCGAAAAAACATTGAGACATGAGTATCAGATTGCTATAATTGGGATTATTTAGTCATATTGAAAGAAAGAATATTGAACGTCGTATGATTACTCAGCGCTTCACAATTTAATTTAAAGTTATAAACCTTTAAAAAATGAATGATCAGGAACCTGAAATACGCGCAAATATTAATATTAACAAATTATAACTTTATAAAGCTTAAAGTATGAATTAAAATGATTAGAAATATTAGGAACGGTACACAATATAAAACTTAGTAACTTTTTTTAAGTTTATGATATTCGACATATTTTAAGATTATATTAAAGAATTATTGAAATATGGAAAACACATAAAAACATGGCTTAAAAAAGTTCTAACAAATGAAAATGACAATAAAACATCCACGCATTTTATCGAAAGTTATAAAAGTTTTGTTACTTGTAATATGTTTTATCTGCCCCCTGGAATTAATGTTTAGAACCTTGTTCCCAAGGTTTGAAAAACATCCGATTGTTGTCTATTACTCGTATTTACCTGTTGGATTTTTTAATCCGGTGGACAGTCCATCTAGAAAGGCCCTCCTGGATGAAAGGGAAAAGGTGTGATTTTTTTTGTATTGTCTTAACACATTAAACATTGATGCGCGACACACCCCAACTTTGTGAGAAACCTTCACAACAATTTCTTTGATGGTTGATGCCTCGTTCTCCTCGCGCTCGATCTTATATATATTCAAAATGACCTCTTTCATTTCTGCACTCAGGTGTCTTTTTTTAGAGCGTTTCCTAGGTGGACTACAGGAGTTTACAACTTCATCGGCAGTATCTGTACTACTCGGCATTTTGCGCAAGCAGTTGATAACAATAACAATCACTAACAAGGTATAACAATAACAACGACAAACTCAACAACTTAATGAGATAACAAACGAAAACGTCCAAAGAAATATCAAATTGCAATGATGCACACGACATACGTAACACGTCTGAACCTGAATGTGACTCTGCCTTGATACGACTGCTCTGCCGCTCGGCATAGGCATTTAATTGCGAATTGACCAATGAGGGCTCCTGTTTTACGTCGAGACGGCGGCGTTAGCGTGAAAATCACCCGAACCTTTTGTTTACATCCGGTCTATCTCTTATCTGAATATACTGTACTAGTGCGGCCACCGCTGCTGCCTGTACGGCTATAGCTGAAAAGACGTTCCCCTGGAAATCAAAATAGACGTGTCCGAGCGTTTTATACAAAATATACCAGGAGAGTCACAAATGAGGGTGCGACCTTTTCGTTGGGCCACCCTGTATGTCATAGTGTATTCAATATGATGGCACATGCCCCGCTCTACTTACCTAGGATTACGACCTTTATCGTATAATCATTAACGCTTTGAAAATTGCTTTACCGCTTAATATTCCTTATGTTACAGAACCTTTGGAACTGGCATGCAGTGATGAACAATATGATGTTTTTGCTAACATTCACATTCTGGATGGCCTCCTATTTTGATGCTGTTCACAATGATCAAATTGATCTCGAAAGAAAATACTGGCATCATTTAGATCCTGTACTAATTGCTGAAGGATGTTTTGCAATCGCTACTATTATGGCTTTCTTCAGATTAACATTTTTCTGCAGGTATAGTTACATTTGTATGACAACAAAACAAACTGCAAGATTTACGATACCATCTTATTTTAAACGATAAACAAGTGCCAATAGCGTTTGTGTAAATCATCATATTATCACCAAAATTAAACAAATATGGTTGTACTGGAAGTTCACTCAATTAGTTTAAAGCATACATATTTAAATAATTGATCCCAAATTTTAAAATTACCAGGACATTAGATTTCAAATTAATTAAATATAAACGCAGGTATCGGTATTAGGGCCGATCCTATTCATAGTCTGTATCAATGATATAATAAACTTAAACATGAATGGTAAATTCGTTGTTTTTGCTGATGATACTACAATACTTTGACAAGTCACACCTATATCTAACTGAAATCAAGACAAAAATTGATAGTAATATACAATCAAACAAAAAAAATGGTATGAAAACAATTATTTGACTCTCAATGTTAATAAGACAAAAATTATGACTTTTAAATACTATCTTGATTTTATAATTTCAAATAATGAAATGATACGTAAAACAGACACCATCAAAATTTCGAGACTGACCATTGATCATAAATTAGCTATTACTATTATTTTAAATTGAATGGGGAATTCAAAACTGAGTTTTATTTTGGCAAAAAACCTTTGGCGTATCATTTTTTTCTTAAAAACTATCGAAGTCAATACAACTTTATTAACTTTCACTACGTACTAAATATCAGTGAAATATCTGAAGCGGTTCTGAAAATATTAATGAATTTCCATTTTTTTCCTAAAACTTCAACACCCCGAGTTTTTATGTATATATACAGGGTGTCCGCAAAGTTGGGGTTTTCCTTTTCAGAAACAACTACCCTTGAAATAACAAAGGTAATGTGTAGTGAAACGAGGGCGACCAAAAAAAAAATAAATGAAAAAGTACTCACTCTCCAGTTGACGAGAAGGGCTAAGTACGTCTCTGCCCGAAATCATACCGCTCCAACAGAAAATGAAATCAGCTGATGTGCTACCGAGCAGACGCAGGCAAACAAGGAAGGCAAAATGTTGCGTAATGACCAAACATGAGTGTTGCGAAAGTTACTCACCCCATTACGCGTGAACGTAGATTCGTCTGTCACCAATATGCACTTCAAAAAGTCCGGATTATTGTCATGTTGATGCAACAACCACTCACAAAACCGCACTCTTGCTGGAAAATCGTCAGGTTGAAGGGCTTGTACACGTTGGACGTGAAACGGATACAGTCCCTCTTCACGCAGCGTTTGCCACACTTTAGTTTTTGATACTTGCACTTCTCTAGCCACGTCTCTAGTGCTTGTTGTTTTTTGAAACGCAATCGATTATACGGGTTCGTTTACCTCTACACGCGTGACCGTAATCGTCGGTTGAAGGTTGCATACTGACCTGACACACTGACCCCGACCCAGTTCTGCCGTCGGGTTGAGACCTTGTACCAATCGGTGATGTCCCGGGTCGCGGCTACAGGACGGTATTCAGATATTTTTGATGTTGCAGAGCCCTTTATCTCGGTTCCCTTAAGACATTGGTGTATATGGTACTAAGAAAAATTGCTTATGTTTTCAAGAAGGAAAACCCCAACTTTGCGGACACCCTGTATATATATATATATATATATATATATATACAGGGTGACTTTGAAGTTGAGTCATTAATTTTCAGATAATGATTGTAGAAGGAAGATAAACCAAAATATGTGTGTAAAAATAAAATAAAAATTTTACCTTGTTTTATAGAGTATCCTCCCGACAAATATTTCAGTGCGGACCTGTATTTGATCGTGAGGTCCCCTGTGAGGTCTTAAGTCACCTGATTCACGAGCCCGTTGTACTACATTAACAAAGGCACGAGGGGTTGGTTGCACTCGATTGGGAAACCGATCGACATAAACATGTGTCATTTTTGATTTCGTTTGAGCCACGCAACAGACACCCCTATTCACTCACGCGTTACCGACTGACACTGACAGCATACGTATACAACTGAATAAAATAATTGTAAAAACATCGTATATACAGGGTGACTTCGAAGTTGGGTCATTTATTTTAACAGTGAGTAGATCTGATCAAAAGAAATGTTTTTTTCGTTTACCATTTTTTTGGTAAAATTAAAGTAACAAAGTTATAGCCCTTTGGAAGTTTGAGTACCGCCCTGTCTCAATAATAATTTTATGTGCTCGTGTTTGGCAACAACGGATATAATCCGCCTTATCGGTTCATCGCATCGGAAACAAAAAAGCGAAAGAATTTGGAACGATGTTTTTACAATTATTTTATTCAGTTGTATACAGTCAGTGTCAGTCGGTAACGCGTGAGTGGATAGTGGTGTCTGTTGCGTGGCTCAAACGAAATCAAAAATGGCACATGTTTACGAAAATGCTGAACTTATGGACATGATTCTTATTTACGCGGCATCACGGAGACCGCACGATCAAATACAGGTCCGCACTGCAATACTTGTCGGGAGGATACTTTATAAAACAAGGTAACATTTTTTTTTAATTTCTTTTTATTTTTACACACATATTTTGGTTTATCTTCCTTCTACAATCATTATCTGAAAATTAATGACTCAACTTCAAAGTCACCCTGTGTATATATATATATATATATATATGTGTGTGTGTGTGTGTGTGTGTATGGTCCGCAAATATTTGAATTTTGCAGTGTTCTAAAATGTCAAAGATATCATTTATATAAATAAAATATAGTATCGGCCCTAATTTACTCCTCTGTGGCACCCCTACTGATATATTTTGAACACTTGACATAATATTTCCAACCTCAGCTTTTTGACTTCTATTTACTAAATAATTTTGTAAAATGTGTAATACTGATCCTTTAAAGCCATAGTGGTGCCATTTCATTAACAATTTTTCCCTATATATAGTCTCAAATGCCCTTTTGAAGTCTAAAAATACTGTTACAATATATTCTTTCTCATCTATACTTCTCCAGTCTTGCACCACCATTTGGATTGCTGTTTCTGTGAAACATTTTTTTTCTAAATCCAGCTTGATTTTTTGTCAAAATTTTGGTTTCTTCAAAGAATTCTATGATTTGTTCGTATATTATCCCTTCGAACAACTTCTCGGCATCGAGCAAGACATTAATCGGACGCATATTTGTATACAGCTGAGAATTTTGAACTTTTGGCACAGGAGTAATGGTGGAACACTTTAATTTTGATGGGAATTCACCATGTACTAAACAATGATTCACCAGTAATCATAATTTCTCTCCAATTATATTGAAACAATCATTTAGAATATTTTTTGAGATATTCTCAATTGGATTTTTATTAGATTTCAATTTTGAGATAGCTTTTCTTAGATTGTTGATGTTAATTGTCCTTAATTGCTTCATTGATGAATTCTGACATATTTGTAATGGACGTAAGTTTGGATCACTGTCATCAATCGTCTTCACTATTTGATTTACACTTTCTATAAAATAAATCTTCATTCTTTCTGCTGTAATTAATTTGTCTGTCACTACCCCATATTCGAAACGCATTTTATATGATTCAGTCTTTATATTAGGAGAAACAATATTCTTTAATGTTTTCCACATCATTTTAGAATTATCTTTATTGCTATCGATCTTCTTATCATAGTATTTTTTCTTTTCCCTCCTGAGAACTGCTACACACTCATTTCTTGATTATGTATATTGTTTCCAATCATTTTCACTTTGGGTTAAGTACTGAAAATTTTCTATAGTCGTTATCGCGTTTTAATTTATACTCCTTGAATATCTGTGAAAACCAGGGTGTTGGGTTCAGTCTTTCATATATTATTTTCTGGACCATAGCTTCACTAAAATATCTATCCATATCCATTCATAATTTCTTCAGACAGTAAAGCATATTTATCTATCTGTATCGTATTAATGATAGACATTAGAATATTGCAATTTCTCACTTAATACAGTATTTATATTTATGCATAGGTTGAATTACTACATGGGTCCGTTACAGATATCGCTGGGCAAAATGTGCGCAGATCTTGCTAAGTACCTGATCATTTTTGCAATTGTGATAATATCCTTCTCGGCTGGATGCTGTCGGCTGTACCAATATTATGATGGTATGGTAAAAGTGGATGAGAATCAGATCAAAACACAGCAGGTAAAATAATGAATTTCATTGGAAACAGTGATGTTCCTAAGAAAAAGTAACAAAGTTGACAATAAGACTGAAAGACAGTGTCAGATTTATAGACCTTCCTTGAAGCTTCATTGAAATCAATAGATATCTCCTTGGAAACAGTGAAGCAATGAGGCTTCCTTGAGAAACGTTCAAGGGAACATTTAAATTTTCAGTTCACAGTAGGGTGTAATAGTTTTGTCGTCGATGTCAGAAAGATTTTTCTCAAAAACGGTGACATTTTTATACAGGTAATTTTTTGTTATTTGGGAGGTCAATCCAAAGCCTACCTTCTCCTTAAGTTTGTCGTGGTACTTATTGGACATCCTGTATGTAAGTTCTGAGGTTACCGCCTCTGCCCTTTTGTCTATTTGCAATGGGGTGCCGCGGGGATCAGTACTTGACCCCCGGTATTTCTAATATAATATCAATGACCTGCCCTGGAGTATTGATAACAGATCCTGCTTCCTATTTGCAGACAATACCACCTTGATGTCTAGACCTTACCAAAACACGGGTGTGCCAACACTGACTGACAACTTGTAGGCTAAAAGCCAAAAGATGGCTTTTAGCCAACAAGTTGGCGCTAAATGAATTTACCTCTGACAGGTGGGTTGTGAGATCTGAACCAGTAAACCTTCTAGGAGTAGTACTCACTACTAGACTAAATGCAAATAAAGAACAAAGTTTGCTAAAAACATTGCATAACCACTGTTCCTATTCAGATGATGACCACGTTGATACTATGACGTAACTCGTTTAGACAATAAGTTAGTTTGTAAGATCTCTCATGTTCGTTGTATACAGGGTGACTTTAAAGTTGAGTCATTAATTTTCAGATAATGATTGTAGAAGGAAGATAAACGAAAATATGTGTGTAAAAATAAAAAAAAAAGTTAGCTTGTTTTATAAAGTATCCTCCCGACAAGTATTTCAGTGCGGACCTGTATTTGATCGTGCGGTCTTGGAGCACCGGCATGCCGTCCCCTGTGAGGTCTTAACTCACCTGATTCACGAGCCCTTTGTACTACATTCAGCATTTTCGTAAACATGTGCCATTTTTTATTCACTATTCACTCACACGTTACCGACTGACACATCGACTGAATACAACTGAATAAGATTGTACATTGTAGTAAAACATCGTTTCAAATTCTTTCGCTTTTTTGTTTCCGATGCGATGAACGGATAAGGCGGATTATATCCGTTGTTGCCAAACACGAGCACATAATATTATTATTGAGACAGGGCGGTACTCAAACTTCTAAAGGGCTATAACTTTGTTACTTTAATTTTACCAGAAAAATGTTAAAGGAAAAAAACATTTCTTTTGATCAGATCTACTCACTGTTAAAATAAATGACTCAACTTCGAAGTCACCCTGTATATACTAAGTGACATATAAATCCGAACACCCAGTTTAAATGGTTTTATTTTAATAAAATTTTGTATAAGTACTTAATGAAGCATAATAAGTAAATGATAAAAGTTTCAAAATGATTGCACTGCTTTAAAGCTCTTTGACCTTTAATAATGTGTGGATGCACCCTGATGTGCTACGCATTCTCCAGCGCGCCTAGGCATGCTTCTTATCAGGTGGTCAATGTCCTCCTGTGGTATCTCATTCCAGACAACCACCAACTCCTCTCGAAGTGCTTCTATAATCTGAGGAGGACGTTGCAAATTGAGCAATCTCCTACCCATCATATCCCACACGTGCTCAATTGGGGATAAGTCGGGAGATCTTGGTGGCCATGGTAACAATGTGACATCATTATGTTGAAAGAAGTCTATTGTGACTCTTGCAACATGTGGTCGGGCATTATCTTGTTGGAAAGTTGGATCTGCCAGGGTGTCAGGATAGGGCAAAAGATGGGGTTCTAGAACTTCGTGGATATAACGCTGCGCGTTCATGTTACCTCTGATGAAGATTAATGGTGACCTGGAACCATAAGCTATAGCACCCCAAACCATAACTCCAACAGTGTGATGAACATGTCTTTCAACAAAAAACTGTGGATTCCTCCTTTCACCACGTCGCCTTCTAACCCTGGCACGACCATCGTGCATGCCTAAACAAAATCGATACTCGTTACTAAAGACAATACTGTTCCATTCCTGATCCCAGACTGACCGTTGTCTGCACCACTCAAGGCGATTACGTCGGTGTTCTCAAGTTAAAGGGAGGACCCAGTGTGGCCGGTATGAAAACAAGCCAAAACTTCTCATTCGTCGGTAAACACTTCGCATGCCAATAGGTCTTCCGTGTTCTGCAAACCATTCATTTGCAATGGACCTGGTAGTGGAGAAACGGTCCCTTAGGCGGCGATCTTCACGGTCTGTTGTTCTACGGCGGCGTCCAGTGCCCCTTGCTCTTTGCGTACGGCCTTCTCGAAGCCATGCCTGACAACACCTAACCACAGTGTCTACACTTCTTTGCACTCTAACTGCAATTTCCCGAAAAGAAAGTCCAGCTTCCCGAAGTCCCACTATACGGCCCCTATCAAACTCACTAAGTTGACGAAATCGTACAGGTCTCCGTACTCTAGGCATCGTAACCGATCGTAAAGGATGTCAAGAACCAAAATCCGCCAACGTTGATTCTTTACTGCGGCTGAAATATTCATTTTTAGAGCGTTAGTGAATTAAAAAAAAGCAGTATAAAAACCGGAATGTCCAACTGATAAGGCTGAAAATTTTTTCACTTGTTATTTACATTGTGATAAATACATTCACCAACTTTTATTAAAATAAAACCATTTAAACTGGGTGTCCGGATTGATATGTCACTTATATAATATACATAATGAGGTGAATAAATGGAATGGTAGGCTATAATAAAACAGTAAAAGTTCGACTACTTTACGTAAGCTGAAATACATATTGTGGATTTACTACATTATTCTGACAGATAAATAATTCCTTCCTTTACAGGTATCTTCCTTCGTAGATTTCGCCTCAACGCTCAAGACATTCTTCTGGGCGATACTCTGCATGGCACCCTTGGAATCCGCGGATGTTGTAATCGAAAATCTACCAGGAGAAAGCCCGGACACCACAATAATAAACACTCACGAATTCACCGAAGCAGTAGGTTAGTTTTATATAAGTTGTCATGCAGTATCTTACAACAATATCATACCTGTATAACTCGGGCAACATATATGTAAGAGTATAAATTGTATAATCGGCAACATGTCCAATAATTATGTTTGTATTTCGATTAGTTGCTTTAATATTCAATTCAATTCAATTCAATGGACTTTATTGTAAGACATACATAATTATGTATCCTTACAAATGGCGAAGTCTGGCCAATGGCCATTTATACTTAACCATAAATGTCATGTCAATGCTTATTACTACCTTAAAAATAAAAGAAAAAATTGAAAAAGAAAAGGAAAAAGAAGAATAATAGTAAAGAAGAATTAATAAATATGACATAATGCGTACGATTAGAACAAAAAACATAATACGTATGATTCAAAGAGAAGACAATAACCTAAGAGCTCAATAAGTAGTTCTTATATTTTTTTTTTAGAAAAGTTGCTGATGAAACATTGTTCGAAAGAGTTGATCAATTTCACCGCATTATACGTAAAATACCGTTGAAAAATGGCTGTCCTATGTTGTGGCATTGTCAGGAGATTAATGTTGCGCGTATTCAAATTGTAAATTAAATTCCTACGAACAAGCTTTTGCGTAAGATAAACCGGAACAGAAGTTTTTAATATTTTTACGACAAATGTAACAAAGTTGTATTTGAAAAGATCAGAAATTTTCAACCAATTCATTGAAGATATTGGTTGATATAATACCATAAACACACATTTTATGGTCATTTTTGGCGCGCTTCGTAGTAACGTCACCGTTTCCGATATGTCATTTAGTCGTTTTTTTGTTGTTGTTTGCTGTCGGGTTTTTGAAATACCATTTGTTTGTGAAATTACACAGTATTTATAGTATACAGGGTGTTTCAGTTTATTGTTGCAGAACTTTAAGATTCGATAGAACTTTTAAAATTAATGCCTAAAGTCTATATAAACATGGGTCGAAAAATGTGTGGCTTCCGAAATACATGGTGTTTAAATTTACTGTCTAAAACAGTTTTTTTTGTAAATATTTCGAACAATATTTGATGTATAACTGAAAATTGGTATACAGGGGTTTTTTGGTACGACAAAACGAACCATGGGCATAGTTTTACTGTAGCCGCTAGAGGGCGCTCTCTACTGTACCTGTAGTGTATTAAAATGGATTTAGGTCAGGGGATCGTGGAGGCCAGGCGACTGGTCCTCCACGGCCGATCCATCTTTCTGGATAATTTTCGTCCAGCCAGTTTCTAACTATTCTCGAATAGTGAGCTGGACAACCATCAAGCTGGAACCAGGCCAATCTTCTTAAATCTAACATAACATCATCCCACATATTTGCATGTTCAGCCTTTAAAGATTCCAAGAAGGTCGCAGCATTTAACCTTGCAGGCAAAAGGTAGGGTCCAAATTGTAGATTACGGTAGATGATAATAAACCACACGTTCACACTAAATTCATACTGACAATTTCTTTCCCGAACTGCATGCGGATTTTCATGCGACCAAATATGTTGATTATGAAAATTTACCACTCCACCTCTAGTGAAGCATGACTCATCGGTCCATAAAACGTTACTTAAAAACTCCCTATTATTATCAGTTCTATCAAGAATCCACTGACAAAATGTGATTCTTCGTTCTCCGTCCCCTGGCTGTAGTCCTTGCACAGGTTGCAAATGGTAAGGACGTCTATGGTCATTTCTAAGAACACGGTTAACATGGCTTGCTGAAATTCCCAAGGCACCAGAAACTCTCCTAACACTTGTGGTCGGATCTCTATCAAACTCACGCAGAATCATACGGGTAAATCTGCGCTGACGAACATTTATGTTTTGATCCCTTTGGAGATTTCCAAAACCATTTTCAATTATTTGGCGATGCACTCTTACAAATAGGTACTGAGCGAGTTGGATGTCGTCTGTTTGGAAATCTTCGTGCGTATTCTCTGGCTGCTTCTGCTGCGTTTCTATTTACAAAGCCATACACAAAATAAATATCCGCTAACTCATGATTGGAGAATAAAAACGGCATTTTTATAAAACAAAACTATAAAACAGGTAAAAGAAACTAAATTTCGTGCATTCACAATTGCAAAAAAACGTTTCAGGTTTCAACAAAACTAACTGTCAACTAATTGACGTTTAACCTTATTCTGCTTTCAATTTCAAAAATATTTGCAGGCACAGCCTACTTCTAAAAATTATCGAGATACTAACTTTTTAACGTTATTTTATCATAAATAATTAAAAATGCATCGAACCTTAAAAATCGAAATATCTCAAAAACGGCTAACTATAACGAAAATTCACAAGAGAGCTTTTTTATGTTGAAAAGTGAGAAGAATCAGTTTTTTTATTCAAAAAGCGTGCGTGCTTGCGTGCGTGCGTGCGTGTGTGTGAGATGTGTGTGTGTGTGTGTGTGTGTGTGTGTGTGTGTGTGTGTGTGTGTGTGTGTGTGTGCGTGTGCGTGCGTGTGTGTGTGTGTGTATGTCAAGAACTAAGTCTGTGGTCTAAAGTACACGAAAAGGTTATAAAACAACTTAATAAATAACTGTATGTTTTCGAACTCATTATACATCAAACTGTCATGTTGACAATCAATGAGAGTTAAGAACGAAAGAAAATAGCGTTACGTTTCGACATTTTAAAATTAACGCATTTTTTCTTTTTTTACCAATTTAACTTTATGGCCTTTTTTCTCCTTCAGAAAGGCTGAGGTATTTCTAGATGTATACTATTCCCTCTCAGCGTCAGCGCTCTCCTGTCGTGAGGCTGTTTTCTTTTTGAATTGTAGGAGATTTCAGATTGATATAACAGATGATACAAGATGATCAAAAACATGAACAATTTGATGCAAATAGATATTGGTGATATAACCTCAAAATAGAGCGCTGACAGGGTACAGTAGAAAACTATGAAAATCAAGGAAACCATAAAGGCGTCCTACAATTGTAGGAACGACTGACGATACGGCTCGTCATTTACACGAGTTGCGTAATATGATTGGCAGAATACTGTATAGCGTTTATCTATTACAATAAGCTATGGTCAGATTATTTAGTAAATGCATCATGTTGTTGATAACGTATTACTTACTCTAAAATGATCTACTTCAACAGTCCGTCTTTTCTTAAACGGGTACAATATCTAACAAACTATAGAGATTGTAGGTTTACGTTTTAATTGAATATTATTGAACTGCCCTTATGCAAGCATTAATATTCGTGTACGCTGTAGAAAATTCCTATTATATGGTTGTAAGACCGCACATTTCAAACGACTGCCTTCACCTTGATTTATCTACAAATGCAATTAAATAACGAGAACTTTGTTTTTTAGGATACATAGCATTTGCAGTTTTCGAAGTATTGATTGTGATCATGATACTGAACATGCTAATTGCTACGATGTCAGCAACATTTCAAAGAGTGATAGACAATTTAGATGTGGAATGGACATTCGGCAAAACAGATTTTTATTTAGGTAATGTATAATTTAACAGCATATACAAGGTGACTTTGAAGTTGAGTCATTAATTTTCAGATAATGATTGTAGAAGGAAGATAAACCAAAATATGTGTGTAAAAATAAAAAAAATAAAAAAAAAATGTTACCTTGTTTTATAAAGTATCCTCCCGACAAGTATTTCAGTGCGGACCTGTATTTGATCGTGCGGTCTTGGAGCACCGGCATGCCCTCCCCTGTGAGGTCTTAAGTCACCTGATTCACGAGCCCTTTGTACTACATTCAGCATTTTCGTAAACATGTGCCATTTTTTATTCACTATTCACTCACGCGTTACCGACTGACACATCGACTGAATACAACTGAATAAGATTGTACATTGTAGTAAAAACATCGTTTCAAATTCTTTCGCTTTTTTGTTTCCGATGCGATGAACGGATAAGGCGGATTATATCCGTTGTTGCCAAACACGAGCACATAATATTATTATTGAGACAGGGCGGTACTCAAACTTCTAAAGGGCTATAACTTTGTTACTTTAATTTTACCAGAAAAATGTTAAAGGAAAAAACATTTCTTTTGATCAGATCTACTCACTGTTAAAATAAATGACTCAACTTCGAAGTCACCCTGTATGTCATCAGAATCTCAAACAGTCGGAAACAACTTTATTGGATGATGATGCGTTAATACGAGGGTAGACTCAAAAATGAGATTCCCAACGTTGTATCTTTGCCGCACGTGATGCCAGGCGAAGTCTGGCAACACGGTCGTATTTTTCGGCTCCCCCACCACCGATCCCAACAAGAAGTGCCTATTTGCGATGCTCAGTACCGGTCCGACAGCCATGCGCGATGAAGTCCTTCATCGCAGTCACCGCCAAGTGCGAAATTCGTGCGGTCATCCGGTTTTTGCACGCAAAAACGTTACCACGCATAGAAATTCATCGCCACTTAACGGGGCTCCTACAATCACGAGCACCATCTGCTGAGGTAACGGGGGGGAGTGAAAAGGAAACGAGGGTGGGCTGGCCTTAGACGATCGTCGGGGCTACTTTAAAAGAGGAAAGGATGACTGCGGTGCGTACCGAGGTAAATTTTTATAATAACAGAGTCGGATTTCGATTAGCGATCTAGCTTGTAAATCGTTTTCTATTTTGGTACCTACTCAGCAAGTGATCATTTAGTATTGTTCTACCCTTGTTACTGTTCGTCAATATTGCGTTGTTGAATTGTTGTGCTGTACTCTTGTTGGTGTAATTGTTGTGAGTTTAATTCATGACGACAACAATAGTGTGGAGCAGCTCAACTCTATAATCGCAAAATACATTGGGGTAAGCGAATAAATTATTGCAAGAAGATGTCATACCATGGAAGATGTGCTGCAGCTGTAGTGAGCCACAATACCGAGCGGCCTGTCTATGTGGTCCAAATACAGTTTCGTTCTAAGCTTAGTCCAACCTCGCTTATCACTAAGATGGAACAAAGACTCAAACGCAAGAATCTTGAAAAGAAACTCAGACCAAAAAGCTGATACAAAAATAACTAACAATTCGGATAGCAATTCCAAAGAAAATGAATAGTTTTATGGCGAATTCTGTCAAAAACCTGACATGAACGACATTGATTTGGAGGTTGCTAAGCAAGAATTTTTAGGGAAAGTGACGACGAGATTTTGCAGATCGAACAAGTCACCAAATCACAGGACTGTACTTTGTGGCGTCTTCAACGGAGGATAAGGTTGACAGCGTCGCGATTTGGTGAAGTTTGTAGAAGAAGGCAGACAACAAGCTGTAGAGTTCTAGAAAACTCCATCATATACCCAACAGCGTTTTCTAGTAAGGCAATAAAAAAAGGCAGTACAAAAATCATTGGACACGGCAGTTCAATCTTGTGGTTTGTTTATTGATCGCACACATCCATTTCTAGCAGCATCACCTCCATCTACCTATTACAGCAGACAAGACATGTACTTAATCCAGGTATAAGCCTACCTGTTTATTGCTCTGCAAAAACTACCTATCTGTTTCCTCTTATTTTGACTGCATAAGATATTTTTATGACCCTCGTTCAATTGTACCATCTACTACATGACTCTTGTAAACATAATTGTGTTTATTGATATGAATGAACGAATTTAAATGTAAGTTCTTGAATTTATTTTAGGAAAGATATAAAATTAGTTGAATACATTTTTTCTTAGTCAGAATGCACCGTCGCGTCGCGTCGCTTGGACTATCAGGACGAAACAGTAGATGAATTTCGTCCAAAACCGATTTGCACTTCACAGCTTACGTTTCATTTTTATTATGGCCAAATGAAACTCTTGCAGCGTGCTAAAAACAAAGTCCACAGGGTGCCAGCGATCCACTTTTTCGATTTTATCCACTAGGATATTTTTAAAATGTCAAGAAGTTGAGCACAAATAGTAAGCATTTCAAGCCACCATAATTCTTGCGGAAAGACAAAATTATGTAAAAAGCTCTGATGTACCCTAGGCAATTATGTCCCGCTTATGTTATATCCAGAAAAACATCACAAACTGCAGTACACAAATTGAATGTAACGGCGAAATGGGTACATTTCACGGGTCATGAAATTCAAATGAAAATGCAGGTATAAAATCTACCAAATCATCGTTCTCAAAAACATATTTCCTTGACATATCGATAATTTTAAAGTTCCACGCTAAATTCCCCTATACTTGACTGGAATGATATCCGAATTTATTCTTCCCTACTGTCGGTGGTTGCAGATCTGTTGGCTCTTGGTGTGAACCTATAGAGCAGATACCGTGAGCACATTATTCGTCGGATTTTCGTTAAAGTTACTTAAAGTTACTTAAAGTTCCTGTAATCACTGGGATCAGAAGCTTCTTAATAATAGAACGTGTTTCACCGATTTCAACCCCCCCCCCCTCCTTTTTTAAGCAGTAACATTTTTTTATGTCAATGATTAGGAACCCCTGAAACGTCAAAAACGGAGTTTCAGCAATTGTTACTTTTTCTTTTTTGCCTATAGCACCGTTGCCACTGGACTAAAACTACAAAGCTTTGGCATACTTGTAACCCCGTGTGGAAATTTCATAAAAATCCGAGCGGTAATTTCCAAGTTGATGATGAGTGATACAGTTTTTCGTGATGTAGATGTCATATGACTTAAAAAAACATTACATCTCATTTTAGAAATTTTTCGCGATTACAATACTTCCTCCCCAATGGCTTTAAAATCGAGGATTATCAGCGATCGCGATTATGAGTACCTATTTGCAGAACGACTTATATATATACGCGATACTATATGAAATAGGGCCACCAAATTATCTGAATACATCCTCTCTTAGTCGGTACATTGCGCCGCAACGCTTGGGTTGGCAGCGCGAAACGGTAGACAAAATTCGTCCAAAATAGAGTAGAGGTTTACGCGCTTCGAAATTGACGCTTTATTTTTTGATATTTTTAGATGAAATTTTCAGTGTGCTGAAAACAAAACCCCACAGGGTGCTATAGAGCCACTTTTTCATTTTTTTCTGTAGGTTCTTTTTAAAATTTATTAATGTGGAATACTTTTCATTTGTAGCCTATAATTCCATACTAATTTGAGGCATTCAAATAAATCAAGTAGTTCCGATATCTGTGAGGTTCTGTCAAATCGCTGGAGTAATTTATGTCGCATATTTTGAGTCCATGCATTTGCAAAAATGAAAGTTGGCGAAGCGTGTAATATGTAGCCATGGAAAATTAATATGGTAATGTGGAATACTACTGAATAGTAGAGTAACATGTTATTTTCTGACCAATTGTGTCGTTTTATTTCTTTGGAAGGCATTTTCTGAAATAAAACAAAACATAAACAAATTCAATATCCTTAATCAGTAGGCCCGGTAATGTGGAACACTCGAAAGTTGATACATATTTTGAAATATTCCACAATACCATTCCACCCTCACTTAATCTCAAGTATATGGCTAGAATCTATAAACATAGATAATAATTAATTCACACATAATTTGATAATGCATGTATCTGAGGCTTAACAACAAATAGTAATAATTAGAACAAAGTTGTACTTTTCCTAGAAATACAAAAAAAATGGCAGCCAGTCTAATGTTTCAATATTCACGTTTACCGGTTTCACCAACTTTTTTGAGGTTATGCGCCTTAATCGATAAAACAGTTTGTATCAGATAGTTACGCTACTGATACAAGACTAAATAATACCATCGAAGTGTCGCTACTGGTTTTGGAGATATTTGAATATTCCACTCTACCTGCCTAGTCCACATTCACCAACTTTACTCTACCAATGGTGAAGGTCGAATTTGAAACACTACGTACATGCTAGCAGTGAAAGTCCAAAACGTATTGGAGGCCTGATAAGTATCAAGAGGACATTTTCACCAGTATATTTCACTGATAAGTGCCCACCCCAATGTAGATACCCCTTATAACGATTTTGTGATATATCATTTCACTATTTGAGATAAACTGATTCTGTGTACACTACATACTATAAGCAAATTTTAAAAAAAGTGCATGCCCTGTAAAAATGAGTAAAAGTAATAAGAATTAGGACTTACCATTTTCCCGAGATGTCTAGATTGCGGTATCTGCGAAGTTCTCCTTCATTCTTCCCGTAATCCAAAGGCACAAATCACTACAAGCACTCACAAGCACTTATTCCACAAGCCAGTAGCACATTTTCCTAGGTACGACAGAGTTTTCCCTCTCAAAACACAGAAATTAGCGCTGCCGAAGAGCCCGTGTAAGAAGTTCGCGGTATCTCTGAAATGTTCCTTTATTCTTCCCGTAATCAAAGGTGCAAACCACTAGAAAAACTGATAAATACTCAATCTATATGCTATGAACACACTTTTCCGGGTACGGCCGAATTTTCCCTTTGAAAACACTGAAAAGGACGCTTCCGAACAGCCTGCGTAGAAGGCACGCGACGACCGTTAAAAACAATTGCAACATAGCATACCACGCGACAGACGTTTTTCTAGGATTTGAAGTTGGCCCTGGCCCGAACTCAGTTCTGAGAAATCTTCCAGACCTGTTTGTATTAGCAAGGGCTATTTCGTTTATTTTAATGATTAATGTCTATGATATCAGAGGTACCTAGTAGGTACCTACTGCAGTTACATCAATATGATGGCAAAAATATAGATACCTAAATCATGTGTGATATTCTTCCTTTGTAAAATACGCTGTTCCAATTTCTAAATAACAGATTTACTATATATCAATTAAATAGGGGTCATGCTAAAACGAAATACTGAAATTCGGTCTCAAAACGGTGTCAAGTAGCATATTACTTGAAGTTGAATGAAATTTGTTGCTTGTTGGTTTTCGTCGAATTCTGTCATAGTCCAGTCATTATTGGTAACGGTATCGATCGAAATGCTGAACCTGCACTTAAATTAGATTTTTTTAGTGGTAAATATAGCTCTTTTAGGCATATTATATTGCTTAATGAATCATTTTTGATAGCCTTAAGGCGGCTCCGACGCAGTGAGTTTCAAGCCATTTACAAGGGTCCAGCGGCTTCGAAACTGACACTCCAGTTTTCAATATTTTTGAATGAAATTTATACAGTATGTGCAGAAGATAATTGCCCAGGGTGCTATATGAGCACTTTTTGAAATTTTCTTTTTGCACAAGTTTTCTGATGGGTTGAAGTGCGCACTTTTTCTGTTCAACTTCGCGATTTATTTAAAAAGAACCTAGTGAAAAAACTGAAACAGTGGCTGTATAGCACCCTGTGGGGTTTTGTTTTCAGCACACTATGAAAATTTCATTCAAAAATATCAAAAAATAAAGCGTCAATTTTGAAGCGCGCAAACCTCTACAAATCGTATTTTGGACGATTTTTCTCTACTGTTTCGTGCTGCCAACCCAAGCGTTGCGGCGCAATGTACGGACTGAGAAAGGACGTATTCAGATAATTTGGTGGCCCTATTTCATATAATATCGCATAGATAAGTCGTTCTGCAAATATGTATTCATAATCGCGATCGCTGATACTCCTCGATTTTAAAGCCGTTTTACTTCCCATGCCTGTGGCGAGGAAGTATTGAAATCGCGAAAAATTTCTAAAATGAGATGCCATGTTTTTTCAAGTCATATGACATCTACATCACGAAAAACTTGGAATTTACTGCTCGGATTTTTATGAAATTTCCACATGGTGTTACTAGTATGCCAAAGCTTTGTAGTTTTAGTCCAATGGCAAGGGTGCTATAGGCAAAAAAGAAAAAGTAACAATTGCTGAAACTCCGTTTTTGACGTTACAGGGGTTCCTTATCATTGACATAAAAAAATGTACTGCTTAAAAAGTGGGGGTTGGGGGAAGGTGATTCTAAATGTTGCATCTTTGATATCAGTGAAACACGTTCTATTATTAAGAAGGTTCTCGTCAGAGTGATTACAGGAAATTTAAGTAACGAAAACCCGACGACAGTAGGGAAGAATGAATTCGGATATTATTCCAGTCAAGTATGAGGGAATTTAGTGTGGAACTTTAAAATTATCGATATGTCAAGGAAATGTGTTTTTGAGAACGATAATTTGGTAGATTTTATACCTGCATTTTCATTTGAATTTCATGACTTGTGAAATGTACCCATCTCGCCGTCACCTTCAGTTTGTGCTGTGCATTTTGTGATGTTTTTCTGGAAATAAGCAGGACATAATTGCCTAGGTGCTATCAAGCCTTTCACAAAATTTTGAGTTTGTGCAAGAATTATGGTGGGTTGAAGTGCTTACTATTTGTGCTCAACTTCTTGATATTTTAAAAAGATTCTAGTAGATAAAAACTAAAATGTGGATCGTTAGCACCCTGTGGACTTTGTTTTTAGCACGCTGCAAGAGTTTGGAAATAATAAAAAATGAAACGTAAGCTGTGAAGTGCAAATCCGTTTTTGGGCGAAATTCGTCTACTGTTTCGTCCTGCCAGTCCAAGCGACGCGACGGTACGTTCCGACTAAGAAAAAATGTATTCAAATAATTTGATGTCTTTAGTAAAATAAATTCAAGAACTCAAATTCAAATTCGTTTATTCATGTCAATAAACACAATTATGTTTACAAGGATCATGTTTTACATGGTAACAATTGCACGAGGGTCATAAAATTATCTTATGCCGTCAAAATAAGAGGAAACAGTTAGGTAGTTTTTGCAAAGCTTATACCTGGATTAAGTCTACTGAAATAGGTAGATGGAGGCGATGCTGCTAGAAATGGATTTGTGCGATCAATAAACAAGCCACAAGATTGAACTGCCGTGTCCAATGATTTTTGTATTGCCTTTTGTATTACCTTACTAGAAAACACTGTTGGGTATATGATGGAGTTTATTAGAACTTTACAGCTTGTTGTCTGCCTTCTTCTACAAACTTCACCAAATCGAGACGCTGTCAACTTTATCCTCCGATGAAGGCGCCACAAAGTACAGTCCTGTGATTTGGTGACTTCGCCATAAAACTACTCATCTTCTTTAAACTCACTGCATTCGTAGTTAAAATGGTCGCTTATGACCTTTTATTGTCCATTATCAACCTTGATAAAAAAAGGCACTCAAGAACAATCACACCAACAAGAGTACAGCACAACAATTCAACAACACAATATCTACGAACATTAACAAGGGGAGAAAAATACTAAATGATCACTTGCTGAGTACCAAAATAGGAAACGATTTACAGGCTAGATCGCTAATCGAAATCCGACTCTGTTATTATAAAAATTTACCTGGGTAGGCACCCGCAGTCATCCTTTCCTCTTTTAAAGTAGCGCCGACGACCTTCTAAGGCCAGCCCACCATCGTTTCCTTTTCACCCCCCCGTTACCTCAGCAGATGGTGCTCGTGATTGTAGGAGCCCCGTTAAGAACAGAATTAGCGAAAAATAATATGTTCTTAATTATCTAGGATGGCTTACTGAATATCAAAAATCTTGTGCTAACGAAATCTTGTAGGGTGAATGTGCCAGTAACCCGGACACTATCCGTAGTCGGACAATTAATCTATTATCAGTAAAAACTTGAATATTTGAAATCCTATAGTTGCTGGTAATAGGTACCAGATTTATCAAATAATTTGTGAGACAAACAATACAATAAATGTATATTCACAAAATCAAATGATGATTGGGAGGTATATAAAACTCTTAGGAGTAAATCTGTGTATATAATTAGAGAAAAAAAAAGGAAATTCTACGATAAACAAATCGATAATAACAAGTGCGACAGTGTATAGATGTGGAAAACTTTAAAAAGACTGATCAATTCGAAGCCGCATGATTGTGTAAATCAAGTTCAATTCGAAAACGGTACAGGATGCAATCAAACTAAATGAATATTTTGTGGAAAGTATTGTTGATATTGTGGGTACCGCCAATACTGCACCTGACTATATGAAAATCAATTTCCAGGGGAAGTGTTGCATACACTTTCAAAATTTCATAGCGTATAATTGAATTATCTAAGAAAAAAAGTAAACAGTTTAAAATCAAATAACAACTGTGCCGAAATCACCACTAAAAACGTGCTGAAAAACTGTTTCGAAATTTTGGGATATCCTGTATTAAATTGGATCAATTGTTCACTGAGAAGCAGTTCTTTTCCTGAAAATTTGAATTGCTCTACAGTAACACCAGTTCCCAAAATAAAAAATTCTAAAAGATGCAGCGATATGAGACCAGCAAATGTGTTACCAGACATTGAAAAATTATTGGAGTCCATAATAAATGCAGTTTATAGAAGAAAACAAAATTTTAGTGGAGGCGCAAGCAGGCTTTCGAAAAAAATATTCCACAGAAATGGCTTTCCAGTTGGTAACTGAAAATTGGAGAAGAGCCATAGACTCAGAAGAAGTTGCCATAACAGTATTTTTGGATTTGAAACGATTGATATATTTTGTTAGGTAAATTGAAGGCATATGGTATATCAGGAAGTGATTTAGATTGGTTTAGAAATTATTTGTCTAAAAGGATGCAAGTTACAAAAGTTAATGACACTATTTCTTAAAAAATTGGAAATACGTTGGGTGTTCCACAGGGCAGTATCCTGGCACCACTTCTTTTTATTTTATACCTGCCATAGTCAAAAATGCAAAATTCAGATTTTCGCTGATGACACTATGATTTATATAAGTAGGTACTCAAAATATTCAGACTGGTATCTTTTATCTAAATGTAGACTTGAAACTTATCTCAAAATGGTTAGCATCTAACAGACTCAAATTAAATACAAGTAAAACGAAAGCTATGTTAAACAATGTACAAATGATCAACTGAATATCGACGGTGAAGGTATTGAATTCATAGAAAATTTCAAATACCTGGGAGTTTTTGAAGACTCTCGATTAATTTTTGATATTCATTATGAAAAAGTGACAAATAAGATTAGTAGTAAAGCGGGATATTTATCAAGAGTTTATGGATGTCTGAGTTCATATAGCAGAAAAATTATCTATAATTCCATCATTCTTCCAAATTTCTTGTACTGTTCGACTATTCTATATTTAGCAAATAATTCCATTTTTGAAAGACTGCAAATTTTACAAAACAAGTGCAGGAGAATAATACGGAATAAAGATAAATATACTCCAATTAGTAAATTAAAATGGCTCAATGTAAAAAAGTTTATCAAATATCTTGTAATGAAATTTATTTATAAAGTAAAAAATAATATATTTCCATCAAGTCTAACTAATTTAACATCATCAAATGCCGACCATCATTTACATAATACCAGAAATAAAGATGACTTCCATTTAATGACCAAAAAGTATAACATATACTACAAATCTGTATTCCATCAAGGGTAAAGTAAAATTGAGGAATAACTTGTTAAATCTACAATTATAGCTTGCCCAGCATTCACATCATAGATCATATGGCTTGAATTTACTAATTCTAAGTTGTTTACAATTATTCTGTTTCTGTTGCCAAATATGCTAAATAAATCTTTCAACTACTACCACTACTAGTTTCCAAAAATTTTACATCCACAGTTGTCATATTGGCAACGGTATTAGCGGATTGAAAACAGCATGCTCTATGATACAGGCTGCCGAAACAGCCGAAACGTCATTAACTAGTCTATTTAACATATGTGATTCTATTTAATGATCAATGTAATAGATGCGAACGGAACATATATTTTTTAACAGTAAGATCATCCCAAGGATGCAATCTTTTTACAGTAGATTTAAATTTAAGCTTTCACTTTAACAAGAATAAATAGTACTACCAGCGCCATCTGTTCTAAATCGCGCCAGTGACTCTCCTTCGATGCCAGGCTGACACCGAGTGGTACTACTAGCGACATCTGTTGGGGACTGCGCCAGGGACTCTCCTTCGAGATCGACGCGAAGTGACCTCGAAGATTCTGGACTGCCGCTATGCGGCTCACCGGGACGTTCTCGAACTAACGAGTACATGCGATGCGGAATATATAAGCCGACGGCCGGGAGAGGGATGCAGTGATGAGTGAATGGCGCGACATATTAATTCGTAAATAAGTAGTCAAACTTAAATAGTGGTGTACATAAATATTCTATCTAGTCAAGTTAAAGTTAGTTGTGTTGTGTTTTAAATATATTAGTGCATTTCTTTTTGTGGAATCGAATGTTTTAATCCACACTCAAAAGAACCCAGAAAAACGCTACAGTTTATATAATTTGAGTTATAACCAACTTTCGAAAAATTGGTGATATCACAATTGTTAGGATAGTCCAAAGATCAAAATGATGCACAGGAAAATTTCTAAGATCAAAAATTGAGAATCTGCCCCAAACTTGACTAAAAAACATTACTTCATTTACTCACCCTGTATAAGTGAATAACCAAAAGAAATATACCGGTCGAACCCTGTTTGTGTTCTCAAAGAGTTGGTCAAGAACCTTTCGAATATATCAACTCGATATCTTTTTCCGTTCCGAAAATATCGAGATTTGAATTTGGGCAAAATTTTCCATGTTGCAAAGCACCTGCCCACTAGATTAGCTTTTAAATTCTGCCATTTCAGTACCTTGTGACAGTACAAATTATGTTCCAGTTTTGCTACCTTGTTGTTATGCCCCGCGTTTTAAACCACAACTTGAAACGACACAACCTTAATAGTTTGTCTATTTTCAAGCGTATATTTACTTATAGCCTAATAAATCTGCTACATTATTATATTGTGGCAAATAGTACTGTTGGCGCCATCTGTTGGGCGAGTCTCCTACTCGCCAGAGCTTCATGACCGATCTCTGCTTTCACGCGAACCACGACCGCACAAGCCGCAAGCCATCAAGTTAAATAAATCAGTGCATTTCTTTTTGTGGAAACCACTGTTTTAATCCACACCCAAAAGAACCCAGAAAAACGCTACATTGGTGTCAGCTTTGGAGTGTGGATTATTGGACATTTAGTGAAAATAAATCGGACGATCAGTGAAGGAAGAATGGCGCGATTGGTTGATTTAAAGAGAGAGCTGGAGGAAAGAGAGTTCGACACGGTTGGCAAGAAAGCAGAATTACAGGAGCGGCTTCGCCAAGCACTGATTGAGGAAGGTGAGGACCCGGATATTCTAATTTTCACCGGGTCAGGGGATATTGGTTCAATGCTGCAAAACCTTTCGACAAAGTTAGAAAACAAGCTCGTGGAAAATTGTGCCAACCTATAAGGAAAGCTCATGGAAAAATGTTCCGATCTTTTAGAAAACTCAGCTAAGTTAGAAAATGGGCTCGTGGAAAATTGTGCCAACCTAAAAGGAAAGCTCATGGAGAATTGTGCCAACCTAGAAGGAAAACTCTTGGAGTTACACGAAAGTACAGCCAAATTAGAAGAGAAGTTTTTGGAAAATACTGCCAATTTAAAAAAAGAATTGGAAGATAAAATTATGAAAAAATCTTGCGAGTTGGAAAAACGGATTTTAGAAACTTTGGAGGACAGAATTCAAGAAGGGTAAGTTTGCCGCTTTAGACGTCAAGACCATCGACGAACCACAGCGTAGACTTTCGTTGGAAAAATCAAGTGAGGTTGGAGCTCCTGTTGGGTCAGCTGGTCATCAGCGAATGAAACCGCCTCAATTTGATCTTACAACGCCTTGAAATGTCTACCGATGTCAGTTTGAGGCAGCCGCGAATGCAAATGGTTGGTCATCGACCGAAAAGGCAACTGCACTAACTTTGGCCCTACGAGGAGATGCTGCAGCTATTCTTCAAAGAATATAATAATAATAATAATAATAATAGACGTCTTTATTTATCCACAATTACATTTTAATATAGCCAAATGTCAGACTTATATGGCGAAGTTTAGCATGCTGCTACTCTTACACTTAACCATATAGTCTCTAGCAGGTGTTCAAAAGAATACACTATCCACAAACAGATTTGGTTCATTACATCGAAAGTAAAATTTAAAAAAAGAGAAAAAGGCATACTTTCCAAACCCAAATGCATCAAAAAATTATTAATCTGAATTAAAGATGGAATAAAAAAGAAATGAATGATTACGTAAATTATATGTGTGGAGGGTTGAGTAATAATGTTTTAACTTTTTGTCGAAAGACAGGTAATGAAAATTCTTTATATACTTTAGGAAGGTCATTATAAATAGTAGCAACATTGTAAGAAAAACTGCGTTTAAAAAGTGTAGACGTATGCAGG
This sequence comes from Acanthoscelides obtectus, assembly GCA_963669975.1. Classification (NCBI taxonomy): domain Eukaryota; kingdom Metazoa; phylum Arthropoda; class Insecta; order Coleoptera; family Chrysomelidae; genus Acanthoscelides; species Acanthoscelides obtectus. The sequence goes on along the minus strand of CAVLJG010000009.1, from coordinate 222,143 downwards.
GGTATTCTAATATTTTCTCTGAGAGTTCTACAGTGAACATCATTATGAAATGAATTTTTTTCCTTCAAGTAATAAGGTTTAGACGTGAGCAGCAATTTGTGAACAAAAACTGAATAGTGATACTTGACCATGTCATTAATTTTTAACCAGTTTAGAACGGGATATTTCGCTGATACATGATCAAATTTACGTAAGCCAAAAATGAATCGTATACAATTGTTTTGAATAACTTGAATAACGTTTTTAGTGAAATTGTCTAAACAAGTATAGTATACGATATTACAATAATTTAGTATAGATATGACCAATGCTTCACATAGTTTTCTACGCATCTTAAAATTTAGTAAATACCTGTTTGCTATAAGAGTGCGCAGCCGTAGGTAGGTTTTCTGAGATAGACTTTTAACATGTTCAATAAACCTTAATTTTGTATCAAAAACAACACCAAGAATTTTTGCAAAATCAGAAAGTTGCAAGATTTGGTTATTTATCTGAATGTTCAAGAGCTGTGTTACATTGTATGTTTTTCTTTGTGCGCAAAATAATAACATTTTAGATTTTTGTGGATTAATAAATAGATTGTGATCTAAAGAGTATTTAATTAATTTATTTACATCGTTTTGTAAAATTTGAGTAGTATTATTGACATTATCTGGGTTAAAATAATGAAGCAATTGCGTATCGTCTGCAAATGACTGGACATGAGAATTATCAATACTTTTGCTTAAGTCGAACGTATATATGAGGAACAGAAGCGGCCCTAATACAGAGCCCTGAGGTACGCCTGAGGGAATTATTGTCACTTGAGACATTTCTTGATTGAGAAAAACACACTGAGTTCTTTGATGAAGGTAACTGTCGAAAAATGAAAGGGATACACTGTCAAGACCTATGTAATTTAATTTAGCAAGTAATAATTTATGATTGATGCTGTCAAAGGCTTTCGAATAGTCTATAGAGATTAAGGCTAGTGCCATATCACCCGAAGAGCAAGAGGTCTACGAACAACTAGTAGAAAATTTGTCGCCTAAACTTCAATCATCCTGGGACGGGCCATATAAAGTTCTGGAGGCCATCAACGATGTTCTCTACAGAATTCAGAAGGCACCACGCGTTAAAGCCCGGTAAAGTAGTTATTTTCTGGCAGATAGAAGCTAAGGTTGATAATTCCGAGATTCGGAACCAAAATACAATTAAGCATCTGGGTGTGTGGCTTGACAAAGATAATGCCATCTGACGGAGGCCCTGGTAGTGAAGGCGCAGGATTTTGGCCAAAAAGTAGTGCTGCACGTGGAATGCGCATACAGAACGATGTCGACCAGTGAACTGCTGGGCGGTAGCTGGTATCCCGCTAATTGATTTGCTGGCTGCGGGGCTATGTGCACTCTACAAAAAGGCCGTCGAAGCTACAAGCGCTTTTTGTCAGCTGGCAAGAGAGATGAGATGCAACTGACAATGGTGCATGAACCAGAAGACTGCTCCCAGATACTGAAACTTGTTTTGACAGTTACATGAACAGGGTAGGAAAGAGAGAGTTCACGATTTGGGTATATTGCAATGAGATGATATTCCTAATCACCTACTCCAATGTGGTAGGTTGACTACCAGACACAGCTGGAACTGACGCTCGGCGAGAGGCACAATGCTGACAATTTTGCCACGCATATACGCGAAGGAAAATGGGTTTATATTCAACCAATAGTAAGGCGTATGATGCTGAGTTAGCTACGGGAGAACAAACATAGACCAATGAACCAATAGTAGGTTTCTATTTTGCTCGGTTGTACACGTACATACGTATAGAAGTATGTATCTGTAAAATAGAGAATGGAAGACTAATACCTTCGGTATGAGCAAGTAGCACAACGCTACCTACTATTAAGAAACGCTGCAAGCATTAATGTGGTGGGATGTGTGGTGAGCGACTGAGCGGTTTTAGGTTTTCTGGAGAATGTCACATCTCCTGTTAAAAAAAGTCTTACTGAATTAACATTTTTAGAATACATGTTACAATCCGTCACTCCATCACCGTTAAATCTCATACCCACACCATTTGGAATTTCAAACTTCCTGTTATTGATGAATGGCGGAAAAATCTCAGAGAGTGAGAAGAAACTTTGTGATGAGGTAGATAGCAAAACAGAAGACTTGGAATATCCAGCTCTCATGACGCATTTGGTGCAAAGGTAATCATTTGGACGGAATATTACTCATAAAGAACTACATTTTGAGAAAATCTATTTATGGCATGTTATCCATGACATTTGAGGGCATATTTCTAAAATATTGGCAATTTTGACTTACATATCAAAGTTATGTTTTTTTAAATCGAATGCCTAAAATTTTATTGCATATTTGAATAAACCAATTCAAAAGTTGAAGATTGATATAACATGGTAATAAGCTACTGAGATGTCCAGAAAAACCGTCCAACCCCTCAATCCGCCATTTTCTAGTGCTGAATTTTGTATCAAAAAAAATTACGCACCTCAGCTTTTATCTTATTTGTTACTTTTTAGAACTAAGACATTTTTTAACTAATCAACAATTTATTTGTTTCCAAGGATGATGCGATATTTTAGGGAATTAAGTCGTTCCATAAAAGATGGATATCCCAAAAAATAGCCGTAAAAACCCTTATGTGTCTAGTATCAAAAAAAAACTTATAAAAAATTGAATCCAAACTTGCACAAATATACAGGGTGATGCATTTAAAATTTTTGAGTAAAACTACAATTTGCGTTTTTGACCACTCTGTATGAGCAAAAATTAAAATTCGAAAAAGTAACAAATAATATGAAAGCTGAGGTGTGTAAGTTTTTTTTGATACAAAATTCAGCACCCCAAATTTGAAAATTTCGGACTGAGGGGTTGCCGAAGTGGAGGGTTTTTCTAGACAAAACATCTTATATCTCAGTAGCTAATTACCAAAACCCCATAGTATGTTATATCGATTTTCTTCTTTTGAATTGGTCTATCCAAATATGCAATAAAATTTGAGGCATTCCATTCGAAAAATCACAACTTTGATATGGCGAATATTTTAGAAATGTGCCCTCAAATGTCATGTATAACATCCCATAAATAGATTTTCCCAAAATGTATTTGTTTATGAGTTATATTCCGTCCACACATGGATGGACCACCCTGTATTTGTCAGAAATGTGTTGAACGTCAATTTTTTCAGAAATTTGTATTATAACAAAAAAAAAACATCTTAAAAAGTGAAAGTTTCAAGACCCCACACCATCATAAAGAGTTGAACAGATAAAATTGATGACCCTTTGATTTTGACAGGTATTTCCGAGAGAAAGATTCGGCCGTAGCAACTGCAAGTGAAATGGACATATTTAGGCAGGAAATCCACGAACTAAAAGTTCTTTTAAACAATATAATCGAAGGTTCCTGAGATATTTCCTAATATAATTATGTTTGTATTCCTTTACATATATTTATACGTTTTTTTATTGTTATACCTTATTATTATAAAAACACTTATATTCAATTTGTACGGTTCTTTTATTCAACGGCACTACTTTCGTTTCGTTCATCCAACCGACCAGTGCCATTTCATCCTCATTGGGAATCACCTGTACGTACAGGTTATGGAACAACAAACAAATGTGGTCATTTCTACTTAAATACACCAAGGCACCCTGCGACTGCACAACTGTAACCTGGCTGGCGAAGCAATCTTTCAGCCGGCGCCCACTCTATTTCAGTGGCCGGCTCTCACAGCAGGTAGCAATTGGGTCTAATCTATAGCCATGATCACCCACAATAGGCTACCTGACTCATATCTACAGGGTGGCGCATCGAATACGAAACAGACGCATTTACTTGCAGCTGTTTTTTTTTGAAAAACGCTCAGACCCGGCAATTTGGTTTTCGAGGGTGACACAAGTTTGGCAAAAAATTACGTTAGCACGTGCAGCCCCCTAAGCGGGGGTGGCACCACCCCCAAAATCTTAAATGGAAAGGGGGGTCGAGTAATACCTTATTTTAAAGGTCTTTCAATTCCCTTTATAATGATATAAAATTAATGTACTTCAGTTCAGTAGTTTTGAAGATTTATTGATTTAAAGCTTAAATAAAACTAATACATCATCATTAGTGGAGATCTATAATACATTTGGCAGCAAAGTAATTTAAAAATGAAGAAAGAACTGACCCGTTAGGCAAGTAAATGTTGAAAATGGCCACTATGACTCTCCATGCAATAATACAGATTTTGCTCGAAACGTTGCCGCACATTTTGCAATATTTGAGGAGTAATTTGAAGGCACTCATTCACAATTCTTTGTCGCAGGTCTTCTAATTATGTTGGCTGAGTAGCATAGATTTTGCTTTTTAAATGACCCCACATAGAGAAATCCAAAGTTGATAAATCTGGCGATCTTAGGGGCCATTCAATGCCACCTGTTCTACTAATCCATCGATCTGGAAACGTCTGATCTAAATATTGTCGAACACGTAATGCGTAATGTGGTGGGGCACCATCCTGTTGGAACATCAACCTATTCGCAATGTACCGCCGATCATTCTGATTTTCAATTATGACTGTTAATGCAGAATCTATGGCGTCTTCCAGTAATTCCTAATAAATTTCACCGGTCAAATTTTCAGGTAAAAAAAGGACCAACTAAATGATCGCCAAAAATACCAGCCCAAACATTTAATTTTTGTGGCTGCTGTGTATGAACCTCATGATGAATTCTTTGATTAGAATCGGACCAACATCGGCAGTTATGACGATTTACTACGCCATTTAAGAAAAAGGAATATTCGTCGAAAAAGCAGGTGTTGAATAGAAGATGTTCATAGTTTATAATTCGTTCACTCATATCTTCACAAAAGTGTAATCGCCGATCAAAATCGTCTTCATTAAGTTCTTAAACCAGGTGAATTTTATACAGATGAAAACTATGGGCCTTTAGAATCCGTTGGACAGTACATAAACTTACCCTAAAACCCCCACTTCTATTGCTTCGTTCCTTATGGGAGTTTCAATGTTGCGTTTTTATTGGCGACTGACCCAGTTTCCCGAAATTTAGCTACAAGTTCTAGAACATATTTTCGATGCACGTTACCGTTCGCATGTCGCTCATTAAATATTTCTGCTGTTCTATTAGCGCACTGATTATTTTCGAAAAATATTTCGATAATTTCGAACTCTTTCTGCTGTGGAAGATACCATGGTTAATTTATGTAACAAAGCGTTACAAGTTATTTTAGCAACAAGAAATAACTTTTTTGTCACAAAAAAAAACGCTCCAATAGCTATTTTCAACAACAAAATGATAAACAAACCATGGGCGTAGTGAAGAAAAGCATTTACTTATTAAGTAAATTCTTTTAGTCAAATTTCTTCTGCAAGTAGTACAAACTAATCTGATGTACCTATTAAAGTCTACTTTAAGCTTTAAATCAATAAATCTTCAAAACTACTGAACTGAAGAAAATTAATTTTATATCATTATAAATTGAAAGACCTTTAAAATAAGGTATTACTCGACACCCCTTTCCATTTAAGATTTTAGGGTTGGTGTCACCCCCGCCCAGGGGGCTGCACGTGATTTTTTGCCAAACTTGTGCCCCACTCGAAAACAAAATCGACGGGTCTGAGCGTTTTTCCAAAAAAAAAACTGAGCTGCCAGTAAATGCGTGTTTCGTTTTCGATGCGCCACCCTGTATAATAATAGCATAGAATAAATCAGTATTTCATAGGAGGTACCCAAAAATAACCGGAATAGCATTGCATTGGGCGGAGCTTGTGTAGTACACATTTCTGTCTTGAGGCGTACAGCGCAACTCATTACCAGTTCAGTGCCGCCTGAGTTGTCGATCTGGCTTGTTTGGTTCCTCTGTAGTCATTATTTTTGTTAGTGTTTCGTTTTTTACAATGGCACGCTTCAGTGAGCAACGTGCAGCTGTGAAATTTTGCTGTCTAATTGGTAAAAATGCTGCTGAATCTGTTTTAATGTTGCAAATAGCTTACAAAGATGATGCTATGGGAAAACCTCAGGTGTACGAGTGGTTTTTGCTCGATTTAAAAATGGCGACATGTCGATTAATGACAAACCTCGCTCTGGACGTCCATCAACTGCCCGAATCGATGGAGGTTTTAAGACGATTGCAAAACAGTGTTCGACAAAAAAGAGCCGATTTGTGGCAGTCAGGAGACTGATTCTTCCACTACGATAATGAACCTGCGCACAGTCATCTCTGTTCGACAGTTTCTGGCTAAAGATGGCATGGTTCCGCTGCCTCACGCACCATATTCGCCTTATCTGGATCCGTGCGACTTTTTCTTACTTCCACGGATTAAAAGGGGCCTGGAAGGACGCCGCTATGACGACATTGAAGAGGTCAAGAAAAAACAAGGTAGGAGCTGTCAGACATTTCTGAGGAAGACTTCAAAAAATGTTTCGAGCAGTGGAAGCACCGGTGGGACAAGTGTATTAGTTATAGTGGACAGTATTTTGAAGGAAATAAGGTTACTTTATGAAAAAGTTGGAAATACATAGCTTTTGAAAAATAATTCCCGTTTTTGGGGTACCCCCTCGTATATAGGTCCGATTTAAAAAAGCATACAGGGTGGCTCAACGAAAAGGTCGCACTCCCATTTGTGAAGATCTCGGTATATTTTAGGAAAAACGCTCGGACACTTCAATTTCGATTTCTATATGGTCGTATTTTCATCTATAGCCGTACAATACAGGGTGATTCAAAAATAAGATATTGCGTTACACCTTACGTTTTTAAATGGAACCCACATTTTTTAACTTTTCTCCATGAAGTTTCTGGTAACTTTTGTATATTAAAGTTTATACCTATCTTCAATCGTTGCGAAGCTATTTGAGTTTATAACATAATTCTAGAAATTGTGATAAAGGATTACCATTACTAATAGCATAAGGGCATCTAATTTTTTCGAAAAAATCGAAAAAGCATGTAATATTTTAACAAAAATCCGAGTCGAAGACGAGCATTGTTGCACCGGCACGAATGCATGAAAAGTATATGACTTTACATTGTTTTTTCGATTTTTTTCACAGGGAAAAATTAGATGCCGAATGGTATTTGACATTCATGAGTAACAGATTATTCTGCATACTTATCTGGCACCCTAGGAGATCATAATTACCCGTTATCAAAGGTGTTGTAATTTTTGGTGACAACTGCCGTGAAGTTTTGCCGCGGGTTAACTCGAAAAAACTGGTGACGTGCTGTCATATAATTCTTCCACATAGAACCCATTTGTAATCCAAAATTGCGCGTTTGTTATTGGTAGAAATTAAGACGAGGGAAATAGTCGTATATAGTCAAAATCACGAAAGATGACTATTACGTCATACCATAAATTGTACTGAAGTAATCAATGGACGTACGTCGATGCCAGGAACATAATGACAAGACAACAGATTTATATTATGATTTTGCGAAGTTAGGTTATTTCACCAACTATTTTCATTTTATTTCACGGTTCTGGGTGATACCTTCATAATAATTTTAGTACAGAGTTTTTGTTTTGAATAAAAAAACAGTTAAGAGTAGAATACCTTAGGACAGGTAGACCAAAGTATTATTCGAAAACAACCTAACCTGCTTTAACATATCCTATCTATTCATCCTTCAAATATGATCGATCATGCAACATGAAAACATCGTCTATCTTTGTGGGATACATGCAAATTAGCAATACAGTTTGTTTAGACAATAAAATTCCTGTTTGTCTCTGTCAAACACATCTGAAACTTCATTAAAAATATTCACAAATCCCTGTCGTTTGTCTTTACTACAGACTAAAATGATAAAAATAAGTCTCCGAGTATTAAAAAAAAACAAAAAACAACTTACAGTTTACACGCACATTGAAGTTGAACTAAAAATTAATTTGATATAAAGAGGTAGGTCAATGTGCTAGTAAGTGCTGAAAGTGGTGTCCATTTACCTCCATGCAATAATAAAGATTTTATTAGAATCTATTCATCACATTTTCAAGCATGTCTTGAGTTATTTGTCTACATTCACCGGTAATCTGATGAAGAAGATCTTGAATGGAATCTGGCTTCGTACTAAAAACTTTACTTTTCAAATGCCCCCAAAGGAAGTAATCTAAAGGACTTAGGTTCGGAGATCTCGGCGGTCCCTCGATGGGGCCTCGTTTGCCGATCCACTGATGCGGGAAATGTATCTCCAAAAACTATCGGACTGGAGTCACATAGTGCGACGGTGCGCCATCTTGTTAAAAATGAATGTCTTTTTGTATTGTATTTTCTAACATGTAGTACGTCTCGCCCGTCAAGTTTCCAGGAATAATGAAAGGTCCTACAATATGATTTCCGAAAATGCCGGCCAACACATTTTTTCCTGGATATTGCGAGTGTATTTCTCGAAACAAATGTGGATTCGAGTCACTCCAACATCGACAATTGCGTCCATTTACAGCACTATGTAAACAGAACGTACACTCATCCGAGAAACAAATATTAAATAACAGATTTGCATTGTTGATTAAACGCAACACTCCAACCTCCTATCGAAATCGCCTTCATTAAGCTCAAGGACAAGTTTTACCTTGTACGGGTGAAATTTATTTTCTTTCAAAACTGCTATTGCAGCGGCTTCATATCTAACTGGTTGATTTTCTCGATGGCGATTACGGCCAATATTAGACACAGATCCAGTTTCTTAAAATTTTTTTGGCCACATACTTATTGTTAATATTTTTGTCACATTAAACAACCGATCGGTAGCTCTTGCAATGCTCCCATTTCGGTAATACAGATTTGTGATTTCTACCCTTTCTTGAATTGAATAAGTCATTGTCCAATATTTATCACAACTGGGTAGGTAACTTGACAATCTGAAATGAAAGATAAAGTTTTTCTATGACACTGAAAGATGCTTAATGGAAAATCTAAAAATTAAAAAAGTGAGTTCCCATTTAAAAATCTAAAAAAAAAATCATGGACGTTGGATTCGTATAAACAGAAAGCACAAATCTGCTGAAAATTGACACATTTATGGTTGATAATTGTTTTGCCTTCAAGCCAGATTTCTGCTCTGCTGAGTTGAAGAATACTATAGTCAACGCCAAACAAAGTGGCGTGCACGTCATCAAGGTGGGTGTGTTGAAAAATTTACATTGTTGCCAAACTTTTTGTAAAATAATAAAATTTATTATTTACATATCTAGGTTTATAAGCAATATTAACCTCAAATGAGAACAAAAATAATAGTATAATAAAATTATAGATCTGTACTTGCATAATCATTAAGTATGACAATTATTGATCAGATGACACTATGAAACTACCATATTTAATTGATAGCTTAAAGGTACTGAATAAAAATCCAAATGGGGTCCTCCAAATTTTATGCATGGTATTTATTTTACAGAATTCATACAGAAAAATGCATTCTAAAATTAGGTAAGCTACTGGTGTAAGCTTTTTCTGTACAATAAAGTTAGTCGGAGTTTCTTTCTTCAGCGCTGTCTGAATCTGAATCTTCATCACTCTCAAAGTTGATTATTAAAGGTTCGATGTCTGGTCGATCAAGAATTCGTTCTCTTTCATACCATTTAAAAATTTCTTGCTCAGTATGTCGAACACTATTTTTCCACATGTATGGGGTAACCGTTTGTAGAGCCTCGTTCCACATATCCAAACAGTCTTTTTCACTGTTACCATCTCTACCAATATGTCTGTTATAGTAACCTTTTGCTATGCCCCAAATTAACTCAATAGGGTTAAATATACAATGGTAAGGAGGCAGACGAAGAACTTTGTGCCCATGTTGTTCCGCCAATTCATCAATCACGTATATTTTAGGTGGTTTGTTTCTAAAAAAGCAGTTATTTTAAGAATAGGAATAAACAAAAGAAATATAAACTGTCGACCAAAATATATATAATTAAGAAGCATTATGTACCAAGCAACAATACTCAATAGCTCTGTTTCAAACATTGTGTTTAAAAATGGTATGTTTTGATTTGTCAACCAGTCTTGGATATTTTTTTTTGTCCATGCATTGTTGGGCACTTTGTTCAATATCATGCTGTGATAAGGGGCGTTATCCAGTATAATCATAGATGGACTCTCCAATTTTTCTAATAACTGATGTTGAAACCATTTCAAAAAATTGTCCTGGTTCATCTCTCCATGGTAATCGCTCAATTTTGTTTTCGAAGAAAATATCGCTTCACTACCCTCAATAAACCCATTTTCATTTCCAGCATGTAATATAATGTATCTAAAATATATTAGTTTTAAATTTTATAGTGCAAATTGTGTAAAAGTACATACCTTTTACCATCTGTTTTAATAGCTTTCACGCTTTTTTGGTTTCCATTTTGCCAAGAGCGACCTATGGTCCCATTTTGAAATATCCAAGTTTCATCGAGGAAGACAAACTGGTATAAGGCCTCAACCTTGGCTTGATTGTCCTTAAGCCACTTAAATCCAAGATCTCTAAGCAACCGCCTTAAAGACGTGGCACTACCATCAAATAATGCCCTATCTCTTAATCGAGACCATAAAGTTTGTATCGTAACTTGTTCTTCTGAAACCATGTGTAATATGACATTATAATTTAGTTAACAAATTAATGCAAATTTCTGATAAGTTATTATAATAAGATCTTACTTTTGTGATACATATTATAGATCACTTCTCGAATGGCACTTGTATCCAATGTCGCTGTGTTGGTTACACGTTTAATATAACTCCGCTTTTTCTTGGGCGATTCTAAATTTGCATCACTTTTCACACCCTCGGAAATACGACTAACTGTCCTTAAACTAATTTTTAAAGCAGCAGCAACACGCTACAAAAAATGAAATAAAATTTCACTATTATTAATATACATTACATATAATTATTAGTAACCTACCTCTTGAACAGCATTTAAAGGCAACAAAGGCCCGTTGTTGTCCCTTTCTTGCTCAAAGTAGTGCATTAACGAGGCCACGAGTTCCTTACACCGACTAATGTTGGACCAGCGAAAGATTGCAAGCCGAAAGAATGCGGACAAAAAATTGCGAAGTTGTCAGATGTTCTACATAAAATGCGGTCCATACATATTAACATATTTAAGATATAGAATTGTTCCGCTGAATTTGGCAATGTAGCTGGAAAACCCAGGCCGCAGGTAAACATCCGGTCGCTGATTGGTCCAAAACTCTTATCTTATCTGAAACTAGAATAACGTGCCGATGGCACGGTCATTTATAAACCTACTCCCATAGGCGTAGGCAGTTGGCAAATACTTTGAAAATATAATTTACTGTTTAGTGGTGATAATGGAATTCAAGCATGGGAAAGTTATTCACAGCCAGGCAAGGGAAATAATAGCAAACGTGATACGTGCTTGCGATGCAGAAGCGGCTAACAATACTTTCGTTTATCCACTGGTAGCTAGAAATGCAAGGGCGGCATATTATACGGGTGTTAGTGAACGAACTATAAGTAAAATTAGAAAAGAAGATAAAGACAGGCAAAATGCAACCTCCACACAGCCTTTAGCTTCTCCCGGAAAAAAGAGATCACGCCCTTCTGTGATCCAAAAAATTGATGGAGTCGATTTTTCCATTATTCGGAGAATGATAGAAAAATTTTACTGTGATTTTAAAGTGGTACCTACTTGTAGTAAACTTCTAATCAAACTGAAGGAAGAAATGGAATTTCCATTTGGTAAAGAATCGTTGAGGCTGCTTTTAAAAGCAAAAGGATTTTACTGGCGTAAATGCCACAACAAAAGGAAATTACTAATGGAAAGACCCAGTATTTTACATTGGCGATACAAGTATCTTAGGTCTATTAAAAAGTTCCGGGAAGAAGGAAGGCATATTATTTATTTGGACGAAACTTGGGTTGATAATGACCTCACTTTCAAGAAATGCTGGCAAAGCGAAGAAATTATGGGTGTCCTGAGCAATATAAGTTCTACAGGTAATAAAGTTTCTTTCACCTCGATTTTGCTTATTATACATTTTTCTCAATTTTGGAATATTCTTAATAAGTGCTCATTTAATTTGTCTAATTGAATACATAATCCCTTGCAAGTATTTTTTTCTCAAAAATATGTTTTTTATACATAGTGATTCAAAAAGGTGTTGGCAAACTTAAAATAACACTAAAATGAGGCTATTTATTCATTTCCAGGACGACTTATAATTGTTCATGCGGGTTCGCAAGATGGTTTTGTTCCTGGAGCCTGTCTCATTTTCAAGGCTGGCTGTGCCACTGGTGATTATCACGGTCAAATGAACCAAGAAAATTTCACGAAGTGGCTTACTGAAAAACTATTTCCTAACATTCCTCCTAATAGTATTATAATAATGGATAATGCACCTTACCATTCAGCTTTGGAAGACAAGCCTCCAACTAGATCTTCTCTAAAAAGAGACATCATCACGTGGTTGAGCAAAAAAGGTATAGAGCATGATCCTAATGCTAAAAAAATGGAGCTTTATGAAATAGCTTGTCTACATAGGCCACCATCTGATGAGAAAAATTATAAGATAGATAATTTAATAAGAAGTTTCGGACACACCCCACTTCGAACGCCACCCTATATGTGTCAGTTTAATCCCATAGAGATGATTTGGGCACAAGTAAAATTTTTCATTAGAAGCCATAATACAAGCGGCGAATTTACTATAAAAAAACTAGATGAAATTTCTAATAAGGCCATCGCTTCAGTAAGTGCCAGTGACTGGCAAAAGGTTATTGGACATGTTATAAAAATTGAAGATGAATATTGGGAAAAAGACAGTCTCATTCAAGAAATACAGGAAGAAATAATAATCAACATAGGAGGTGAAAGTGATAGCAATGACAGTTCCTCAGACAGTGATCATGACTCTAATCAGGATTGAAACTATACTAGATTGGCTACCTTTTAGAATTTTTAGATATTCATTTATTATACTATTGGTTTGTGGCTTTTAGTATCTCAGTAGAAAGTCTAATTCTATGTGTTGTTTATGGGTTATTTCATCAAGAAATTACTTTTTGTTTTCCTATATTTTTCTATTCAGTCAGATATTTTTGACTTGTTGTATTCTATTTTAGAAGAATGCATAATTTGTTTTGCTGTTCAATCATAATGCGTACATAGGAATATTACTTGTTGCCTAAAAAATATATTTATTTTGTTCTCAATATTCAGTGTTTGTGTATATTTATTTCTTATAATGTATGTTTGGTATCACGTCATTATGAATCGCAAAAAAATATTAATACTACCAGTTGTAATAAAATATAAATTCAATTAATAATTCAAGTCTCTCCGATCTCCGCCTATGACTCCATATAAAATCGTCTAATGGTAAGGTTTTTTCATCGCATTTCCCCCTTTCGTCCCTAGCAATCTTTGGCTGGTCGATCTATATTTAACTGTTTGGGCATCTTTATATACCAAAATTGCCTTTATCTACTCGTAAAATGAATAATTTTGTTTTGAAACAAACAGTTGTTGATTTACAGTATGCGGGGCCAAAGGATTTATAAAGATTTGAAATGCCACAAATTGATTCAGTGTCAAAATTAATACAAATGTCAGTTCCCAGTTTAAATAAGTTTCAAGGTGACAATGTGTCAACGCTGCGAAATCGGTTTAGTGCGTTTACATGTCGATAAGTGATTGGAGCGTTTGCAAAACATTTTATTTCGCATAATGCGTCTAAATTTATCAGAAAGCAACTTATGTGATATTTTAATAACAATGTTTATATGACTATTAACCATAATAAGAGAGTAATGACCATTTTACAATTTATATATCACATTAATATGAAACTGCAATAGAGCAATTGTTTGTGATAGAAACCTAGGCATTAGGTCGGGGAATTTTTATCGTGATGACGTGCACGCCACTTTGTTTGGCGTTGACTATATGTACGTACAGTGTAGATATAAAAACGATAGAATAAGTAACACATAATCTTCCTTTCAAAAGTCATTCTAAACGTAAGGTTATAGCTAACTTTAACTAATACTGTATTTCTTCTTACACATCGGCAAGATGATGATGATGCCATAAGTTACGTCCAACTTAAACGAGACGATAACATCTTCACAGTAAAATGTAAAATATGTCCCAAATTTAAGGTATGCTCCAAGCAAAACACACTGTTGCCCATATTCATTTCCCATGGCATTCTAATCCACAGCTTTTCTGGGGTCTTTGTCGATGTGTTTTTCAATCTCGGACGTTACAACAATGATAATTACTATATTTTTCATGTCAAGTAGTACAAGCTAGGTTCATATGTTTAGAAGTTTGTTGTCACCTGCTTTACAAATGGTATGACGTCAGAACACATTAATATGGGCCAAACATGACGGCCAGCGTTTTTGCCAGTCTAAGAAAAAAATATTTTTAAATTAAAGTTTTATGGTCTTTTAGGTCTGAAAATAATATAACATTTTTTTTTTCGTTTTTTAAAACAAATATTAAGTATTTAAGATCCCTGCTTAAAAAAGTGTCAACTAGTCCATTTTTTATTGGCATCAGGAAAGAAACATAATGTAAGATTAAGATCTTTATTTAATATAATCAGATCTACACAGTCTCAAATTTATTCCATTAAGTTATCGATGATACGGCGATTTATAATATAGTTACGGATTATCACACACTTCCAAATGTTCATAAGTCCATAATGAATTCCATGCCTAAAAGTCGTTCACATTGTTTCATCTGACCGATAAATCGGACCATATTAATATAAATAAAATATAAAAACATTCTGAAATGCAGGTTCCTTTGGAGGTAAAGCACTATAAATAAATAATACACAATGGGGTTTAAATCTTAAATCTAGGAAATACTTCAAGCTGTAAAAGTTGCAGATATTAAGTTATGTCAACTTCAGCGAGCGAGTTGTGCACTTGTATGGGGACTGAAACAGAAATAAGTAAGTTAATATCGCATTTATTAAACAATTTTATGATTTCTCAAAATAAGCCTCTTATAGGCTCAACCTTTGCGTGAGGTTGGTTATTGTAAATTCATGATATTGTAAATAAACACTAATTATGTTTGCACCAAATAATGCTGATACGGGTTTGTCCGGAAAATAAGTATAAAAGTGGAATAATAACTTTATTTTACAATTGTTCAGGTATTTCAATATGGACTCCTTTGAAGTCTCCCCCTGTCACCAGATACACTTCTGCCAACGCCGTTTACACTATTGATACGATCGCTGAACCTCTTCAGTTGTGAAGCTCTTCATTTGCCATATCGTTTCAGCCTTGATGGCTTCCACATCCGCCCCCGAAGCACCATTTTGCATTTTGGGAACAGGAAGAAGTCGCAAGGGGCTAAATCGGGTGAATGAGGCGGGTGTTCGGTCACGCTGACTGAACTTCGGGCCAAAAACTCACACACAACGAGATACGTGTGAGCAGGCGCGTTGTCGTGAAGGATCCACCTGCCCCCTTGTGCCAAATCCGGTCGATCTCAGGCCACACGAGCTCTGGGACGACGCAAAACTTCAATGTAGAAATTTGCGTTCACTGTCCTGGAGGGACAAATTCCTGGTGAACAATGCCCAGAGGATGAAAGAAAACAATCAACATTTGTTTTCACATTGGTCCTTGATTTTTTCGACTTTTTGTTCTCGGTCCACTGCTTGCTTCTACTCCATGCATTGAGAATTAAGCTCCACATCGATTTCATAGAACCAAGACTCATCTCCAGTGATGACCCGGTTGAGAAAGTCCCCCCTTTCCTCTGCCTCCAACCCTCCTTGCTTTCTGTTCTGGAGTTAAGAGCTTCGGAATGATTCGGCCTTCCCGAAACCTTTTCAACCACTTGTTGACGGTTGATTCCTTCAGAGAATTGTCTCCGCAAACTTGCTCCAAACACTCAAAAATCTCACGACCATTCTTGCCTAGCTTTGCAAGAAACTTGATGTTGATGCGGTGTTCCTCGATCAGGAGAGATCCATGCCGACGGCAGGTACAAAGGGGTTACTTTCAACAAGCACACATAAATCATACTTACTCGCAGAGCGCTCCAGCTCGAACTGAGCATAGAGAGAGGGCCTTTATTATTTTGAACTCAAAAGCCATACAAATTCAAACCCTTTGGCATGTGCGCATACCAGTAAAACATGCGCACAAGAGGAAGATTTTCGTGAAGTCAATCTCGTAAAGCTCGGAAAAGGCAACGGTCGTCTTCAAAACCTCGACAAAAGAATCCTGGTTAAACCTGGTACAATATATTCGCTAAGGCAAGTATGGTGAACCTAAGAAGGAGCTGTGAAGAGAGAGGAGCTCCTCCAGATCAGGCGACAGGAACACCCAGGTACGTGCCAATCCTACATTGTCTTTGTATGGCTCGGATGTCGAACCTTATTACCTTAATTACAGTAATGGACAAAAGTAAACAAATATGAATATTTACCTAAATATCTTTAGAAAACGAATTCATACTTTCATTGCTCCATAAACAAATGCGTTATTAGTAGAAAAACTAAATTCCTTGTTTTTGCATTATCTGCAATGAACACAAGTCTGAATATAAGCACTTTTTTATGAGGGACAAAAATATGTAGACAAATTCTTTTCAACATTAGTTTAGTACAGTTTCGTGTCAGAAGAGGATTAGTTTGTGTTCATCAAGTATTGTGGAATTAGTTGAGTGATTTTAAGACCATGCCGCGTGGTCCAGAAATTTCTTTCGATGTGAAAACTAAGTTCATTGAGTTATACAAAGATGGTCAACGTCAAGTCAACATTGCCAAAAATTTGAAGCTGAAGCGTAAAGCAGTTGGGCAATATTGAACAAATATAAACAAAAAGGTATCTTGGAAGCCTCTAAGAGAAGTGGTCGGCCTAGAAAACTAAATTCTAGATCAGTTAGATTAATAAAAGTAATTTCGTCCAAAGATCCGTTTAAAACCCCAAGACAAATAAAAGCCGAAATCGAGACAAAAGGAATTGCCAGTGTTTCTACGAAAACTATAAGTAGAAGACTAAATGATTTAAAGTTATTTGCACGTGCCCGAGCAAGAAGCCGCTACTCTCGAGGAAAAACCGTAAGGACCGATTACAATTTGCACGGTTGCATCTTGATTGGAGCATCTGTGACTGGAAGAGGGTATGTTTCAGCGACGAATCTAAGTTCAATATGTTTGCATCAGATGGTGTTCATTACGTTAGACGTCCTAGTGGACAAAGATTGAACCCCAACTACACTTTACCCACTGTCAAACATGGAGGCGGGTCTGTTATGGTTTGGGGGTGCTTTTCGGGGTTTGGGATGGGACCTTTACATAAAATAGATGGCATTATGGATAAGTTTGGATACACAGACATACTAAAGCATGTCCTGTTACCCTATATGGAAGACAATATGCCCTTAAGATCAATTTTCCAACAAGATAATGACCCGAAGCACACTTCAAATCTCGCAAAGAAATTCTTTCTGGATGAAAAAATACCAGTTCTCAAATGGCTTTCACAGTCTCCCGATATAAACCCCATTGAAAATCTATGGGAATACTTAGATAAGCAAATACGAGAGAAAAATTATACAAACAAGGCTTTAGAGCAAAAGTGGAGATTGATGAATCTTATATCAAGAAACTTCTACAATCTATGCCGAGACGATGCCAGGCGGTGATTGATAATAATGGTTATGCTACAAAATATTAACACAAACATGGTTGGTTTTCTATAATTCAATGAACTTTGCATGTTTTTTCTATAATTGTTTTGCTTTGTCCATATATTTTTGTCCTTCATAGTTCCAGTTTTTTCAATTAATTTTTTAATGAAGGAAGTCTAATGAATTTATTTATGTATAAGTGAGTATTATGCTATAACGAATTATGTATACAGGTTGGTGTATCAATAGAACAAGTAAAAAAGAAATACAGCACAATATTAATTTGTCTATATACTTTTGTCCATTACTGTATATCTGAACGCGCTTACAGTCCCGCGGCTCTCCACAATTTAGAATCATCTTTGCAATAACATTTTTTGGGGCCACCCTTCCACAACGCCTTGACACGACGGCGACGCTCCGAATTTTGATTCCGTATTTTCCAGACAAAGCTCGTATTACAACGTCTCAACCAAGCGCGCGTTTCAAAGATTATGAACGACTCACTATTTGAAAAACTTACCTATTATTGATAATAGTAACTGTCTGCGGGTTCACTAAAGGTTGAAGCTTGTCAATGAACTTTTTGTAGTTCCTGTCCAATTCTCTTTGGTAGTCTCTTTGGTCTGGACCTATTAAGTTTCTGTTCTTCTTCAAAGCATCATGACATCTAAAAGAAAATACCATATACGTATTATCCATAACACATATTTAAAAGGAAAGTGTAAAAATATTTCTTATGGTAAATATGTGAACGAAATGTTACCAAATTATAAAATTTTGGTCTACTTTGTTTGTTAAAGATTTATTTAACGTTAATTCTGCAAGGTCAATTTTTGTATAATTTATCTTTCACAGATTTTTTTAAACTTTCCTGTAATTTTAAATTCTTGTCTATTAAAATATTTGTATTTTGACTATTCAAGGATATTAGAAAAAGCTGTTTATCTCCAACTAATTGAATATTTAGAGACGAACAATTTATTTCCTGTCCATCAGTCTGGATTTCGTGCTGGACACAGTATAACTTCTTCACTTCTCCATTTGACAGACAATATCTTAAATAATATGGATAAACATATTAATACAGTTTTAGTTATGGTCGACTTCTCTAAGGCGTTCGACACTGTGAACCATAAAATTTTGTTGAGTAAGTTAACGTATATTGGACTTTCTGACATTCCGCTTAAATTTTTTGAAAATTACTTAACTAATCGTAAACAAAAGGTGAAGACAGTTAGAGGTGTCTCATCTTCTGTTGCCGTTTCTTCAGGTGTTCCTCAGGGCTCTGTCTTAGATCCTTTACTGTATTTGATATATACTTTTGATTTACATTCATGTATTGAACATTGTGCTATACAAACCATCACCTTTTATGTTTTAATTTTCCCATATAGGATGGGTTAGATTACACGGAAAAATAAAAATCTCAAACCTACTTTTAACCCCAAAAGAAGTCCGCTTAGGGGAATAAGAAATATCTTACTTTTTCGAAAAATCCTTGAAACACAGCCGGAGTTTGTTTTGCAGCCTAGAGTACCCCTTTGCATTGCTAGGTAAGAATGTCACAGCCATTTCTAGCGGCCCTTGATTCACAGTTGTGCCTATACAACCCTGGAGTACCATTTGCAATATCTTTGGATCAGGCGGTTCTTGTTGTGTAGCTGCCGCTAGCTCGGCAGTTTTCTTTTGTATATCCTCGATAGCGACCTTCAAAAGTTTAATGTGATGAAAATACTATACAGGGTGTTCCTTAATGATATGCGAATATTTATTACATGAAAAATTAATGTTAGTTTGCTTTATAAACTATGGTCCAAAAAGTTTCGGAAAAAAATGGAAATTAATTAATATTTTCAGAACCGCTTCAGATATTTCACTGATATTTAGTACTTAGTGAAAGTTAATAGAGTTGCATATTTTTCAATGCAAAAATATTTTTTAGCTTTAATAGTGGCGTGCGTACGGGTATTGACTTCGATATTTTTTAAGAAAAAAATGGTACGCCAATAGTTTTTTGCCAAATAAAAATTATTTCTGAATTCCCCGTTCAATTTAAAACAAAAGATTTCTCTTGAATTGGCTTCCTTCGATGCGCCATTTTTCAGTAAAAAAAATAAAAACCGTTCTATTGTCCGAGAAAATTAATGTAATAATTGAAGAATGCAATTTAGCAATGAATATGTAGTTGCTCTGGAATATGTAACTGGCTTTTGACATCTGCCAAGTCTCTGTTATTCAAATCTGTTCGCAGTGACATCTTTTTCATTATTTAGTTTTTACAATCTTGTTAATAATGGTGAATTATTCAAATGCAGAAATGGCGGAAATGCATTACGTGCTCGTATATGGCCTTGCCGACGTAATGGTGAGCAAGCCAGACGGATTTATCACCAGAGATATCCCGATCGTGCTTTGCCAGATAGTCGAACCTTTTTTAATATTCATCGTCGTCTGTCCGAAAAGGAACAACTAAAGGTAGACCTCTAGGTGTGAGAACACTGACTAGAAGTAAAGGGGGATCGCCCAACATATTATTTTTTACTTATTACTTTGTCAATGAAATTTCGTGAGAATGTTATCGTTTCATTCTTGATGTAAGACTACCTCATTGCCAAGAAAATCAAGTTGTAGAAATTATTTTTTCTAAGTATATATTAATGCGACAAGCCAGTTGCTCTTTCCCTATTTACTAAAATCACGTTGATCCAACGCATTCCTAAAAAAAAGTACACCTCTTAAAATATATTTACCTCAATTGGAGTCAAAACAATTTGTGACCTAGCAACGACTTGTATTCTAGTTTTCACATACGGAAAATGGACGGCTGTGGTAAGAACAGTTTTACGTTTATATTGTTCTTTCAATTCGCCATGAGCCTTTCCTGTCATTGTGAAAGGGGTAGCGTAGACAAACCGTTCTAAAAAAATGTATATTTATAAGCTGTTAAACCCGTAAATACGGGTGCGTCATCTATTACTTTTTTTCTATTTGAAAAATCAAAACACGCTTTTTACGAGGTCAAATCGAATTTTTTTATTGATAAATGAAGGTTGGTTTATGCCATTTATGTATGAAAAATAACATCAGTCATGTGACTACCGCGGCTTCGTTTACAGGCCAACATCCGAACATCAAAATTTTCAATGACTTTCCCCAGAATAATCGGGTCTATGGCCGCAATTTCAGTCCGAATATTGCGCTTTAGGTCTTGAATTGTCCGGGGACCATTCGCATATACTTTTCCTGTCGAAAATTCTCAAAGAAAATAGTCAAGAGGTGTTAAATCGCACGATCTCGGGGGCCAATTGATATCTGAATTTCGTGAAATTATGCGGTGTTGAAATTTCGTGTGCAATAAGGCGATTGTTTGGCGAGATGTGTGAGCCGTTGCTCCGTCTTCATGAAACCAAAGATCGTCGGCACCAATACGATCCAATTGTGGCCACAAAAAGTCTGTTAACATGCTGCGATGTTGACGGTAATGACCTTTTCTTCGGCATCTTCAAAGAAGAATGGTCCAACGATGCTACCAGCCCATAATCCGCACCAAACAGTCACTTTTGCAGAATTGATAGGTTGTTCATGACATTGGTGAGGATTTCCAGCCCCCCAAAATCTGCAATTTTGCTTACTTACGTACCCATTGAGGTGAAAATGAGCCTCATCAGAAAAGAGCACTTTGGCCGAAAATCCGTCTTTTCTTTCCAGCAACTAATTAACAAAAACACGCCGCTGTTGATGGTCTGCCGGCTTCAATTCTTGTGTTAGTTGGATTTTCTATGGATTGAGGTGTAAATCAATGTGTAAAATCCGGCGTAAAGTGGTCTCACTAATTCCCAATTGTTGCGAACGGTGCCTAGTCGAGGTAGTTGGATCTTCTCGCACACTTTCACTCACTGCGGCTATGTTTTCACGAGTACGCGCTGGACGAGCATGTTGGTATGGTCTACGACCTTCAGCTGAATCAGTTTCCTCAAAACGATTAACAATCCAACGAATTCCAGGCTCTGTAGGGCGTCCATGTCGGCCAAAACTAGTGCGAAGTTTGCGAAAAGTATTTTTTATATTTCGACCGTTTTCGTAATAAGTTTGGATAACCAAAATGCGTTGTTGTGTTGTAAACGAATCCATGACTAAAAATGGCATACCTTTGACAGTTCATTTATGCATACCACATGACTTTTGACTCACATGGTAACACATAAACTTATAGGTAAAAAAAAGTAATAGATGGCGCACCCAGTACATTCATATAACATACTTATGTTGAAATTTTTGTCAAAATGTGTCTGCCTATATCTTAGCTCGTAGGGTTCGAAATACGGTTCCACATACGTGATTTGTATGTATGCTTTCTCCGGGTCCAAGGACGATATATCCACCGTATTTGAATCCTTTATTATTATCACATTCTCGGAGCCAAATCGTTCAGCATAGAAATTCTGCAATGACAATAAAAATGAACACACTTCTATACCTATTTATACAGACAAAAGAAGTTGATATACTACTATATACTATCACCTATATACATGTTAGTTTACATTATTAAATATTCAAAATTGTCCCCATTTATTCGATTAACGCAAAATCTTGCTTCGAAAATAAAATCCTGGTGTCGACGAATTCACAAGCATTTTCAGTGCGCTCTTTAAGTTCCTCCACAGGTTTTGCTGCTCCATCATGATACGCCAACTCTTTCAAACAGCCCGACAGAAAAAAAATCGCAAGGCGTTAACTCTGGGAAGCGAGCAGGACAAGAAATGGGTCCATTGCGCACTATCCATCTATTCGGAAACTCATTAATTGGATGTACATGAACTTGTCGTCTAAAATGTGGTGGAGCCCCATCATGTAGGAACCACATATTCTGTCTCACATTTAGAGGAACATCCAATAATGGCGGCAGATTGTGTCGAAGAAAATCTAAATAAATTTCACCGGTCAGTCGAGATAGAAAAATGGGTCCAATAAGCATGCCACGCCAGTCCAAACATTTAATGAAAATCTATGTTGAAAATAAGTTCTTTTTACAGAATGCGAATTTTCTACTGCCCAAACATGATTGTTGTGGAAATTGTGCACTCGATTTCGTGTAAATGTGGCCTCGTCTGAACACAAAATTAATTTTGTAAAATCTTCATTTCAGCCCAACTGTTCTTAAGGCCACTGGCAAAATGCAACTCTTTTAGGATGATCTTCAGGTTACGTTGATAATGATAAGGATAATACTGTTCTTGTCGTATTGTCTTCCATCCTTTACTATGAGAAACCTCAACTTGAGCTGCTATAGCTCTTGCACTCATTGTTGGGTCGTCTTCGAAATGTATTCCTCAATTTGGTACATTTCAGGTTGAGCAGATCTTCTAACGTGACCTCTTCGTTGTTCTTTTAGATATCCTGTGTCACGAAGTCTAATGACTAAATTTACATCCGTGGGGCCGGATGATTTCTTAAAGGAAACCTTTTCGCAAACAACCTGCATGCTGCGGCTGCATTTTGTTGACACTCTCCATATGTTAGTATTATGTCCACTAGTTCATTGTTTTCGTAAATATGGGCGCCATTTTTTCGCACAAAATGATAAGACAAATGAAGTATACGCACTATTAAAAGACTGATACAACTGATCGAACCAAAGACTCGTACAGAAAACACAAAATTTTTGCCAAATTTAGATAAACAAAAGAGTAGTAAACAAAAAACGCCGAGGTTTTACACCGCAGTGGTCGAGAATATCAAAAAATATGTAACAACATTCTTATTTTTTAAAATTTTTAATCTTGCACTATTTCTTTTATTATGCAACTGTTATATAGGTGATTTTTGGTATATCGACTCCTTTTGACGAGTCCTATAAGCAGTTAAAATAAGTGAATCAACTTTGAAAACACCATGTATAACATACATGTAATTATAAAAAGTCATTTAATGAAATAAGTATGTGAAGCAACCTCTAATCTGCTGAATATCTCAGGCAACTTAGTAAGTGTGGGTTCTTTGTATATAAACTCTTCTTTGTCCAAGTCTCCGAATTTCGAACCATAGAATCCAACCCTAAAATACGTGCCAAACATTCTTTTTCCTGAGAGCTGATCTATCCTAGTGTAGGCTTCATGCAGTTTGCTGAAAGTAAAAAATAATTTATTTCCAAGACCACTAATATAGTTTCTGTCAGTCTGACCACAGACGACCGACCATGATTATGTTGGAAATAATAAAGCTTGGATGATAATTTTGCTCTTAGTCGATAACTACCCCGCTCATCCAAATATTTCACTTAATAACATCAACCTTCAATATCTTCCACCCAATGTGACATCAGTTCTGCAACCAATAGACCAAGGTGTCATTTGGAGTCTTAAACAAATGTATTGGAAACATATGCTGATGAAAATTATGGAGCTTCAAGAATATGTCAACATTACCAAACCTGTCACCATTTTAGATGCTATAAATGTGCTTACTATTGCATGGGAATTGGTTTACTACAGAAACGATTCGTGATTATTTTCGTCATACTGGTTTAGTGAAAAACATGACTGAAATAGTCAACGATTTTAATCCAGAAGATGAAATTCAATTAAGTGATTTACTGAAAATTAACAGTTTACTGAATATAGACAAATTTGATGAGTATGTAAAAGTTGACAATAATTTACTAGCAACACAGGAATTGTCAGACTCCAATTTGGTTAATGAAGGATCTATTGATAACGAACAGGAATACGAATTAGAAAACAACGACGAAGAGCTTCCAGTTGCAACGTTATTTTCAGCAAGAAGAAGACAGTACAGCCACACTTACCAAATTGAATAAAATTCAACTTGCTGTTTTAAATGATTATATAAAAAACAATCTGTTCAAATGAAAATTACTAGCTTTTTTACCAAATAATTTACGGTTTTTACACATACATACCTACACAGTACGTATGCCTGTAATATATGTATCAGATTCTGATTTCTGCTGTATTTCTATTTTCACAATGATTAATTCTTTCTGACATGTGTAACCACTGAAGTGTATTAACACCAACAAATTATTATTATCATGTATCCTAGTGATATTTTTTCGTCTGAGTATAGACAGCCATCCAAGGACAGTTGTTTCGGGCTTTTTGGCAACTCCTTAGCATGGTCTAGTGCTGAAGAGTTGTCTGTGGTCTGGCGGACGAAAGCTATATTACTAATTCGTTCAATGTCGAGTAGACCGTATCTACTATATACCACCACAATCGGGAGCATCTAGAGGCCACAGTGGTGATCCGGCTATCAAATGCGAACTGGGAGAAAATTTCAATAGACAGCTGTATTACTCTCGCAGTCAATTACTTTCTACGTAAAAGCAGATTTTTTGAACGCTTAAACATAACTTAGTGGATTTATGAAAGGCCTCGGTATACCAAATTTAAGGAATGTCAACTCTCGTGTTTCCTCTTTTGTTGGTTGTAGTATTAAAAAAAATCTCATATAATTATATGAAAATAAACAGAAAACATAAATACACCGAAAATTCACTATGGAAGTAAACAAGCTATAATTGTGTCATAATAGTGGGAAACTGGTAAAGATCATTTGGGGAAAATAGAGAAAGCAGAACTTAACGCTGAAAAAGAGGACCGTTCTCCCGAAAGGAGAACATCTGGCAACCCTGATTAGGGGTATGTATTATTTATTAAAAATATTAGGCACTGCTGAAAACAAAACACAAAAGTGTATCCCACATTATTTGAGATTGTTAGAAAACGTGTAAATCTCATAGTTGATATGTAATCGACAATTTACGTTGAGAATTTAAAGCTGAAGTGTCCATCTTAATAAAAAAATGAAAAAGCAATAAAATCAAAAATATGACAATCAAATCCCCCTATAGCCTCACGGTACCCCATGGGTGTTTAGGCCTTAGATCTTCGTGATAGCTGGAGTAGAAAAACATACAAGGTGTTCCAAAGGGGTACCCATCCAAAGACTAACTGAACACTTTCGCGTTCCTTTTAGGGAGCGCGATCTATTGAATTAGTTCACCGAAATCAACTAGAAAGCACATTATTAGAGGTGTTATTAGAGCTGCATGCTTCTTCCTATGTCGAATTGACGGTTACGTATCAACAAGTTAAATGTTTTTACAAGGATTCTCAAAGAAATAAAGCCAGACAAACTATACTAAGTGACATATAAATCCGAACACCCAGTTTAAATGGTTTTATTTTAATAAAAGTTGGTGAATGTATTTATCTTACTGTAAATAACAAGTGAAAAAATTTTCAGCCATATCAGTTGGACATTCCGGTTTTTATACTGCTTTTTTTAATTCACTAACGCTCTAAAAATGAATATTTCAGCCGCAGTAAAGAATCAACATTGGCGGATTTTGGTTCTTGACATCCTTTACGATCGGTTACGATGCCTAGAGTATGGAGACCTGTACGATTTCGTCAACTTAGTGAGTTTGATAGGGGCCGTATAGTGGGACTTCGGGAAGCTGGACTTTCTTTTCGGGCAATTGCAGTTAGAGTGCAAAGAAGTGTAGACACTGTGGTTAGGTGTTGTCAGGCATGGCTTCGAGAAGGCCGTACGCAAAGAGCAAGGGGCACTGGACGCCGCCGTAGAACAACAGACCGTCAAGATCGCCGCCTAAGATTATTGGCCTTAAGGTTTCTCCCCTACCAGGTCCATTGCAAATGAATGGTTTGCAGAACACGGAAGACCTATTGGCATGCGAAGTGTTTACCGACGAATGAGAAGTTTTGGATTGTTTTCATACCGGCCACACTGGGTCCTCCCTTTAACTCGAGAACACCGACGTAATCGCCTTGAGTGGTGCAGACAACGGTCACTCTGGGATCAGGAATGGAACAGTGTTGTCTTTAGTGACGAGTCTCGATTTTGTTTAGGCATGCACGATAGTCGTGCCAGGGTTAGAAGGCGACGTGGTGAAAGGAGGAATCCACAGTTTTTTGTTGAAAGACATGTTCATCACACTTTTGGAGTTATGGTTTGGGGTGCTATAGCTTATGGTTCCAGGTCACCTTTAATCTTCATCAGAGGTAACATGAACGCGCAGCGTTATA
Source organism: Acanthoscelides obtectus (assembly GCA_963669975.1). Taxonomy (NCBI): domain Eukaryota; kingdom Metazoa; phylum Arthropoda; class Insecta; order Coleoptera; family Chrysomelidae; genus Acanthoscelides; species Acanthoscelides obtectus. The sequence goes on along the minus strand of CAVLJG010000009.1, from coordinate 195,435 downwards.
TCCACGAAGTTCTAGAACCCCATCTTTTACCCTATCTTGACACCCTGGCAGATCCAACTTTCCAACAAGATAATGCCCGACCACATGTTGCAAGGGTCACAATAGACTTCTTTCAACATAATGATGTCACATTATTACCATGGCCACCAAGATCTCCCGACTTATCCCCAATTGAGCACGTGTGGGATATGATGGGTAGGAGATTGCTCAATTTGCAACGTCCTCCTCAGACTCTAGAAGCACTTCGAGAGGAGTTGGTGGTTGCCTGGAATGAGATACCACAGGAGGATATTGACCACCTGATCAGAAGCATGCCTAGGCGCGTTGGAGAATGCGTAGCACATCAGGGTGCATCCACACATTATTAAAGGTCAAAGGGCTTTAAAGCAGTGCAATCATTTTGAAATTTTTATCATTTTCTTATTATGCTTCATTAAGTACTTATACAAAATTTTATTAAAATAAAACCATTCAAACTGGGTGTTCGGATTTATGTCACTTAGTATAAAAGGAAAGACGTAAGGAAAGCGAATGAACATGGACATTCCCTAGAAATCTTCAAGATTTCTATTGCACTTATACGAGATCTTCAGAAATATTATCTACCTGTGTATGTTAGCCAGCTTCTTGAAGTCCCTATTATTCTCAGCGATAGGTATCAGTACTCTATAAATGTCGTTCATCGGTTCATACATGGCAGCTGCTTGGAAGCTGCTAGCTGCTTGTTCTAGCAAGCCTAGAAGTCCAGCTTCTGTGAAATGGGAGCCCAAACAGCCACCTTCCCTTTCCGGACTTAACACGTCATCTGAAACTGCGCTCTCCTCCAGTACATTGGGACTTACCCTTTCTAAAGCTGCTGCACCTACAATTTGTGAAGTTGATACCAGATAAGTAAACAATCGTACCAATGAATTCAATTTTTTTTATAAAATTAACCATTTCTGTCGGGAAGTCGAAAAAAGCCTTCTAGCTGCCACATGTGAAACTAACAAAACTTCAAATATTATCACATTTGTAGCCCAAGAATAGCTCTTTTCAGCTAACCCCCCTTGTTGAAATCGGCTCAGCCGTTTCGAAGATACAGGGTATTTTTACGGAAACCTTTGAATATACTACACACATTTTTTTTAGAGTTACAGCAAAAATTGGCAAACAAAAAAGTTCACATTATCCTCGACTTTAAAGATACGGTATTTTTTGTTAGGTTAATATAGCTGAATTTACAGAAACATCACTTATTTAGATTCAAGACTCCAGTTACGCCCCCCTAGTGGCCATTTCAGAAACAAGATAGAAATTAAAACAAAGAGAACGATAAAACCTAGTTATTAATTTAAACATTAAAACATGATAACAATCGTATTAAATGTTTAAATTGCCGTCCGTATACTTCTTAGCAGTAAGCTAGATATTGCGGAAATGCGTTTAGAACATTTTGAGACATCCGCTTTCCTCGATTCTTCTGTATTCATTTTCTATTCGTTGTTTTAGTTCCTAAAATCAAATGGTTTGGTTTTGTATACATTTTTCAAGGGCCCCCACAAAAAATAATCGATGAGTGTGAGGTCAGAAGACCATTTGCTTCTTTTAAACCACTCTATCACCCATTTAAATAATGACTATCATAACGTTTACACCCTGTATATCTTGATTAGTTTAGTTTTTATTTCTGCCGCACTCTGTACGTATTCATGAAGTATCAAAATAAACATACCTGTTGGTAAGTGGGGTAAAGACTCTAGCATGACCAAATATTCAGCTACCAAAGCAGCTGAATGAACTAGGCACATTCCAGCCTCGGTATGATTACCGCGTTCCATATGCTTCTGAGCCATATTTTCTAGCCAGGTTAGTCTCAAATCTGGCGAGTTTTGGTACCCTTTCGCTATACGATACATAAGATCCAATAACATCTCAGGATCCTGAAAAAAGGTATTAGTAGTGAAAAGGTTCACAGTCTTTTCAACAATTCTGACTAATAAACTCTAAACCGCAAAAATTTTAAGTCAATCATAAAATAAAACAACTATCTTACCTCTTGGAATTCCTTCATTTTCACTGTATCAGATAAAATCATGTGCAGATTGAACACTAGATCTCTCACTTGTTCAGGAAAAGTAGTATCTTGTAGTTCAGTGTCTCTTTCGCCATATTCGAGTATAGTTTTCAGTGATCGTCGTAAAGAATCGTCACTGAACGACGCTGAAGTACCCACTAAGCTGCTGAGAGACATTGTCACTTGCATTTTAACTCTAGCGAAATTCTGAAAAATAATCAAGTTGAATCGCACATATATATTTATACAGGGTGACTTCGAAGTTGAGTCATTTATTTTGACAGTGAATAGATCTGATCAAAAGAAATGTTTTTTTCCTTTAACATTTTTGTGGTAAAATTAAAGTAACAAAGTTATAGCCCTTTAGAAGTGTGAGTACCGCCGTGTCTCAATAATAATATTATGTGCTCGTGTTTGGCAACAACGGATATAATCCGCCTTATCGGTTCATCGCATCGGAAGCAAAAAAGCGAAAGAATTTGAAACGCTTATCACGATGTTTTATTCATTTATTTTATTCAGTTGTATTCAGTCAATGTGTCAGTCGGTAACGCGTGAATGAATAGGCACATGTTTACGAAAATGCTGAACTTGTGGACATGATTCTTATTTACGGGGGGGGAGTCTTTACAAAATGATGCCGCGGCATCACGGATTTATGCGGATCGGTTTCCCAATCGAGTGCAACCAACCACTCGTGCCTTTGTTAATGTAGTACAAAGGGCTCGTGAATCAGGTGACTTAAGACCTCACAGGGGAGGGCATGCCGGTGCTCCAAGACCGCACGATCAAATACAGGTCCGCACTGAAATACTTGTCGGGAGGATACTTTATAAAACAAGGTAACATTTTTTTTTTATTTTTACACGCATATTTTGGTTAATCTTCCTTCTACAATCATTATCTGAAAATTAATGACTCAACTTCAAAGATATAATATATATATATATATATATATATATATTTGAATACGTAGTAATTTTGGTGGTAGCTTATCTCATATTATTTTAAATTGGGAGTGGCAAAAAATAATTAGGTCGATTCTCCGGTGTATTTTATTTTTTTGTTGTTGAAGATTTATTTAGCATTAATGCTACAATGTCAATTTTGTATAATGATTCTGTTACATATTTTTCTTCAATCCATTTTCTGTAATTACGTCACTATGTATTTTGATAATTCATAAAGTGATTTTTTAATTTCATTTTAAACATTTTTAAATTCGAACTTTGTTTAATATCATTATTCAATTTATTAAATTCAAATACTCCCTTTTGAAATATAGATTTACTAGTTATGTTACTATTACAATTTTGCAGATGAAAATCTATACTGCCTCTAGTTTCGTAGTTATGATAATGACTATTTAATTTTGTGAAGTTCTCTAAATGTGGTGGTAATAAATGATTTTTTAACTTGAATATGAAAACGAAAACTGATTCTCATAGCTTTATTTTGTAGAATTTGTAATTTTGAAAATATGTTTTCATTTGCTGTATACAAGATGGTTGAACAATATTTTTTTTTTTATACTCCAACTACCACGAAGGCCTAAGGCCTAAGCACCCATTGGGTACCGTGGGGCTATGGGGGATACATGGGAAAGGGGGGACGCCACACGGACTCTGGCGAGGGAACACGTGTGCATGCAAGATGCACACATTCTGGCTCCGCCTACGAGAACCGCCGGGTGGTACCTCCGCGTTCGACAGTCAGAGACCATCTACCACCTACGGACAATCACAACATCCATGGCCAAGAGAAACATTTCTCCTGGGACGGGACTCGAACCCGCACAGCGCACGGCGGCTGATCAGGAGACCGAAGGGTCTACTACTGCGGCCACCGCTGCTGCCTAAAACAAACACACAACATCCATGGCGAAGGCGAGATTCGAACTCGCGGCCCGGCCGGCCGGCTGATCAGTAGCACGACACTCTGACCCACGCGGCCAACCGAGGTCCCGAAATATGAAAAATGGGAAAGAATTATAGTGTTATACACATTTTTTTGGAACACATACTAAGATTATGAAAAACTCTATAGAAGTAATTTATCTTTTTCGATATTTTTGAAATAATATATTCATAATGTTCGTGAAACAGTAGCTTAGTATCCACATACAGGGTGTCCCAGAAGTCGATGTCAAGCCGAAACCGGGTGATAGGCAAAGTCATAACAGCTATCAGAAAAATATTTAAAAAAAATTTATGTATGTGTTTTGAAAATTATAGGTCTTTGAAAAAAATATAGAAATTTCACACCCTACGGCAGTCTGTCAACTCCTGTTACTACAAATATTAGTTTTTTTGGATTTTATTTTTACAATGTAATGATGAATAATGCATCTTCAAACTGGTGTCTCAACCTTACTGCCAACTTTTCTCGTTCAGGAAAAATTGCCACTTATTTCCCAACCAAGTATTCCAAAGTAAAACTTTGCTCAACTTTAACTGGCTGTACTGGAAAAAATGTACTAATGTATTAATAACGATTCCAAAATGGTATAACACTTAGAAGATTACTCGTTAACTTATGCACAATTTTTATTTGAAGAAAAACTGATGAAAATTTTTCAAAATTTCCTAATTAAACAGCGATTATGAAAACGCACAAGGACCCTTAAGGATAACTGTTTGCACAACAGTGGGCGTCAAAATGCTGCTGATGATGATTTACCTTTACAGCAAATGCTCAAACTGTTTTCCTTCAGCCGCAATACACGCTCGACATCTTCTTAAAAAAGATCGGGTTATTAAAAGAGCGAATCCACGGTTATTAACAAACTCAGCTGCTTCCAATAGTCTTTGCCGTAGCTCAGCTACATTTTGAATCGGCTTGAAATACAGTTTTTCTTTTACAGTTCCCCAGTAAAAAAATCTAAAGGATTCAAATCAGGTGATCGGGCTGGCCACGGTATTGTACCAGACCGCCCTATCAATCTGCCTGGAAAGTTTGGATCGAGATACTCTCTCACTGAGAGTGCATAGTGCGCTGGACAGCCATCATGCTGAAACCACATGTCCCTGTAAATACTCAGTGGCACGTCCTCCAATAAATTTTCTAAATGATTTTGCAAAAAACTTAAATAAACCTCAGCAGTCAAAGTCTCTGGGAACTCAAACGGACCGATTATTTTACCATTTAAAATTCCTGTCCAATGGTTTATCTTGAAGCGATATTGAGATTTATCTTCTCTCATCAAATGTGGGTTTGCTACGTGCCACTCGTGTAAATTATGCAGGTTCATGTACCATCTTTCTTAAATGTGGTCTCATCTGACCATAAAATTTTTTTAAAGAACCGTGGATCTTCCCTGTGTCTTTCTAACATTGTGCGACAAAAAGCAACTCGGGGCTCATAATCCCGGGGCAGAAGAGCTTGAACACGCTGTACGTGGTATGGATGGAGCACGTTTTTTTGCAAGATTCTAAGGGCTGTACTTTTGGGCACATCTGTTTTTAGTTCTATTGCACGCATTGAAGTACTCGGGTCTTCTTCGACAGCTCCTAGCACCACGTTTTCGTAAGGAAGGAAAGATCTTCCCTCACCGTGTGATTGGTTTGGTAGTTCGCCCTCTGAGAACAGTAAGCGGTACACATTTGTGAACACTCGATGATCTGGATGACGAGCTGCATTCGGGTACCTCTCACAGTAGTCTCGCTGCAGCACTAGCGTTGCATCTGCATTCCCCATAAATGAGGTGCATGTTAGCATATTCTTGTATGGTGTACACGGACATAGCGGCACTGCACAATCACACTATCAAAGATAGTCTAAGGAAAGCAAATGTTGTTTTGAAGAGCAATTAAATAGTCTAAATCCAAATCACAAGCGATGAACAGTCCAGTTCACGAATCCAAAATTAGTAACAGTACGAAATCAACAAGCACGAACATGTAAAGATGCGCAGTAAACGAAGGAGTACTGATCGGTATCAAAGTGTGCAATAGCAAGTAAGTGATGTGCTTCATCCATACCACATACAGCGTGTTCAACCTCTCCTGCCCCGGGATTATGAGCCCCGAGTTGCTTTTTGTCGCACAATGTTAGAAAGGCACAGGAAAGAACCACAGTTCTTTGAAAAAATGTTATGGTCGGATGAGACCACATTGAGGAAAGATGGGTACATGAACCTGCATAACTTACACGAGTGGCACGTAGCAAACCCACATTTGATGAGAGAAGATAAATCTCAATATCGCTTCAAGATAAACCATTGGACAGGAATTTTAAATGGTAAAATAATCGGTCCGTTTGAGTTGCCAGAGACTTTGACTGCTGAAGTTTATTTGGATTTTTTGAAAAATCATTTAGAAAATTTATTGGAGAACGTGCCACTGAGTATTTACAGGGATATGTAGTTGCAGCATGATGACTGCCCAGCGCATTATGCACTCTCAGTGAGAGAGTATCTCGATCCAAACTTTCCAGGCAGATGGATAGGGCGGTCTGGTACAATACCGTGGCCAGCCCGATCACCTGATTTGAATCCTTTAGATTTTTTTACTGGGGAACTGTAAAAGAAAAACTGTATTTCAAGCCGATTCAAAATGTAGCTGAGCTACGGCAAAGACTATTGGAAGCAGCTGAGTTTGTTAATAACCGTGGATTCGCTCTTTTAATAACCCGATCTTTTTTAAGATGTCGAGCGTGTATTGCGGCTGAAGGAAAACAGTTTGAGCATTTGCTGTAAAGGTAAATCATCATCAGCAGCATTTTGACGCCCACTGTTGTGCAAACAGTTATCCTTAAGGGTCCTTGTGCGTTTTCATAATCGCTGTTTAATTAGGAAATTTTGAAAAATTTTCATCAGTTTTTTTTCAAATAAAAATTGTGCATAAGTTAACGAGTAATCTTCTAAGTGTTATATCATTTTGGAATCCTTATTAAATGCGTCAACTTTTAAGGTTACTTGCCAAACTCTCGTAGTACATTTTTTTCCAGTACAGCCAGTTAAAGTTGAGCAAAGTTTTACTTTGGAATACTTGGTTGGGAAATAAGTGGCAATTTTTCCTGAACGGGAGTTGACAGACTGCCGTAGGGTGTGAAATTTCTATATCTTTTTCAAAGACCTATAATTTTCAAAACACATACATAAAATTTTTTAAATATTTTTCTGATAGCTGTTATGACTTTGCCTATCACCCGGTTTCGGCTTGACGTCGACCAAGATATTTAAATGACTTGACTACTTCAATTTTTTCATCATTAGTCATGAGCCTAATTGTATTGTCACCTAAATGTTTCCTTATTGACATACATTTTCTTTTAGGACAAAGTTTGTTCAAAGTTTTTTCACGAGTAGGTTCTGAGATACAGGGACTCCAACTTGAGCTATATTTCATAGTTGTTTGATATTTATTTACATTCTTATCATCATCCCAAATGGTCAGTCCAGCTACTCGTATAAAGCAATTCTGTCACATGTTCAAGGATGTCCAAGCTTGCATGAATTAAGCATTGTTCTTAGACACAAACTTTTTAGAAAACTGTCCAGCGGAGTACATTAGAGCCGTTACTATTTAGTATATATTATTTAAATATATCATAGAAATGATATCTCTGACATTCTAGAACACTGAAAAATAAAAATATTTGCGGACGTTACATTGATATAACACAAAAACATTTGGAGACTGTTTTAGAACTGTTAAATAGTTATATTAAAAAATTATGAATTAGAGTTAGAGAAGAGGTATGCGATTAAATTCTGTGTGAAACTCAGTAAATCTGCGACAGAGACGTTTGATATGATCAAGCAGGCTTACCCAGGAGTTGCTTTAGCAAGAAGTGGTGTGTTTCGGTGGCACCAGGCCTTTTTGGAGGGCCGAGAAGAGGTCGCTGATGAAGACCGTGCTAGAAGACCTTCGACTTCGACAAACACCGATAATGTGACTCGAGTGCGCAAAGTTTTGAACTCAGACCGTCGACTAAGTATTCGTTTAATTGCCCAGATGTTAAATTTACCAAAATCTGTGGTTCATGACATTGTGACACAGCATTTGAATATGCGCAAGTGTGCGCGAAGATGGTCCCAAAAGTGCTCACTGACGACCAGAAATTGCGGCGAGTGGAAGTGTGACAAGAAAATTTGAACATGTGTGAAAGTGACCCCCAATTTTTTAATAACGTAATCACAGGTGACGAGTCGTGGATCTTTGAGTATGATCCCGAGACAAAGAAGCAAACTTCCGAGTGGCACACGACGGCGTCTCCTCGCCCAAAAAAGGGAAGAATGAGCAAATCCAAAGTGAAAACGATGCTTTTTGTCTTTTTTGACATCAAAGGCATCGTCCACCATGAATTTGTTCCTCCTGGACAAACCGTCAACGCCAAGTTTTACGTGGAAGTGCTCAGGAGACTCAAACGAAGGGTCAGTCGGGTCCGACAACACATCGCAGCCGACTAGAAGTTGCACCACGACAACGCCCCGGCTCACACCGCCTTTCTTGTGAACAGCTACCTGACCAAGGCCGGCATCCCAACGCTTCCGCTGCCGCCCTACAGCCCAGATGTAGCCCCCCCCCCGGACTTTTTTTTGTTTTCTCGCCTGAAAAGGCCGATGAATGGCAAGCATTTTGAGGCGACAGAGGGGATCCAAGCAGCATGCACCGCGGCTCTCAAGGCTATTCCGGAGAATGCCTTCCGTGACGCCTTCAATGCTTGGAAATCGCGCTGGCACCGCTGCATCGACGCAGAAGGAGCCTATTTTGAAAGTTTTTAAAGAATTGTAACGATTGGCTCAATAATTTTTTTTAAATCGACTCAGTTCTATTACTTTCCGGACAAACCATGTATTATTTAGTTCCCATTTTCGTATTCAAATTAAAAAATCATTTATTACCACCACATTTAAAAGCCTTCACAAAATTAAATAGTCATTATCATAACTACGAAACTAGAGGCAGTATAGATTTTTATCTGCAAAATTATGATAGTACCATAACTAGCAAATCTGTATTTCAAAAGTGAGTATTCGAATTTAATGAATTGAATAATGATATTAAACTGTTTCGAATTTCAAAATGTTTAAAGTGAAATAAAAAAATCACTTTATGAATACTCAAAATGCATAGTGAATGGATTAAAAAAAATGTGGAAACGAATAATTATACAAAATTGACATTGTACCATTAATGCTAAATAATCTTCAACAAATAAACATGTACCGAACCCCCACAACGCGGCAATGGGGTACGAAATATCTAACGTGGAGGCCCGGTAACTTGAAAACTACTTGTAAAAACACTTTGGACCATGGGAAACTTTTGATCGATGTGTCATCATTCAATGAAAAATTAGCAGAAAGCCACTCTCCACGCCCTGTTTCAATATATATTTGCGACATTATAGATTCATCAAACACACCACATCTCATCCAACACATACTTACATTGCCAATTTGGAATGTTTGTCTCATGAGAAGGTATAAAGATGCTGCCGACTGTGATCGAACAGATGCTATTTGTGATCCGCAATGCTTCAATAACAGCAAACACAGATCAGCGCAGTGTGTACTTTCTTCATCGAATAGAGCACTGTGGAACTGGAAGAAAATAATCTTATGACAGCGTTGTTTATCTTAATAACCATATTCCTAAGAGACACTACCAACTAACAATTATCACTCCTATTAGAGTTGCAAGAATGATTATACAGTATTCCTTACACAGCATTGTATACTGTAAGAACATTGGCAAAACCCTCTTAGAACAGCTACACAAGCCGAATGGTCACACCTAATAGCACACTTCAGTCATTTAAGAGGTAATATAAGGGCTGCAGGTAACAGTTATACAACAAAAGTGTAAGCCCCTTGCAGCCGCTATAGGACATTTGCGTCAGTGCAAGATTCAGTTTTTGTCAACTATACAACTATTCTGTTATGTGATTCTACTTTATTGCAACCAAACTATTTCTTATGTATTACATAGACGAAGTGAAGAATATATAACTAAAACATTATAGTCATCTTGTTTACTTACATATCGGCCATTGTGAATTTCATACACAGGTATATGATAAACTTCTACACTGTGATATAGGGCTATTGAATTACTTGGGCAGCAAATTTTATTGTGATTATCGTGCAAAGTAGTTACGCAATTTCTACGGGCTTCTTATTTGATGCATATTTTGATAATGATCAAAAGTATGTCTAGATTTTTAAGATGGAAAACTGAACTTATCTGCGTCAAATCTTCCACAAATCCTATATTTAGACACAATTACACTAATGTTTATCACTTTATATTTGTAATTTCGAACTGAAACATAATTATTTAATATTATATAGAGGAATAAATGTTTGCCCAATATGGGTGGTGGTTGTTTATAATCATGGCATCGTCCATGTTGTCTTCAGTTTATTAGAATATTTAGGTGTTGCCTGCAGGTGTTATACAACAATTTGACAAATGTCTGAAATGAAATACCGACAGAGTCGAATGATTTACCCAGAATTTGTACCAGATCTATATCTTCTGTTTGCACAGTTGATAAAACCTTTTGAATCAATATGCATGCGTTGTTTGTCTTAAATCATTGGTTATGGCATTTTAACAAAAATATGACAGCAGAAAGTTAGGTTACGGTGAAGTTGTATACCAACATATTTAGCATATGTACAGCCTTTAACAGTTACTAAACAACAGTTGTATAAGTGCTTCCGTTGGAAGCAATTTGTTGGCTAAAGTAGTAAATGTGCTCACCAAAACAACAAGGCTCGGGTTTGTTGTATAAACGTTACCATGGATGCCATAACACAACTATTTTGACTACCGCGCACATATGCCGTATAAAATAGTTGTATAAACGTTTATACAACCGTTCAAAATTTGTCCTATAAAGTGTTGTATAACTATGCTATAAGAATATTTTAAACACCTCATTTTAGAGCAAATATGCATTCCACACAACATTAAGCCAGCATTTTGGTGTTCAGGCAACAACAATATAGAGCTTTTACGGCTGAACAGTTCTTTTACCAAAAGCTTATAGCACTACTTTGCTAGTTGGGTAAAGTATTGCATGACTACATATCAGTATTGTACCATTAATGTGACATTTATAAATCAATAGCTTACTAAATAACATGGACTTACCTTATAAACCAAACTACGTTGCGAACTGAACATGTGCGGCAACACTGTAGTGCTTTGATTCTTGCCTAAAGCATGCAGGAGAACACTCAACGCTAAGCCGACCAAATGCTGTTGCGAATCCCATTGTGAAATAGTTGCGACACATCGCTCCAAAGTATCCAAGATGATGAAAGAGGCTTCAGTGGCGAAGTGACCTTCTAGGTGGATGTCGTTGATGAGATCGTCTTTCGGACGATCCGACAAATCCTGACTGGGTTTGTAAAGCATCTGTTCTTTCTTCCATCTCACCTTTTCTGAAGGCGCTTGAGATATTCCACCTGCAAAAGAACAGATTCAAGTAAAATGACATAAAGGATATATATATATATATATATAAAGAACGACATCCCAAACTATTGAAAAATCTATGTTTCAAAGGCGAATGTTGTTGTTGTTGTTAATGTTGTTGCTGAAGATTTATTTAGCATTAATGCTACAATGTCAACTTTCTATAATGATTCGGTTATATATTTTCCTTCAATCCATTTTCTGTAATTTGACATTCTTGTCTATTAAAGTTAAAATTAAAATTAGGTCACTATGCATTTTGATTAGTCATAAAGTGATTCTTTAATTTCACCTTAAACATTTTTAAATTCGAACTCTGTTTAATATCATTATTCAATTTATCAAATCTCAAATACTCCCTTTTGAAATATAGATTTACTAGTTATGCTACTATTACAATTTTGCAGATGAAAATCTATACTGCCTCTAGTTTCATAGTTATGATAATGACTCTTTAATTTTGTGAAGTCCTCTAAATGTGGTGGTAATAAATGACTTTTTAATTTAAATATGAAAACGAGAACTAAATAATATATGAAATTTTTACACCCAACCACTGCAGTTCTTCTAACATAGACTTAATCCTAGCATATTTGTTTTTATTAAAAATGATTCTCATAGCTTCATTTGGTAGAATTTGTAGTTTTGAAAATATGTTTTCATTTGCTGTAAACAAGATGGTTGAACAATATAAAAAATGTGGAAGAATTATAGTGTTATACACAATTTTTTTAGAATACATACTAAGATTATGGGAAACTCTATAGAAGTAATTCATCCTTTTCGATATTTTTGAAGTAATCTATTCATAATGTTCGTGAAACAGTAGCTTACTATCCACATATATACCAAGATATTTAAATGACTCGACTACTTCAATTTTTTCATCATTAATCATGAGCCTAATTGTATTGTCACCCTTTTATTAGTCTTTAATTTAAGTTTATTGACATTTAACCAATTAATAATTATTTCAATATCATTATTTAACAGTTCTAAAGCAGTGTCCAAATGCTTATGTGATATATATATATACAGGGTGGTCCATAAGTCCTTTGAAATTTCAAATTTGAATAAAATTTAACGGGTGAGCGTGAGCGGCGCGGGCGAGGTGGGGGCAGTATCTTCAGTGTCTGGGAATTCAGTCGCCATGGAGTGTTTCACTGGAGCGGATCGTGCTTTTTGTGTGAGCGCGTTTTATCAAAATAATGATTCGGAAACCATTGCGCGGCGTAAAAATCGAGAATACCACAATTTACACAATTTTACAAAGTGTCCAACAGCTCAAACGATTAAGAACTGGGTTGCTAAGTTCGAAGAGACTGGTTCGACGTTAGATAAACAGCGGTGGGGTCGACCAAGGACAACTCGTATTGAAGAAAACATCAACATTGTGGCACAGTCTGTTCGTCAAAATCCTACCCAGTCTACTCGTAAGCGTTTCAGTGCACTAAACGTACCCAGAACATCTTTACAGTGGATTTTAAGGAAAGATTTACGTCTGCACGCTTACAAAATTCAGTTAGTGCAGGAATTAAAAGATAATGACGCTATTCAGAGACTAAACTTTGCGAATGAAATGTTGAATCGATTTTCTTCGCATAATAATGTGTTGTTCTCGGACGAGGCTCACTTCCATTTAAACGGGCATGTAAATAAACAAAATTGCCGTTATTGGAGCCCCGAAAATCCAAGGCGTAAGCATCAGAAGCCCTTACACAGCCCTAAAGTTACAGTTTGGGCTGCTATGTCAGCGCATGGCATCGTAGGCCCTTATTTTTTTGAGGACGACAGAGGTCGCGCATTAACTGTTACTTCGGAGCGGTATGTTGACACCAGCGATGCAGAATTTTCCAGGCTATAATACGCAGACCTGGTTTCAACAGGACGGAGCAACTGTCCACACCTCCAACACTTCTATGCCCGTCGTCTGTCAACTTTTTCCCAGCAAAGTAATTTCTCGAAGAGGAGACATTTCCTGGCCACCACGTAGTCCAGATTTGACCCCAATGGACTTCTTTTTATGGGGCTACCTCAAGAATAAAGTGTACGACACCACTCCGCGATCGATTGATATCCTGAAAGAAAATATCCGAAGAGAAATGGCAAGCATTACAGTGTTGACTTGCCGCGCAGTCATCGACAATTTTAGACGTCGTTTATATGAGTGCCGTGATCGTAATGGATTGCATTTAGACGATGTGATTTTTAAAACATAATTACCATTCAATAAAGATGATAACAAAATATAATAATTCTTCATAATGTAACTAGTTTGGTTTTATTCCTTTTCTTCCAGCTCAAAGGACTTATGGGCCACCCTGTATATATAGTAGTAGTAGAAAGATTTATTTAGCACATTTGGCTACATAAACAGAATAATTGTAAACAACTTAGAACTAGTAAATTCAAGCCATATGGTGTATGATGTAAATGCTGGGCAACCTAAAGTTGTAGATTTAACAAGTGATTTCTCAATTTTACTTTAAATTTTGTCCAAGTTTTCTGGTCTTTTATCTCCGAGTATAATTTATTATATTCAATCAACCCTTGACGGAATACAGATTTGTAGCATATGTTATACTTTTTGGTCATTAAATGGAAGTCATCTTTATTTCTGGTATTATGTAAATGATGGTCGACATTTGATGATGTTAAATTAGTTAGACTTGATGGTAATATATTATTTTTTACTTTATAAATGAAAATCATTACAAGATATTTGATAAAATTTTTTACATTGAGCCATTTTAATTTGCTAAGCACTTGCCTAATTGGAGTATATTTATCTTTATTTAGTATTATTCTCATACACTTATTTTGTAAAATTTGCAGTCCTTAAAAGATGGAATTATTTGCTGAATATAGAATAGTCGAACAGTACAAGAAATTTGGAAGAGTGATGGTATTATAGATAATTTTTCTGCTATATGAACTCAGACATCCAGAAACTCTCGATAAATATCCCACTTTACTACTAATCTTATTTATAACTTTTTCATAATGAATATCAAAAATTAATCGAGAGTCAACAAAAACCCCCAGGTATTTAAAATTTTCTACGAATTCAATATTTTCACCATCAATATTCAGTTGAACATTTGTACATTGTTTTTTTCCGATTAACAAGGCTTTCGTTGCCTTGCATGTAATTTTAGTCTGTTAGATGCTAACCATTTTGAGACAAGCTTCAAGTCTTCATTTATATAAGAGATACCAGTCTGAATATTTTTAGTACTTATATAAATCATAGTGTCATCGGCGAAAATCTGAATTTTGCATTTTTTGACTATAGCAGGTAAATCATTTATGTATAAAATAAAAAGAAGTGGTCCCAGGATACTGCCCTGTGGAACACCCAACGTATTTTCAATTTTTGATGAATTAGTGTCATTAACTTTTGTAACTTGCATCCTTTTAGACAAATAATTTCTAAACCAATCTATATATATATATATATATATATATAAGTGTATCGTCTGCAAATATTTGAATTTTGCAGTATTCTAAAATGTCAGAGATATCATTTATATAAGTAATAAATAGTAACGGCCCTAATTTACTCCCTTGTGGCACCCCTACTGATATATTTTGAAAACTTGAATTCTATGTACTAAATAATTTTGTAAAATGTGTAACACTGATCCTTTAAAGCCATAGTGACGCAATTTCATTAACAATTTTTTCCTATCTATAGTCTCAAATGCCCTTTAAAAATATTATTACAACATATTCTTTCTCATCTATACTTCTTCTCCAGTCTTCCACCACCATTTGGATTTCCGTTTCTGTGGAACATTTTTCTCTAAATCCAGCTTGATTTTTTATCAAAATTTTGGTTTCTTCATTGAATTCTATGATTTGTTCGTATATTATCCCTTCGAACAGCTTCTCGACATCGGGCAAGAATATGTGTGAATATTGAAAATCAAACAGGTGAGTACTAATTACTGAGTTTCTTGATAATATAATGTGTTTTATTTTATTAACCCCAAAAATAGAACATTTACAACACCTCACACTCTACAAACCCTAAGCCCCAATTTTCAAATCTCTCAAAAATGTTTGAGCTTGTTTTTCATTTACTTCCCCGCCAGTAAAGTGCAGTAAAAACGACTCACCTTTTCTGCGCTGCATCATTTCTCTAGCAGAGCCCTGTCCCAAAATGACATCTTCCAGTCTGGCTCTCATATCTTGCGCGCCCTGAGCGTGAGCATACCCTGTTGGTGGTGGAGCCCTCCGCCTCGGCTTGTACTCGAAACAACTTGCGCATGCGTCTAGCAAATGTAGAAGAGTTGCCAATCGAGATGAAGGTAGCTCGTTCAACCACTGTGATAGTCCTTCGCGTTCCACATTCTTTAATACCCATAGCACGCATGTCAGAATGCTGCGGGTCACGTCGGCAGAAATACCGCTTTTACGAGACTGCAACTGCGGAATGAAGATGTATTAGAAAGTTATGGGTTATCACAAGTAATTACGTACAGGGTGGCCCAACGAAAAGGTCGCACCCCTATTTGTGACTCTCCTGGATCATTTTGGGGAAAACGCTCAGGCAAGTCAATTTTGATTTCTAGAGGGACGACTTTCCATCTATAGCCGTGCAATACGGGGTGATTCAAAAATAAGACAATGCGTTACACTTTCTCCAAATTCTCTCTCTCTTTTGTATGGGGTTGTCCAAAGCGGACGCAGGAAAGTAAACGCATATTAAAACAAGAAAGATTGATATTCAAATCAAGTTGGGTACTTTATTTTGAAGGTTCATTTATACCATTTATGTATGAAAAATAATATCGCTCAAATGTTCACCACGACTGGATTTACAGACGTCCACGCGATGGTCGAAATTTTCAATGACACTTTGCAACATGGTCGGTTCTATGGCATTTATCTCGGCAATGATGTTATTTTTGAGTTCTTGGAGGGTGGCTGGTTTGTTGACGTAGACTTTGCTTTTCAAATATCCCCATAAAAAGAAGTCAAAGGGAGTCAAATCGCACGATCTTGGTGGCCATGGCACATTTCCTCTGCGCGAAATCACGCGATCACCGAAGAAGGACTGCAATCGATGAATATTGACATTGGTTGTGTGGCATGTTGCACCGTCTTGTTGGAAATAAAAATCGTCCATATCCATTCCTTCAAGTTGCGGCAAAAAATAGTCCTCTATCATCACGGATATCGCTCAGAATTGACGGTAACGGCGTCCCGGGCCGCATTTTCGAAAAAGTAAGGTCCGATGATGCCTTTTGACCACAATGCACACCACACAGTCACTTTTTGAGGATGCATCGGCTGCTCTTGATACTCACGGGGATTTTCGTTCGCCCAGATGCGGCAGTTTTGCTTGTTTACCGTCCCATTCAAAGTGAAATGCGCTTCGTCGCTGAACATGATTTTTGATGAAAAATTGGCATCAATTTGGCGGTGTTCAAGGAGCCAATCTGAGAACGTTCGGCGCGAAAAATGGTCGGCCCGACGCAGCTCTTGCGTCAGTTGGATCTTGTAGGCGTGTACATTCAAATCTTTGTAGAGAATTCGGAGCAAACTGGTTCTCGAAATGCCCAATTCTTGGGATCGATGCGTTGGTGATTGTTTCGGATCGTCTCTCACACTCTCCTTCACAACAGCAATATTTCCCGGTGTGCGAACGCTCCTTGGCCGGCCAGAGCCTGGCAGATTTGCCATAGAACCTGTTGCCTCGAATTTACGCACCAGACGACCGATGGTTGTTTCGTTTGGGCGGTTGTTGCGACCGAAATGTTCACGAAGCGGGCGAAACGTGTTTTTTATTTTTGCACCATTTTTGTAGTGCTCTTGAATAACTTTAATGCGGTCTTCAATCGAATACGACTCCATAGCGATCAATGGTAAACATTCAACTAACAAAATGACATGTCGGTGACAGAAAACAAAGATGGCGTCTATGTCAAATTGACGTTTACTTTCCTGCGTCCCTATTGGACAACCCTTTATAATAAAATGTATACCTATCTTCAATCGTTGTGAAGCTATTTAAGTTTATAATAAAATTCCAGAAATCGTGATAATAAGGGATTACATAGTAAAGACAATAATCAATATAGTTCTCATAGTAATAAGACTAAAGGTTAAAATTGAAAAGAAGTCGCCGAGGTTTAAAATACAAAAAACAACTTACAGATTACACGCACATTAAAGTTGAAGTAAAAATTAATTTGCTATAAAGAGGTAGGTCAATGTGGTAATAATGCATTAATAAAGATTTTGTTCGAATCTGTTATTAGGAAATAAATCGAGCAGTGAACAATGTACAGCGAAGAGTCAGGCTTTGTCTACAAAATACCGGACAACATTTTGAATACCTGATATGGTTTTTACTTCTGCTTATTTATGATTATTATTGTTATTAATATCGGACGAACGACTCGTTTATTTTTTTCCAATTGGTAGGTTTAGGTTCGAAACCACGATTCGTTCGTTGATGATATCCGCGATGTTGCCAATTCTACAGTTTTTCGGAAACGGATAGCAACTTTTGTTTTTCTTATGGATTCGATATTTGTATTCTGCGAGGTAAATTCTGAATACTTTTTATTAAGCATACTTCAACATAGACCTCATAGTTTTCGAAATATTAGCGCTCAAAACTAATACCTAAGCAATAATAGGTATCTTTTTCGCCTAAGCAATGACCGGTATCAAACGCAGTGTTGCCATACGTAGCGGAATTCCGCTATTTGTAGCGGATTATTTTGAGAAGAGCGGCGTAGCGGCGGTAGAGCAAATTAGCCCAAAATGTAGCGGGATTTATTACATACAAAACTATCATATTTATTTCACTGTTTTAACGTTAATAACGTTCTAAATCCTAAATAGGCAGTGGCTAGAGTCTGATTTATCATCACATTAATAATAAAATTGGTGCATTTGGTGCCGCTTGAGCCATCTAGGAACAGAGAAGAGAATTATTCCACTTGCCTTTTTTTTCAATAACAGATGGCGTACGTACTGCTTTCAATACTAATCGTTTCTAACAGGTCTCAGCAGGCAGACAATATTAGGTTTCTCGCTTTGTATTGTATTTTTCAGCTCTGGGTATATACTGTTTAGTTTCGTTTATATTAGTGTTCTTATTTTTGTGTTGATCATTTTATTGATATATCATTTGCTGCAGATTTTAATATTAAATCTACTGGTAAGTAACAAAACTGCTTAAATATCTAACATATTATAGTTTGATCCAGAAATAAATCTTAGTCGCGAAATTTGTTTTTAACGCTTTTTCTTCTGGAAAATAGGAATAATGGAAAGGCGACAGCAGACCATTAACGATTTTTTTGATAAAAGTCCTTCTAAAAAACCAACGGTGAAACCAAACGTGGCCGTACCATCCACTTCGACTGCATCTGTGTCGGACTCGGAGCATCCCGAACCTGAATACAGACAAAATAGAAGAGCGGAATCTAGTGGGATCAGGTCTGAGCCTGATAATTCGACTTGCGAATCTCAGGATAACCAAGAGCCAGAGCAACCTGTTAAGAAAAAGACACGAAAACAAATGTTTACTTCAACATGGCTAGAAGATCCGTTATTTAAAGGCTGGTTGGGACCTATTGAAAATGACAAGTTGAAAGCAAAATGTAAAGCTTGTAATCAAATAATGGGTGCTAAAAAATCAGATTTAGTGAATCATTCGAAATCAAAAAGGCATGCCACTAATGTACAAGCAATTTCGAATGTAAGAACGTTAGGTAGCACTTTTCAGTCTCGGGAAGCACGTGAGTTGGAAAAACGGCAAATATTTGCTTGCTTAAGATATAGTCTTTTAGTTGTAAGTCATTATATAAGTTTTAGAACTGTTGATCATATAACAAGAGTTAGTCAATTATGTTTTAAAGACCCAGATCTCTCTAGCTCACTTAAATTAAAAAGATCCAAATGCATAAGTATAATTAAAAATGTGCTGGCTCCTGTTATTAAAGACGAAATAATTTCAGAATTGGAAAATAAACCATTTTCTATTTTATTGGATGAGAGTACAGACCTGAGCAATACAAGACTACTATGCATTCTTGTAAGGTATATTCATAAAAATTCAATTAAAACCCATTTATTAGATATAATTAAAATAAACGCAGATGAAGGTACCGCCAAAGGTTTATATTCTCTTTTTAAAAAATGCGTTATATCCAATCAAGTAAAAATTACCAATATTGTTGGATACTATTCCGACAACGCTAGTGTTATGATGGGCAATAACGAATCTTTCAAAACTTATCTTTTAAAAGATAATCCTAATATAATTGTCAATGGCTGCATTTACCACTCTGCTCATTTAGTGGCGGTGGCGGCAGCTGAAAAGATTCCAAGCAACGTTGAAGCTCTTTTACAAAACTTATATTCTTACTTCTCAAGAAGCCCAAAAAGGCAGTGTGTTCTTGAAGAATTAGAGGAATATTTCAAAAAGTCAAAATTAAAAATTTTAAGCCCTAGTAAAACAAGGTGGCTTGCTTTATCCAAATGTGTTGATAGAGTTTTGGATCAGTGGGACATCTTGCTTAGCCTATTTAGATTAGCTTCCATTGAAGACAAAAATCCTGTAGCAAATGTAATACTTAATGAGTTACAGAATACATTTGTTAAGGCGTATTTAATGTTTTTTAAATTCGTGTTGCCCATTTTTAACCAATTTAATGCTCTCTTTCAATCAGAGAAAGTTATGCTCAATATCATATCAATAGAGAGTGAGCGATTTGTACGTCATCTATGTACAAACTTTATGCGACCAGAATATTTTGAAAATGAGAAATTATATAATCTAAATCCTAATGATCCCCACTCCTTAATACCAATTGAACAAGCGAATGTTGGTCCGCATACCATGGATGCAATAAAACACTGCAATAACACGGCAATCGAACAATTTAAATGTATGTATGTATGTATCACATTTTACCAAAAATCGGTAGAAGAGTCCCTTAAAAGATTTCCTATCAAAGACAACTTCTTTTCAGAGCTAAAGTTTCTCTCACCGGTTGATGTGATGAACAATCGTCTTATTATAAGTGATACCTTTCATGACGCTGTTTTAAAAAAAATTGCCCTTCATATTGAAACCAAAAAGGCAATTTTGGAACTAAAGAAAATATGTATTTATTTTAGTGATAGTGAGAAAGAGGGAATTTTAAAAACAAAAAGTAATGTCATTGAATTTTGGTCGTTTGAAAACGACCTCAAAAATTTTAATGACGAATATTTATTTCGCAATATAGGTAAACTGGCTCTAATCATTTTAACATTGCCTCATGGAAACGCTGATGTTGAGCGAACTTTTTCTTATATGCTTGATAACAAAAAAAGAAATAAAATAATACCATCAACTTTGTCTGCACTACTTACAATTAAATTAGACTTGGAATCAAAAAAACAGTGCTGTTTATCCTATAGTTTTAATGAGAATCATTTAAACAAATATAAAAAGAATTTATATAATGTAAATAAGGAAGAACAAGCTGAAGAAGAAGTAATTTCTGATTCTGACTGAATAAAATAAGCAAACGTAGGCATTTCCACGTTTCCGCTTCTTCTTTGTCCTTATTTTTTGTTTTTTTTTTTCTATTAAGATTAAGATGTTGGTGATAGTTTCTATTTTTTTATTAGTTCCTAATTCTAAACCAAAGGCAGTTTTGTTTTTTTAGAGGTATACTTTTTATGTTTTTACGAAAAATTGCAATTATATTATGTTACTGTTTGTATTTTTAGTAGGGTTTTTAGACAGTGTTTAAAAAAAAGTAAATATGTAAAAAATATATTTGTTGTTTATTTTAAGCCTCCCCCCCCCTTAAATTTTTAGACCGTAGCGGCATGTAGCGGAATTTTGCGATACGTGTGACGGACATTTTAAACTTCACTCTGGCAACACTGATCGAACGTAATTTCCTGTGATTTCAAACATCCATTGAGCTTTGTTAGTAGAGTTCTTGACAATGATTCGTTTAGCTGAAACCGAGAGAATAGAAATTATAATGATTCTGGGTTATGGCGATCGTCGACGCACACACCAAGAAGTTTGCGATATTTTTAATGACAAATAACCCAACCGGAATCCAATAAAATTGACTACTGTTGGAAAAGTTTTGAGAAAATGCAATAACAGGACATGTAAAGGATGTTCCACGATCTGGCGGTCACAAAACAGCATTTGTAATATTTTAGATTACTGTAAACTTCAGATATTTGCAGATGATACATATACATATCAGATGAAAATATAGACACTGCTTTAAAAATGCTAAATTCTGAGTTGTCAAAAATCGTAAATTGGTTAAATGTAAATAAACTAAAATTGAATACTTCTAAAACAAAATGTATGCTAATAGGGAAATACCTAAATGAAAATAGTTAGGATAAATGGAGAAATAATTGAAAATGTCGAATCAATTAAATATACTAACTGACATATAAATCCGAACACCCAGTTTAAATGCTTTTATTTTAATAAAAGTTGGTGAATGTATTTATCTTACTGTAAATAACAAGTGACAAAATTTTCAGCCTTATCAGTTGGACATTCCGGTTTTTATACTGCTTTTTTTTAATTCACTAACGCTCTAAAAATGAATATTTCAGCCGCAGTAACGAATCAACGTTGGCGGATTTTGGTTCTTGACATCCTTTACGATCGGTTACGATGCCTAGAGTACGGAGACCTGTACGATTTCGTCAACTTAGTGAGTTTGATAGGGGCCGTATAGTGGGATTTCGGGAAGCTGGACTTTCTTTTCGGGCAATTGCAGTTAGAGTGCAAAGAAGTGTAGACACTGTGGTTAGGTGTTGTCAGGCATAGCTTCGAGAAGGCCGTGCGCAAAGAGCAAGGGGCACTGGACGCCGCCGTAGAACAACAGACCGTGAAGATCGCCGCCTAAGATTATTGGCCTTAAGGGACCGTTTATCCACTACCAGGTCCATTGCAAATGCATGGTTTGCAGAACACGGAAGACCTATTGGCATGCGAAGTGTTTACCGACGAATGAGAAGTTTTGGCTTGTTTTCCTACCGGCCACACTGGGTCCTCCCTTTAACTCGAGAACACCGACGTAATCGCCTTGAGTGTTGCAGACAACGGTCACTCTGGGATCAGGAATGGAACAGTATTGTCTTTAGTGACGAGTCTCGATTTTGTTTAGGCATGCACGAAGGTGGTGCCAGGGTTAGAAGGCGACGTGGTGAAAGGAGGAATCCACAGTTTTTTGTTGAAAGACATGTTCATCACACTGTTGGAGTTATGGTTTGGGGTGCTATAGCTTATGGTTCCAGGTCACCTTTAATCTTCATCAGAGGTAACATGAACGCGCATATCCACGAAGTTCTAGAACCCCATCTTTTACCCTATCTTGACACCCTGGCAGATCCAACTTTCCAACAAGATAATGCCCGACCACATGTTGCAAGAGTCACAATAGACTTCTTTCAACATAATGATGTCACATTGTTACCATGGCCACCAATATCTCCCGACTTATCCCCAATTGAGCACGTGTGGGATATAATTGGTAGGAGATTGCTCAATTTGCAACGTCCTCCTCAGACTCTAGAAGCACTTCGAGAGGAGTTGGTGGTTGCCTGGAATGAGATACCACAGAAGGACATTGACCACCTGATCAGAAGCATGCCTAGGCGCGTTGGAGAATACGTAGCACATCAGGGTGCATCCACACATTATTAAAGGTCAAAGGGCTTTAAAACAGTGCAATCATTTTGAAATTTTTATCATTTACTTATTATGCTTCATTAAGTACTTATACAAAATTTTATTAAAATAGAACCATTTAAACTGGGTGTTCGGATTTATATGTCACTTAGTATATTTAGGTATATATATTGATAGTAAACTAAAGTTTAAGGATCGCTATGAATACATTATTTCAAAAATTGCCAAAAAAACAAATTACTTTTATAGGGCTTCTCATAGTCTTGGTATCTATTCCAAGAAAATAGTTTATAATACAATTATTCTACCGCATTTACTATACTGTTCAACTATCTTGTTCACTGCCAATGAAGCTGTATTCTCAAAATTACAAGTCTTGCAAAATAAAGCTATGAGAATAACATTGAATAAAAATAAGTACAAAATAAAATCTATATTACAAGAATTGCAGTGGTTGACCTTTCATATCATATTTGGTTCTTATTTTTATATTTAAAATAAAAAATCATCTTTTGTCAGAACATTTAGGACACTACATAGAATTGAATAATCATTACCACAATTATTATACAAGAGGAAATATAGATTTTCATTTACAAAATTGCCATAGTAATATATCTAGCAAATCAATATTTCAGAAAGGATTACTTGAATATAATAAACTAAATAATGATATAAAATATAAAGTCTACTTGTAATTTAAAGATATTTAAAAGAAAATTAAAGGAATATTTCATGGACAATGAAATTTCTTAGAGATGCAAATTTTGTTTTTTTTCTGAATGTCTGTATGTTATGTAATTGTTTAGTTTTTTAGAAGAATGTAATTGTAAAATCATGCTAAACAAATCTTAAAAAAACAAACAAATATTGGGAAAATTCGTTTTTTTTGTCTCTTTCAGGAATTACTTTGAATTTCGAAACTTTCTAAGCATCATTTTGTTGGTCATCTAAATACACAACTCGGCTCTGTATCTCTTACCGTTTCCGAGATCCAATGGTGAGGGTCGAATTTGAAACACCCGGTATAAGTTAAAGTGTCATTGGCGAAAATTTGAACTTTGTATTTTTAATTATGGCATTATGGCGTTTATGTATAAAATAAAAAGAAGTGGCTCCAGGATACTGCCCTGAGGAACGCCAAACGTATTTTCCATTTTTGATGAAAAAGTGTTATTAACTTGTGTATCTCTTACCGCTGGAAAACCATCAGTCTGTGATGGAGGCAGTTTGCCAGCAATAGCCATGGCCACAGTTTGGTTGATGTTACTGGGTGACATCTCATCGCTGTTATTGTACTGGGTCTTATCTGCTTGAAAATGATGCAAAATAGGCAAAACATCCATTGCTATCGAAAGTAGGGGCATGTATAATGCAGCCACGCGCTGCTTCGCTTCTGGACTACTGTATCTGGGATCGCTGTCATGCCATGAAAGGAGAAACTTAACTGTATCCACTGCTTTACTGTGGAGAGAGGTTTGCCTAAAAATAAAAGTAAATAGGATTTACACCATAAACATAAACTCTATAGAGAAGAAATATTGCCAGATACAGTGTACAAGTTATAGTAGTATTTCATTGGCTTTAATTTGAACAAACATAAAATAATATCAAGTTGCATTTTGAAACAAAAGTTTGTTTACTTATTTTAATGTCAGTTGACATTCATTTATTTTGAAGTTTTCGCTTTAAGATGTCGAATAAATTAGAAATAAGAAAAGGTATCCTCAAGTTGGTTGGGCGGCTATTCAAAGCTGAAATCTGTAGAATATTCCAGAATGAAAACATTTCATGCATCGAACGATAGCGGAGTGGGAGCAGGGAATACTATGTCTGAATCTCACAAAAAGATGAAGAGATCAGAGAGATTGGGGAGAATATCAAAAAATCAGATTGGAATGTCAACAAAGAGACTAGGTCGTCAATACAGATCTTATAAAAATTACAATCTGTATATTTATTACCGATCTCCAAGTGGAAGCGTCAATCGATTTATTGAATTTGAAACAGTAGACAAAATTCGTCCAAAATACGATTTGTAGAAGTTTGCGCGCTTCGAAATTGACGCTTCATTTTTTGATATGTTTGATGAAATTTTCACAGTATGCTGCAAAAAAACACCACAGGGTGCTATAAAGCCACTTTTTCATTTTTTTCACTAGGTCCTTTTTAAAAAAAATCGTTTAACAGAAAAAGTGCGCACTTCAACCCATCATAAAACTTGTCAGATACAAAATTTCAAAAAGTGCTCCTATAGCACCCTGGGCAATTATCTTCTGAACATACTGTATGAATTTCATTGAAAAATATTGAAAAATGGAGTGTCAGTTTCGAAGCAGCTGAACCCTTGTAAATGGCTTGAAACTCACTGCGTCGGAGCCGCCTTAAGTCATATTGCAAAAGTTTTATAGTAGTGTAGATATATAATTCAATACTTACTGCATTTCTAAAAGCACCGTCGCCAAATCGGTAAGTACGATGCCCGCTAAATAATGATGCTGTCTGTACTCGGGACTGAGCTCGGCGAAAGTGCTGGCCCTCTCTTGACTGGCAGGTGGTCCTGATATGAACGAGTTCTGACTGGTTGAACTCGTTACGCTCGGACTAGGCGATACGTTCGCGCTTGTCGACATAAATGGAGAGGCGAACGGCAGGTTCAGGGCTACGTAGTGCTCATGGCTGCAGATTATCCTTTTGAAAAAAAAATGCATATGAACCCGTCACTTTCTATTTGTATGGTATTGTACATTCGCTTCATCATTTTGTTATTCCAGCATAAAGCTTTAAGATTTATTTAGCACGATTGCTACAATTACATTCTTTCAAAAAAATTACAATAATATTTAGAAAAAATGCATCTCTAAGAATTTTCGTTGTCAATGAAATTTTCTTTTAAACTGCTTTAAATTACGAATCGACTTTATATCATTATTTAGTTTACTAAGTTCAAGTAATCCCTTCTGAAATATTCATTTTCTAGTTATTGCAATTTTGTAAATGAAAATCTATATTTCCTTATTTAACTGTGGTTATTCAATTCTATGTAATGTTCGGAATGTTTTGACAAAAGATTTTTTATGTAAACACTGGACACATATTGAAACCATGCGTTACAAACTTTTTTTTAAAACAGAATGGATTAAAATGGGGATAAATTAATCAGATATTCAAAAAACTATTACTACATTTTGGAGAAAATTCACATTGTACAATATTCTTTACAAAAATTGTGCACTATATGCTTGCTCCTTGGAATATGAATTTATTTAAGATAGGATTTCAAAATAAACTTCACATTGATAATGAGCCGTATTCATACAAGAGAAGCATATCCTCGGAAGCATAAGGTCTTGCTTCGGAGAAAAAGGTAGAAGTATAAGCATATCCTTGTTTTCATATTCATAATGATTTCCTTATACTCGCGAGGATATCCTCCAAGATGAAGTAAAAGGTTGACTGGTATTTGTATCTTGAGCGACATGTCCTGACTTGTTCCAGCTTGTAGTTGACGTGGGAGTTCACTCAGCATCACCGACAGTTGTACTCCAGAGCTTACACAGACCGTTCCGTATTTTTACTGGATACAGTTTTTTGTCAAATTAATAAGCATGTCATCCTCAAGTGATGAGGAAACTATAGAAAATAATGGCAACGATCTGCAGTTCATTGCAGATGAAATGGCCATTGCTCCCATTATTTTGCAAAAGTCACAAGTTCCAAAAATAAAAATAAGAAAGGACGATGCCTTGAAGAAGATGTTAAAAAAATACGAAGCAACATTCGGTAAACCATTATTAAAAAAATCAACAACATGAAATCAAGATTGAAGAAAAAAACAGATTAAAAAAACTGGTAATAAAGCAATTAAATTGTTAGATTAGGAAAGAAAGTTGCTGAAAGCTATGGAAGGTGACTGTAATCCTACAATTGGGAAAATTAGAGGTGCCATTCAGGTTGATAGTGTTCAAAAAGAAGGAAGTGAACTATACTAAGTGACATATAAATCCGAACACCCAGTTTAAATGGTTTTATTTTAATAAAAGTTGGTGAATGTATTTATCTTACTGTAAATAACAAGTGAAAAAATGTTCAGCCTTATCAGTTGGACATTCCGGTTTTTATACTGCTTTTTTTAATTCACTAACGCTCTAAAATGAATATTTCAACCGCAGTAAAGAATCAACGTTGGCGGATTTTGGTTTTTGACATCCTTTACGATCGGTTACGATGCCTAGAGTACGGAGACCTGTACGATTTCGTCAACTTAGTGAGTTTGATAGGGGCCGTATAGTGGGACTTCGGGAAGCTGGACTTTCTTTTCGGGCAATTGCAGTTAGAGTGCAAAGAAGTGTAGACACTGTGGTTAGGTGTTGTCAGGCATGGCTTCGAGAAGGCCGTACGCAAAGAGCAAGGGGCACTGGACGCCGCCGTAGAACAACAGACCGTGAAGATCGCCGACTAAGATTATTGGCCTTAAGGGACCGTTTCTCCACTACCAGGTCCATTGCAAATGAATGGTTTGCAGAACACGGAAGACCTATTGGCATGCGAAGTGTTTACCGACGAATGAGAAGTTTTGGCTTGTTTTCATACCGGCCACACTGGGTCCTCCCTTTAACTCGAGAACACCGATGTAATCGCCTTGAGTGGTGCAGACAACGGTCACTCTGGGATCAGGAATGGAACAGTATTGTCTTTAGTGACGAGTCTCGATTTTGTTTAGGCATGCACGATGGTCGTGCCAGGGTTACAAGGTGACGTGGTGAAAGGAGGAATCCACAGTTTTTTGTTGAAAGACATGTTCATCACACTGTTGGAGTTATGGTTTGGGGTGCTATAGCTTATGGTTCCAGGTCACCTTTAATCTTCATCAGAGGTAACATGAACGCGCAGCGTTATATCCACGAAGTTCTAGAACCCCATCTTTTACCCTATCTTGACACCCTGGCAGATCCAACTTTCCAACAAGATAATGCCTGACCACATGTTGCAAGAGTCACAATAGACTTCTTTCAACATAATGATGTCACATTGTTACCATGGCCACCAAGATCTCCCGACTTATCCCCAATTGAGCACGTGTGGGATATGATGGGTAGGAGATTGCTCAATTTGCAACGTCCTCCTCAGACTCTAGAAGCACTTCGAGAGGAGTTGGTGGTTGCCTGGAATGAGATACCACAGGAGAACATTGACCACCTGATCAGAAGCATGCTTAGGCGCGTTGAAGAATGCGTAGCATATCAGGGTGCATCCACACATTATTAAAGGTCAAAGAGCTTTAAAGCAGTGCAATCATTTTGAAATTTTTATCGTTTACTTATTATACTTCATTAAGTACTCATACAAAATTTTATTAAAATAAAACCATTTAAACTGGGTGTTCGGATTTATATGTCACTTAGAATAGTTTTTAGAACGTAAATTTTGTTTTACTCAAAAAATGGCATGTATTTCTAAGTATTTTGATATAATAAAATATTTTTCCCATACTTATGTTGACTGTACTACTCATTTAAAAAACATGCGTTCTTTCTGACGGACCCTGTATTTCTAAATATATTTATTTACATCCTACTGTATATAGACCCTTATAAGGTATTTGTATAAAAATACCTTGCAAACTCCAGCTTCAGTTCCACCAACACTGAATCTTGTATAGAGCTGATTTTGGCCTGCAGCTGCTTATTGTACGATCTCAACAACTGGAATACCCAACCTCTATCGGCTACACTTAACAGATCAAAAAGGAAAAAGGCTAAAGCAGCGTTGAGTTTGTGCGCCTTGCGAGTTTCTCCGCTGGAGTGCGAGATGATGTCTGCTGTTATCGTATGAACCAAGGTAGAGATATCATCCAGGAATTGTTCAGAGAAACGTACTTTTCTTGGTGCATCCAAGCATCTTGAGTACGCCAAATGGTCTACCTAGAGCAGGAAAATAAGGTTGGATTATTCAATCATTGCGAGTTATATTTCTCTTTTTAGGTTCTAGCATTGATTAACGTATTCAAGCTCAAAATAGCTAATGCAATATAATATCCGCGCCCGATCTTAGGTATACGGTAATTATGTGCGACATTTGCTTATACGAATCAAACGTCCATGATTGTTTTTTGCTTTTTTTTGTTTCAGATTTATTTATCATTAATGCTACAATGTCCATAATATCCATATTACACAGTAGTATATCACAAAATATATTATGTCTTCAAGACTACATATTTTTGCAGAAAATTACACTACTATGAATTCTGGTTTTCCATGGGATATTTTTTCAATTTTCCTTTGAACATTTTCAAACTGACACACATCTTGATATCATTACTTAATTTATAAAAAATTTGTACAATCCCTTTTGAGATACTGACTTGCTCTTTATATTGCTACTGCAGTTTTGCAAATAAAAGTATATACTTCCTCTAGTAGAATAATTGTGGCACTCATTGTTCAATAGAATATATATATGATATTTAACCATTATAGTTCTTTCAGCATAAAATTTATTCTAGTATATTTATTTTTATTTAAGATGATTCTCATAGCTTTATTTTGTAATATTTCTAATTTTAAAAATACAGTTTCATTTCCAGTGAACAAAACAGTCGAACAATATAACAAATGAGGAAGAATGATAGTGTTGTAGACAATTTTTTTAGAATAAACGTTTAGGCTATGCGAAATTCTATAAGAGTAATTTATTTTCTTGGATATTTTTGAAATATCATATTCATAGTGCCCTTAAAATTTTATATTACTCTCTACGTATATGCCCAAATATTTAAATGATTCAATTAACACAATTTTTTCATGATTAATTGTAAGATTTATCGTATTTTGAACTAAAGATTTTCCTATTAGCATATATTTTGTTTTGTTTGTGTTTAGTTTAAGTTTATTTACATTTAACCAATTTATTACGTTTTTCATATCATTATTTAACAGCTCTATTGCAGATTCAATGTCTTTATTTGATAGATATATATTTATATATATATATTAATGTATCATCAGTAAATAGTTGAATTTTGCAGTGTTGCAAAATATCAGGAATATCGAGAATATATAAAATAAATAGTAGGGGACCTAATTTGCTACCCTGTGGCACACCTACCGAAATGTTTTTAATGTTTGATAATGTATTGCCAATTTTAGTTCCTTGACTTCTATTGATTAAATAATTTTGTAATAAGTTGAATACTGAACCTTGAAATCCATAGCAATGCAATTTCGTTAACAATTTTCAGTATCTTATTTTCTTCAATATATTCAATGACTTGTTCATATACGATTCCTTCTAAGAGCTTCTCAACATCTGGCAGTACATTAATTGGCCGCATGTTTGTATATAACTCAGAATTTTGCACTTTTGGAAGAGGAGTAATTGTAGAACATTTTAATTTTGAAGGAAATCCGCCATACACTAAACACTGTTTCACTAACAATAATATCTTCTCTCCAATAATGTTGAAACATTCCTTCATAACCATTTTTGAAAGATGCCCACTAGGATTTCTATTCGACTTCAATCTTGTAATAGCTTGAAAGATGGCTGATATTTATTGTTTGGAATTGTGTCATAGAAGAATTATAAGTAACTTGCATGTGACATAGATTTGAATCCCCATCTTCGATTGATTCCACTATCTCATTTATACTTTCTATAAAAAAAGCGTTCATTTGTTTTGCAATCAATACTTTTTGTGTTACTATACCGTCTTCGAAGCACATTCTTGATAATTCATTCTTCCTACTGGGAGATACAATATTTTTTAGTGTCTTCCACATCATTTTACTGTAATTTTTATTGCTATCGATTTTGTTTTCATAATATTTTTTCTTTTTATTCCTAAGATTTGTTAAGCACTTGGTTCTTGGTTTCTTATACTGTATCCAATCTTCCTCAGTTTAAGTGATCATAAACTTTTTATAGTCACTATCACGCGTCAATTTAGAGTCTAAAAATATTTGTGAAAACCAGAGTTGGCTTTTTCCTGAAACCCACGACTTTAATCATTGGTAATTTTTTGTGGCCTACATTTACTTTATAATTCTGTCCAACACTTTTTTCTATTTCCAATTTTAAATTTTTTATATCATCGATATCCTTGCATTCAATTTTCAGATCATTTACTTTTTTATTAGACAAATTCATTTTTGCTGGATTTATATACTTGCTCAATTCCTTCTTTGTTTGCGTACAACTTTGATTTGTATTATTAGGTTTATTAACAAATGTATTTTCCGGTTGTGTTGTATTTATATTTTTAGTATATGTTACGGTATTTTTTTTTTTGAGATGGCGAAGTAATGTTGGTGTTTTCATGTGTAGAACTTTTGACCATGTCTGCATAAGATTTACTGTTATTTGCAGATGTATCTTGTAAATTCTCAATTTGTTTATTTAGTTTATCTACTTTTTCATATAGTTCTCTTATCTGTTTTTCTTGTATCGAAATAGTATAGTATTTTTTTATCTTTAAAATGTCTGTTACACAAAATCCTTTTTCTTCATGTGATAGGATTGCAAGGATCTAGTTGATAAATTTAATAGTACCAAAATTAATGAAAGTGCTAGATTTGAATTTAGTTTTGCTACCCCACAAAATGTGCTAGACATTATTCTGTCCCTAAAATCTAATGCAGCAGGTTCGGATGGTATAACAGTCTCAATGCTGAAGCTTTGCTTGCCTCGAGTATTACTACCCCTGACGCATTTATTGAACTGTTGCCTGGAGGCTGGGTATTTCCCTGATGCTTGGAAACTATCTCTTGTCAAACCCTTGCCTAAATGTAAAAATCCAAAATGTCTCTCAGACTTAAGACCTATAACTTTGATTCCTGTTATATCGAAGATATTGGAGAAATTGATTAAACATCAGGTTTATCATTATTTCTCTAATAATGATTTCTTTCCCAAGTGTCAATCTGGTTTCCGCAGTGGTTTTAGTACAACTTCAGCTTTAGCAAGGGTTTTAGATGACATCATTGCTTCGCTTGATAAGGGAGATGCTTCAGCACTTGTATCATTAGATTATTCTAAGGCGTTCGATAAAATAGATCATGAGCTTTTATGTGCTAAATTGAAGTTTTTTGGTTTTTCAGACATACTTCTAATGTTTTTTATAACATATCTTTCAAATCGTAAACAAGTAGTAGAGATAGACAACACTATATCTAGTCCGATTGATATAACATCAGGTGTCCCTCAGGGTTCAGTTTTAGGGCCCTTGTTGTACTTAATTTATACTATAGACTTGGGTAGCTCTGTGAAAAACTCTTCTGTGATGTTCTATGCCGATGATACACAGATATATAAAAGCTTTAATAGTAACACTTTGCATACTTCAATCAATGAGCTTAATGATGATTTGGAGGCAATAGTAGGATACTCAAATGGTAATAATCTTAAGCTCAATAAGGATAAGTGCTCAGTGATGCTTTTTTGTCCTGCTGTCAAACGTAACACTGTATTGAATTCTCTTGATGTAAAAATCGACAAGGAGCGTCTAGCTGTCGTAAATACCACAAAAAATTTAGGGTTGATTATTGATTATACTTTACGGTTTAAGGAGCATGTTTCGTCTATCTTTAAAAAATGTTATGCAACGTTGAAGTGTTTTTATGTCAATCGCTCTATTTTGAATTTTAAAGTTAGAAAAAAGTTATGTGAGGCTATTATATTTCCAAGCTTATTTTACTGTAGCACTGTGTTCTATCATTGTCTTGATTCTATCACAAAAGCAAGACTCCAAAAACTCCAAAATACTTGTTGTCGATTTGTATTTAATCTCAAGAAGTATGATCATGTTTCCTTAAAGAGATTTCAGCTTGGTTGGATGTGTATAGAAAATGCTTGCAAGTACCATATAGCAGTGTTTACACATAAGATCATATCTTCTAGATCCCCCTTGTATCTTTATGAGAAATTTGTTTTCAGACGAAATAATTCAGACATTGATTTCAGACACAAAAAAAAGACTAGAGATCCCTATGTATAAAACAACCTTATTTCGTAGTTCATACACTTACAATGCTATCCTGATTTATAACGAATTAGATGACAATATAAAGGATTGGCCAGTAAACAGATTTCGTAAGCATGTGAAACAGATTTATTTGTCATTGTAGTAATTGTGGAAAAGTTAGTTTTTAATTCTTACATTTAATTTTATTTTACGTAATATATGTGTGTATATATGTATGCTAGGAAGCTATCAAGCTCGTTGTTTTGAAGCGTCTTTTGCTTGTCAAAGTTTCCTTTGATTGAGTGTTTCAATTTAGTATTTGGGTAGGTTAAGTAGAGTAGCCAAGAGCTAGACTTCGCCTACATAGAGGTCACATTATGTTGTGGTGTATATAATGTGCCTAATAAAGACATTTTATTATTATTATTATTATTATTATATACATTCACCTCATTTGCTTTTCCACCAGTTTCAAAATTAAATATCTGTCAGACTTCCAAAAAGTCTCTTCGATCACTGATTTCAATTTACCACTGCCCTAGATATTATCACCAGCCATTAAAAACTTCTCTGGAATAA
Organism: Acanthoscelides obtectus; assembly: GCA_963669975.1. NCBI lineage: Eukaryota > Metazoa > Arthropoda > Insecta > Coleoptera > Chrysomelidae > Acanthoscelides > Acanthoscelides obtectus. The sequence goes on along the minus strand of CAVLJG010000009.1, from coordinate 161,707 downwards.
GCAAATTGCTCTCTTTTTAGAACTACCTAATGTGCTGTTAGTAGACAAGACAGTGACATCGATATTTCCTTAGCAGTTCAGTATTATGTTTAAGAATTAACAATTCTTTTTTTTAAGGAAAATGCTGTATATTTTTATTACTTCTAAGGAAATTACTCTGATTCCATTTGGCAACATCGCTGTTAGAGTGCAATTTGTACATAGACGTCCGTTTATTGAATGAGGTTACCTTCTTGTTTCTGAATAAGCACGCATTTAATTCTCACACCAACGCATATTTACACAGTTGTACATTTACTAGATTTTATTGATTAATGCATGCCCACCAGCAAATGTTAGAGTAAAATTATAAGTATACTAACCATACTTTTAATGATGAGATCAAAGAAGAACCAAGCATTCTGCATGGCTAGCTCTTTAGATCTTCCACTAGAAACAACCCACTGCAACGCTATCTCCTTATGGACGATTCTTTGGCATGTCGAGTATGTTGGGCTGCATAAAAATGTATGCATCAATACATTTATTAAATGTACGCTTAGTGCATTACAAAATGATTTGTTTTAATTGAATCGGTTATTTCACGACTTAATTCCATGTTTTTAAACGTAGATAGGTATTCTCGGTATACACCTAGTTTGAGGTCTGTAACTTAAGTGATGAGTCTGGCAACGTAGCGTTCCATCTGGCAACACTGGAGGCGCCGGGCTTGGGGGGAGACAGAGGTACATGTACAAGTTTGAACTCGCCCAAATCATTTGTTGTCCGTACCGATTTTTTTTGTCAAACAGTTTTTTCTATTGTGCTCTAAAAATAAGTGGCATCAATTTCAAGTAATGGTGAAGGAACTCTTGCCAAACAGGCGTAAGGAGATAGTGTTTTGTCAAGAGTCCAGGGTTTTCGATAGTTTAAGGCAATTGCAGAAGGGAGGGAGTCGACTGAAGATCAACGACGAAGCGGAAGGTCTTCATCTTCAAGAACCGATGAAAATATCGAAAAAATCCGGGATCTTGTGCGTTCATATGGTCGCTTGATAGTCAGGATGACCGGGGAAGAATTAAATTTGACTCACACCACCGCTCATCAGATCAGGACCAACTGGGTGTTGCATCACGACAATGCTCCTTGTCACAAAGCAATAAACGAGTTTTTGGCCAGTAAAAACATTCATGTGGTTCATCGGCCTCCTTAACGTATGTCCTAAAAGTTTTGGCACCAAATTCATTGGTTTTAATTTTAACAAACACAAATAGAGTTGCCTTTGGAAACAAAAGTTTGTTTACTTACTTTACTGTCAGTTGACATTTATTTATTCCTGAAGTCTGTCGAATATTTCAGAATGAAAACGTTTCATGCAGAACCATTTATCGGACAATAGCGGACTGCGAGCATGGCATACCATGTCTAAATCTTCCAAAAAGTGGAAGACCACGTGCATTTACTGCACAGAGGTCAGAGAGATTGGTGAGAAGAGCAAAACATCAGATTGGAATGTACAAGGAGACTGGCTTGTCAATACAGATCTTCTAAGAGTACGATATCGTTGGAATTGTGGAGGAATGGTCTTAAATATCGAAAGAGACTTAAGTGCCCCAAATACTCTCAAGCATAACTCCTTCATATAATTACAAGATGCTGTCGTCAAATGAGGCGGGTACACTTTGCCAACGGAAAAATCATTATTTTAGATGACGAAAAGTATTTTACTTTTGAGTAATTCTGAAACAAAGGGAAACGACGGATTTTATACGGACCACGTAGAGTTATTCCCTGACAATGTTATATACAAACATAAAGCGAAATTTGTAGATGAACTTGTCTGGTGCTCAATTTCTAATAGAGGTGTATCAAAACCTTTTGTGGGAAGAGTGAAGGGTAAAGCTTTAAACAGTCAGAGCTATATTGATAACTGTCTTTCCAAATTGCTTCAGTTTGTCCAAGAACATGGTGCTAATGACCATACAATGTTTTGGCCAGACTTAGCAGCATTCCATTAACTCAAGAGATACCCAAAACTGGCTTCGTCAATACAACATACCTTTTGGTCCCAAAAACGATAATCCTTCAAACTTGCCGCAGACTCGCCCAATAGAGGATTTTTGGGCTTTACTGTCTAGCAAGGATTATCATGAAGGCTGGAAAGCCCAAGACGAAGAACAATTAAGACGGCGAATTTACGAAAAACTGAGAGAAATTCGAATAAAATTGCGTCTGGTAGAGCAGAATAGTCCACCCCACATACAGTGGAGTCCACTTATAATGAACTTGCTTATAATGGAAAATCCTCGGATATTACAGACTCGCTTAAAATAGACCCTCACTTATAGTGGACTATTTTAATCCATTTATGCGTGCTATTTTGGTAGTTCTCCGAAGCAGATTTAGCTGATGCAACCGTTTACGGCGGTTTGGCTTCGCAGTTATTCGAACTTGGCCACCAGTTTTATACTGTATTTATTGGAATTATTAACATGTCAAAAAGTGCGAAACGTGCGTTCACTTTACACGAAAAGTTCACAATAATTAGTGAGCTTGAGCAGGGTTCATCTCAAGCAAATATATGTGCTCGTATGGCTGTAAAAAAATCCACTGTGTCAAATATTTGGAAAAACCGTGACCAAATTAAAAATGACTGCAAACCAAACAGTCAAAAGAAAAAAATGCGGCTATCCGTGTATCCCCAAGTCCATGATATGCTGTTTAAATGGTTTCAACAAAAGCGTGCTAATGGACCTATGCTACAAATAGAGACCGAAGAATTTGGGAAATTGATTGGTGATTACTTCAAATGTAGTACCGGTTGGCTAGACAGGTTTAATTAAAGACATAACATTGTTTTTGGAAAAATGTGTGGCGAGTCAGCTTCAGTTGATAAGAACGTTACCAATGACTGGATTTCTCAAGTTTGGCCCGCAATATCCAGTGATTATTCAGATGATAACAAATTCAATGCAGATGAAACCGGGATATTTTATAGAATGCTACCAGATAAAACTCATAAATTAAAAGGTGAAACTTTCATTGGGGGGAAACTATCAAAAGAGCGAATAACTGTTATGATTTGTGCTAATGCTTCTGGTACTGAAAAACGGAAACTATTGATAATAGGTAAGTGAATGAATAGAAATTCATGTTCTAATTTTTTATATTCAATGGCAGTGCTGCAAAGAATTTATGACCTTTTTATTTTAAATCAATTCCCGTCGATTATGTTGGAAACAATAAAGCTTGGATGATTTCATCAATTTTTGAAAAATATTTAAAAAAGTGGGACGCTGAACTTGTTAATAAAATTGCAAATTTTTGCTCTTGGTCGATAACAGCCCCGCTCATCCAAATATTTCACTTAATAACATCAACCTTCAATTTTTTTTCACCCAATGTGAGATCAGTTTTGCAACCAATGGACCAGGGTGTCATTGTCTTAAACAAATGTATCGGAAACATATGTTGATGAAAATTATGGAGCTTCAAGAAGATATCAACATTTTACCAAAGCTGTCACCATTTTAGATGCTATAAATTTGCTTACTATTGCATGGGTATTGGTTACTCCAGAAACGATTCGTAATTGTTTTCGCCATGCTGGTTTAGTGAAAAATATAACTGAAATAGACAACGATTTTAATCTAGAAGATGAAATTCCATTAAGTGATTTACTGGAAATTAATAGTTTACCGAATATAGACAAATTTAACGAGCATGTAAATGTTGACAATAGTTTAATAGCAACACAGGAATTGTCAGACTCTAATTTGGTTAATGAAGGATCCGTTGATAACGAACAGGAAGATCAACTAGAAAACAACGACGAAGAAGAGTTTCCAGTGAGAACTAAAGAGGCATTAGACTGCGTGAAAAAGTTGCAACGTTATTTTCAGCAAGAAGAAAACAGTACAGACACACTTACCAAATTAAATAAAATTCAACTTGCTGATCTTGATAATTATACAAAAAATCAATCTGTTCAAATGAAAATTACTAGCTTTTTTACCAAATAATTTACGGTTTTTACACATACCTACTCAGAACGTATGCCTGTAATATGTGTATTAGATTCTGAAAAAATGCAAATTTCAAAATTACGTATAACTTTTTTGTACGTATCTTTATTTATGTAATACATGTTAAACAAACACGTTGTAAGCTTTTAATACGTTATTTCTGCTGCTTTTTTCATTAAAAAAATGTTTCTTTCAAGATGGTCATCCGCCCATAATAGACTATTTGTCACAATCCCGCCTAGTCCATTATAAGCGGATTGCACTGTAATTGGATAGTAAAGTTTAGTTAAGTATTGAGTTGTAATGTATGATAACTAGTTAGTGTTTAAATAAATTTCTTCATTAAAAAAAAATTTTTGTGTCAAAACCTTGAGGACATACGGTATTCGCCTGACTTGAGCTCTTGTGACTTTTTTCTCACGCCAGTTAAAAAATCACTTCAAGGAAACTTATTTTGGGAAGTTATTTTGAGGTTGACAATATAAAAATATATTTAAATGGAAAAATTACAAAAACAAAACAGTATCATCACTTAATTTACAGACCTCGTATCTGGAAAATAGTGAAAATTGTAATCAACTCGAAACTCGTTGCACTCCATTTCTTACCTGAATTTGCATTTTCGTTTGTACTTATTAGTGTTTTCAATACTTGTACATGTGAATAAATTATTGTATTTTATGCTCTTTTATTCGCAGTCAAAAAGTCAGCATGACCTTAAATTGTGATTTCACATCGAATTCTTCAATTCCATTCTACAGTTATTGATTATGACGTCACACCAACGTCAACCATACTTAACCATCTTAACTGACTGAAAGGAAAGCTTTGCTTTTGCATACTCCTGGAAACGCTAAGATTTAGCTGCTGAGTGCTAGTGAACGCAGTCGTTAATATGTTCTTCTATTTGGTTTGTTTGTTTTTTTTTAGGATTTATTCATCATGATTGATACAATTCCAATCTTTTAAAACAATTACATAACATACAGATATTCAGTAAAACAAAACTTGCATCTCTAAGAATTTTCACTGTCCATGAAATGTTCCTTTAGTTTTCATTTAGGTATATTTAACTTGCAAGTAGACTTTATATCATTATTTAGTTTATTAAAAAAAAAAGTGTGATTGATTACCTTATCAGTTCAGCATTTGGTACTCTCATGCTGGCCGCTCGGTCCAATCCTTTAGAATACTGAACCTGTGCAACTTCAAAGTCTGGATTTGAAGTACTTCTAGTCAAAGTGCTGCTAGAAGTTTCCATACTCAACGAAGATTGGTTATATAATGGGTGAGGCATATTGCATTGGTATTGGATGTATGTAGCAAGCAAGTTGTTCCGATGATGCTGATCCACGGTCAGTTCTGGATGGTTCTGAAATATCAAACATCGTGTTGAATAAGAAGGTCATTTTAATCAAAGCGGTATGTAAGTCTACCATTGGCTCTGTACAATGGCCCCTTGAGGAGCTAATACCGCTCCCTCATCCAGAAAAAATACAACTGAAAAACTGGCAAAAGAGGCATTTCACGTCAAGCGGATATCTAAAAAAAAGATGAGGTTTTAAAATTCGTTCATACTGGTACTCATTGTACATCTATTACGTGTAAAAGAAAAACCAGGTTTGTTTTTGGTAGCACATTCATTTACTTCAAAAAGAAGCCGTATTTAAAATTGGGAAGTCGGATGCGCATTCAGTAAGGAGAGATATACTAAGTGACCACACCCAGTTTAAATAGTTTTATTTTAATAAAAGTTGGTGAATGTATTTATCTTACTGTAAATAACAAGTGAAAAAATTTTCAGCCTTATCAGTTGGACATTCCGGTTTTTATACTGCTTTTTTTAATTCACTAACGCTCTAAAAATGAATATTTCAGCCGCAGTAAAGAATCAACGTTGGCGGATTTTGGTTCTTGACATCATTTACGATCGGTTACGATGCCTAGAGTACGGAGACCTGTACGATTTCGTCAACTTAGTGAGTTTGATAGGGACTGTATAGTGGGACTTCGGGAAGCTGGACTTTCTTTTCGGGCAGTTGCAGTTAGAGTGCAAAGAAGTGTAGACACTGTGGTTAGGTGTTGTCAGGCATGGCTTCGAGAAGGCCGTACGCATAGAGCAAGGGGCACTGGACGCTGCCGTAGAACAACAGACCGTGAAGATCGCCGCCTAAGATTATTGGCCTTAAGGGACCGTTTCTCCACTACCAGGTCCATTGCAAATGAATGGTTTGCAGAACACGGAAGACCTATTGGCATGCGAAGTGTTTACCGACGAATGATAAATTTTGGCTTGTTTTCATACCAGCCACACTGGGTCCTCTCTTTAACTCGAGAACACTGACGTAATCGCCTTGAGTGGTGCAGACAACGGTCACTCTGGGATCAGGAATGGAACAGTATTGTCTTTAGTGACGAGTCTCGATTTTGTTTAGGCATGCACGATGGTCGTGCCAGGGTTAGAAGGCGACGTGGTGAAAGGAGGAATCCACAGTTTTTTGTTGAAAGACATGTTCATCACACTGTTGGAGTTATGGTTTGGGGTGCTATAGCTTATGGTTCCAGGTCACCTTTAATCTTCATCAGAGGTAACATGAACGCGCAGCGTTATATCCACGAATATCTTGAATATATCTTGACACCCTGGCAGATCCAACTTTCCAACAAGATAATGCCCGACCACATGTTGCAAGAGTCACAATAGACTTCTTTCAACATAATGATGTCACATTGTTACCATGGCCACCAAGATCTCCCGACTTATCCCCAATTGAGCACGTGTGGGATATGATGGGTAGGAGATTGCTCAATTTGCAACGTCCTCCTCAGACTCTAGAAGCACTTCGAGAGGAGTTGGTGGTTGCCTGGAATAAGATACCACAGGAGGACATTGACCACCTGATCAGAAGCATGCCTAGGCGCGTTGGAGAATGCGTAGCACACCAGGGTGCATCCACACATTATTAAAGGTCAAAGGGCTTTAAAGCTGTGCAATCATTTTGAAATTTTTATCATATACTTATTATGCTTCATTATACAAAATTTTATTAAAATAAAACCATTTAAACTGGGTGTTCCGATTTATAAGTCACTTAGTATATTTATATGTAGCACTGAGTATGACGCTAAGTGCTTGTTCGTCGGCTAGTCTGTTGCAAAGGAATATTTAGCAAAAATACATTAATGTTAAAAGGATTTTTTTGATTTATTCATATACAGGGTGGCACAATGAAAAGGTCGCACCCCCATTTGTGACTCCCCTGGTATAATTTGGGAAAAACGCTCGGACACGTTAATTTTGATTTCTAGGAGGACGTCTTTTCATCTATAGCCGTACGATACAGAGTGATCGAAAAATAAGAAATTGCATTATACTGTAGATTTTTAAACGGATGACGAAATTTTTAGATTTTCGATAAAGTGTTTAGTAACTTTGGATAATAAATTTTATACCTATATTCAATCGTTGTGAAGCTATTTGAGTTTATAATATATTTTTAGATTCTCCGTGATGTTTTTAGTAACTGTTGTATAATAAAGGTTATACCTATCTTCAATCGTTTTGAAGCTAAAGTAAAAATTAATTTACAATAGTAGGTCAATGCGGTAATAAATGCTGAAAGTGGTGTCCATTTACCTCCATGCTATAATTAAGATATATTCCTAACATTTTCAATCATGTTTTTATTTGTCCACATTCAGCCGTAATCTTCAATGAAAAATGGGTGTCCAAACACTGTTGTACTGGAGCCACATAGTGAGGCGGTTCACTATCTTGTTGGAAATGAATGTAATTTTCATTATAATTAACGTCATTTTCTATTATTTCAGTAATTCGTGACTCTATTGTATTTTCTAACATGTCCAAGTACGTCTCGCCCGTCAAGTTTCAAGGAATAAAACAAGGTCCTACAATATGATTTCCGGCCCACACATTTATTTTTTCAAGATATCACGAGTGTACCTCTGGAAACAAATGTGGATTCGAGTCACTCCAATATCGAAAATTATGTCTATTACAGCACCATGTAAATAGAACGTACACTCATCCGAGAAATAAATATTAAGTAACAGATTTGCATGGACAAGTTTTATCTTGTATGGGTGAAATTTATTGTCTTTCAAAATTCGTTTTACTGCTGAGCGTGTATATCCTAAAGAAGTAGCCAGACCACGAGTACGCGGTGTTGTCAAGTGCTACGTGTCCCCAAACTGCTATTTCTGCGGCATAAACTGGGCGATTTTCTCAATGGTGGTTACGGCGAACATCAAACACAGATCCAGTTTCTTCGAATTTTCTTATCAACTTAGCCTCATACTTATCGTTAATATTTTTGTCTGGATGTAACGCATTAAACAACAGGACAGTAGTTCTTGGAATACTCCCATTTTGGTAATACAGTTTTGTTATTTCTACCCGTTCTTGAATTTAATAAGTCATTGTTTAATATTTATCACAAGTAAGTAGGTATCTTAACAATTTGAAATGGAAGACAAAGTTTTTCTGTGACATACGATGCCACTGACTGATACTAAATGTTCTTGCTGGTATCCATGACTATTATTATAAACTCACATAGCTTCACAACGAAGATTGGTATAAACTTTATCATACAAAAGTTACTGAATACTTCATGGATAATCTAAAAATTATAAAAATAGGGGCCTCCATGAAAACCTAAAGTATGGGGTTGTCCAAAACGGACGCAGGAAAGTAAACGCATATTAAAACAAGAAAGAATGATATTCAAATCAAGTTGGGTACTTTATTATGAAGGTTCATTTATACCATTTATGTATGAAAAATAATATCACTCAAATGTTCACCACGACTGGATTTACAGACGTCCACGCGATGGTCGAAATTTTCAATGACATTTTGCAACATGGTCGGTTCTATGGCATTTATCTCGGCAATGATGTTGTTTTTGAGTTCTTGGAGGGTGGCTGGTTTGTTGACGTAGACTTTGCTTTTCAAATATCCCCATAAACAGAAGTCCAAGGGAGTCAAATCGCACGTTCTTGGTGGCTATGGCACATTTCCTCTGCGCGAAATCACGCGATCACCGAAGAAGGACTGCAATCGATGGATATTGACGTTGGTTGGATGGCATGTTGCACCGTCTTGTTGGAAATAAACATCATCCATATCCATTCCTTCAAGTTGCGGCAAAAAATAGTCCTCTATCATCACGTGATATCGCTCAGAATTGACGGTAACGGCGTCCCCGGCCGCATTTTCGAAAAAGTAAGGTCCGATGATGCCTTTTGACCACAATGCACACCACACAGTCACTTTTTGAGGATGCATCGGCTGCTCTTGATACTCACGGGGATTTTCGTTCGCCCAGATGCGGCAGTTTTGCTTGTTTACCGTTCCATTCAAAGTGAAATGCGCTTCGTCGCTGAACATGATTTTTGATGAAAAATTGGCATCAATTTGGCGGTGTTCAAGGAGCCAATCTGAGAACGTTCGGCGCGAAAAATGGTCGGCCCGACGCCGCTCTTGCGTCAATTGGATCTTGTAGGCGTGTACATTCAAATCCTTGTGGAGAATGCGGAGCAAACTGGTTCTCGAAATGCCCAATTCTTGGGATCGACGCGTTGTTGATTGTTTCGGATCGTCTCTAACACTCTCCTTCACAACAGCAATATTTTCCGATGTGCGAACGCTCCTTGGCCGGCCAGAGCCTGGCAGATTTGTCACAGAACCTGTTGCCTCGAATTTACGCACCAGACGACCGATGGTTGTTTCGTTTGGGCAGTTGTTGCGACCGAAATGTTCACGAAGCGCGCGAAACGTGTTTTTTATTTTTGCACCATTTTTGTAGTGCTCTTGAATAACTTTAATGCGGTCTTCAATCGAATACGACTCCATAGCGATCAATGGTAAACATTCAACTAACAAAATGACATGTCGGTGACAGAAAACAAAGATGGCGTCTATGTCAAATTGACGTTTACTTTCCTGCGTCCCTATTGGACAACCCTTTATAACGCAACATCTTTTTTTTTTGATCGCCCAGGATTGCACGACTATAGATGAAAAGGCGTCCTCCTAGAAATTTGGGCCTCCCTGTATATAATTTTGCATGAAATTATTTCTTTTTCTACAAGATGCCTATGTAACAGTTTTTGCGGACTGGAAAACATTTTTGAAACATAGTATTACAATTTCTATCCAAATGAAAATATGTATATTCAAAATCATTACTAGAGCTAAAAAATAATCATATTACAGCCTTTTAATGCAATAGTCGCAAACCAGTCGATCTAAACAAGCGCCTAATGTCATACCCTGTGCGACATGTACCAATGTACATAAAAATATGTACCTCCTTGATTAATGTGCATACCATTTCAAAACTTCTGGTGTATTTCAAACATACCTTGGGCTATATTTTGAAGTAAAAACTCGAAAATAAAAAATGCGAAGTTACCTTAATTTTAGTTTGAAATTTTTACTTCCGGTTTAGCACCTTGAGTTTTTTTATGAATTTCAAATTTAGTTTTTTTTATCAAAAAGAACACAAAATTTCGTATGTTTCATATCCCAATAATACTTGTCAATTCGGAAAAAAAAAACAATTTCAAATACGACTTTTATTTCGAAGCCCGTCACTTAACAAATGAACGTGTCACAAAAATAAATCGTGTTTTTTCATTCACTCTTACTAGAAACAGGCTCAATACGAGAGAATTTTAATTTCTTACTTTTTTTCGGTGTCATGGACAATAAAAATTCTTGAAGATGCAAATTTTGTATTTTTCTGAATGTCTGTATGTTATGTAATTGTTTAGTTTTTTAGAAGAATGTAATTGTAGCAATCATGCTAGATAAATCTTAAACAAACAAACTTTACGTGAAATACCCCAAAAGGGTTTATGTACAATGACAAATTAAATGTGTCATTATAACTATTATAGTTAGATCTACATAATGTTAGTGGGTTGACTTTCTTTATATACTAGATGCCTTATTAGCTCAATAAAATTTAACGAAAAATGGTTAAACGAGCTTTTACATTATTTAATACTAATGTATGCTTCAGTGGCTTAAGATGATTTTTCCCACACTAACATTTTCAAATCAGCTTCAAATTGCGTAAGTCTACCCGAATTTGAAAATCAAATGTCTGTTTTCGATCCTTGATGGAGTTCGGAGTATCGAAGTCTTAGGGGAGCAACTATTATTGCATTGAAAACATGAATACACGAAGTCTGTAAATTAAGTGATGAGAGTGGAAACGCAGCGTTCGATCTGGCAACACTGGACGCGCCGAGCTTGGAGGGGTGACAGGGAACACGTGATCCGTCTTCAGTACAAGTTTGAGATCGCTCGAGTCATTTGGTTTTCCGTAGCGATTTTTTTTTGTGAAACTGTTTTTTCTAATGTGTTCTAAAAATGAGTGACATCAATTTTGAGTAGCTATGTGCTCATCACTTAATTTACAGACCTCGTCTTAATGGGAAAAGGATACAAAAAAGAGGAAACCGGTAGAGCAGATCTGAAAACATTTGTTACATTGACACTTTCACTTTGACATTTTGCATTGCCTAGCTTACTTCTGCGGCTCTATCGGTTGCACTTTTCCTCCATAAAGAAGTACGATACTAAGTTTAGTATCCTAGGTGACTATTAATTACTAAAGTCGATATTAGTGTACGATGAGCCTCAATGTTCAAAGAATTTTCCTTATGAACCATACTTACAGAAAGTTTGTCCAGGAGATAACACAATGCTTCAAAGCATGTATGCCCGATATTCACTGTCTGACCGGACATTCGTGGTGGTTGAACTAGAAGCTCCAATATATTGTCGAATATCACAGGTAAAAACTTTACAATGGTCTCGGGCTTGGCTCCTGATAATCCCAACATTGCCATTCTACAAGAAAAATTCGTAGTTAATAACAAAGTCTTTTAACCAGTTCATAAATCTACAATGCACACTCTATGTGCCGACGTTTGTGTAAGCTGACACATATACATTTTTATAGTTTTACCTCGCCATCTCGAAAGTCTTTTCAATTTGTATGAATCTTCTATAACTATGCTTGTTTTGTTACTGTCAGTATCAACTCACTTGTTATAGGTTTCTTCTGGAGGTAATCTGAATGTGGAGGTTATCAGTGGAAAAAAAGATGAAAGCTCGGGGGAATTTTCAATAGTTGATAGTTTTAAAATCTCCAAATTTCTTCCAAAATCAATCAACGCCTAATTTTAAATAAAACCTTTCAAAATGATTTGCCATTTAATAATAAAATAATTCCGTCCTAATCGAACCTCATCGGTCCAGTTTTTTATTCGTCGACTATGTGTTCCCTTCACTGTTGTTTAAAAAACTCCAGACGATGAAGATAAAATTCTTCGAAAGCTTGAGAATTTAAGTTATAAGAGTGTACTTTTGCAATATTTTGCCTTCTACCCAAAGAAATTAAAGGATATATATATATATATACAAGGTTTGTCCGGAAAGTAATAGGACTGAATCGATTTAAAAAAATTTATTGAGCCAATCGTTACAGTTCTTTAAAAACTTTCAAAATAGGCTCCTTCTGCGTCGATGCAGCGCTGCCAGTGCGATTTCCAAGCATTGAAGGCGTTTCGGAATGCATTCTCCGGAATAGCCTTGAGAGCCGCGGTGCATGCTGCTTGGATCCCCTCTGTCGTCTCAAAATGCTTGCGTTTCATCGGCCTTTTCAGGCGAGGAAACAAAAAAAAGTCCGGGGGGGCACATCTGGGCTGTAGGGCGGCTGCGGAAGCGTTGGGATGCCGGCCTTGGACAGGTAGCTGCATGACCCTTCGTTTGAGTCTTCTGCGCACTTCCACGTAAAACTTGGCGTTGACGGTTTGTCCAGGAGGAACAAATTCATGGTGGACGATGTCTTTGATGTAAAAAAAGACAATGAGCATCGTTTTCACTTTGGATTTGCTCATTCTTCCCTTTTTTGGGCGAGGAGACGCCGTCGTGTGCCACTCGGAAGATTGCCTCTTTGTCTCGGGATCATACTCAAAGATCCACGACTCGTCACCTGTGATTACGTTATTCAAAAATTAGGGGTCACTTTCACACATGTTCAAATTTTCTTGGCACACTTTCTGGTCGTCAGTGAGCACTTTTGGGACCATCTTCGCGCACACCTTGCGCATGTTCAAATGCTGTGTCACAAGGTCTTGAACCACAGATTTTGGTAAATTTAACATCTGGGCAATTAAACGAATACTTAGTCGACGGTCTGAGTTCAAAACTTTGCGCGCACGAGTCACATTATCGGTGTTTGTCGAAGTCGAAGGTCTTAAAAATGGCAGGAGCTTTGAGAAAAGTGTATCTTTCTAAAAGGGCATTATGTTGAAAAATAAAAACAATTTTTTTGGAAAAAATGGTGTCTTCCTTTCTAACACGGGTGCTTATTGAACCGGCCTCGTATTCTGGTATGCATTTAATGTACGGATTGGCAAGATGATGTGCAGTAAAAACAAATATCTCGAAAACTATTAGCAACAAGTGAACCTTTTTTGTTGTGGAAATACGAGAAAATAAGATTTTTCGGTTCGTTGTTGTATACAGGGTAGCACAAAAAAGTTATGATAAGTTATTTACTGAAATAGTGCTGTAAGTGGCGCCCTCTACAAGTTCGGCCATAAGAAAACGTTTAACCTTGTCTCTTAGGCCATAATTGCCGACCTTTTGATTTTCACAGGCTGTACGTAGATCGCCGTTGACTGAAATTTGTAAGTTATGTACTGACCTTAATTCGTTCTCGGACCCGACCTCACCTAACCTGGCAGGTATGATGCCAGTGTGTACGAAATCGTAAGCGGTGAAAAACCTCTCGACAGGAGGGTCGTGTGTATGAACAGAAGAGGCGGTGTCCAAGGTAACCGTGAAAAGTCCTTTGTGATTGTCCAACCACTTTGTTCCTGGCAAACAGACGTCCGGAGGAATGTAGCTGTAGTTAGGTGGTGGTGGGTCCAGCATTACGGGTAAGCAGAATTCTCCAGACACTAAGCGACCGTCACGTAGAAGTGGAAACCACTGAAAAAGGCAAAGGAGCCAAATAATAATTAGAATATTTTTTCACATCAATTATAAATTGTGAATAGGTTGATATGCCACAAAGGAAAAATATCCGTGTGTGTGGATATCATTCTAACACATAATAATATCAATAGCTAGCCACTCGAATAAATCTATTTTTAATAATGATATTCGTTTTTGTTTCAATATATCTTTGTAAGTTATGACATTATGTTGTATATAAATGATTTCAACATTAGATATTCCTTTTTTTGGTGTTGCAATAATTATTTGTTTATTTTTATTTCTAGTATCATATTCATAGTTTTTATAAATGATCGAATGTTTGTTTTTATGGAATTCCAATATAACGTTATTTCTTTTACATTCAAAAGTTTTGATTCTATCAACAGCGATTTGGGAGGAAATGACAAGGTTTGTTATGCGTTGATTTTATGAATAATTTTTGTATTATTTGTAAAGAATTTAGATGGTTGTTATTAATATTAATAATAATTTCATAGGTTATGTGGCACTCAACTTATGTTTGATGCAAAATGTTTAATTGAGTTTCAAATTTGTCTCTAATATGTGAACTTATACAGGGTGTAAACGGTATGGTAGTCATTATTGAAATGGGTAATAGGGGGGGTCAAAACAAGTCAAAAAGTTCATATGACCCATGGTCCAAAAGTCAATAGATTTTTGTCTAAATGGTTTTATAGTTTACAACTTTAAGTGCTTTATATTGACCACAATCTTACTCATTTTTATAATCTAATCTAAAACATTTTTAAATTGGATAATTAACAAATAAATGGCATTAAGTTTTTCTAAGTTAAGCCAAAATTTGTAGTCAGTAAGCAAGTTTCATTAAATTGAATATTTAAAACACACATGACAACAGCGTGTCGGTCATCATCGCTCTTATCGAACCGGCAAGCGATCACAAACGGTAACAGTGGTTAGTAATACTAACTTAGCATGTTGTTTTGTTTTTGTTACGTCGAAAAAAATTTTACTGTGGCTGAAATAATAAATAGACAACTTCGAGGACCCAGAGTAAGAAAAAACTGGGTTCGTCGTAATGAAGTTTGTGTGGAAAGTGAAGGACGACATTTTGCCACCTTCTTTAGATACAAAAAAAGTGCAGTGTGGTTTTTAAAAAGAAAAACAATGTATGTATCAAAATTGTGTTCCCTATTTATAAGTGGATTTTTTAAATACGTTCAATAAACTTTCACACACCAGGTGAAGCGCTGAGACAGTTAGTGGTAAGTCCGTTTTTTTTAATTGTTTGCATTTTACGAGTACATTATCAAATAATGAAATAATACCTAAGAGCCAAAAATAACAAACTCCATCTTTATTTACACTGCGTTCCGTCGTAATTTGCAATGGGCATTGCGGCGTTGTCAGATTTTATTTTACTTTAAAGTCCTTTTTCTCTTTAAAAAAATGCCCATGTTATGTAAAACTTTTGCTTCTTTTAACCCCTCTATCACCCATTTAAATAATGATTATCATAACGTTTACACCCTGTATAACAATTCCGAGAAGATTATGATTTAGTTTGCGTGATATACTCGTATATGCATTTTTGAGATTTGTTTCCTTTATTTGGCGGATTATATAGCGGTTAATTATTTGTGTAAGAGATGAAGGGAACAAAATAAGTCCTTTATAGTTTGTTATCTGTACTAAATCTTTCTCAATTTCTTCTTTTAATGTTGTCCAAGCTTTGGCTTTATGGATGGTGGTGGTGTCATCTACAAATTCTATTTTTCATGTCGTTGAATTATAAGTAAGTTGTGAGTTAAAAGAGTACATTTTGCATAATTATATATATATATATACAGGGTAATGTGTAGTGAAACGAGAGCGACCAAGTAAAAAAAAATAAAGAAAAAAGTACTCACTCTCCAGTTGACGAGAGTACGTCTCTGCCCGAAATCATACCGCTCCAACAGAAAATGAAATCAGCTGATGCGCTACCGAGCGGACGCCGGCGGTGGTGCAGACCAGTAGACCACGAACAGAGGTAACAAATATGACCATCGTGCAGAAACCACATTGATTGTCTTACACTTAATGGCACATCTTCTAACAAGGAAGGCAAAATGTTGCGTAAAAAGTCTAGGTATTGCATCCCGTCCAATCGATTTGGGAGAATAAATGGTCCAATGAGGATACCTTTCACCATGCCAGCCCAAACATTCACCGAAAATGTTTGTTGAAAATGTGCCCGACGGACAGCGTGCGGTTTTTCTACTGACCAAACATGAGTGTTGCGAAAGTTATTCACCCCATTACGCGTGAACGTAGATTCGTCTGTCACCAATATGCACTTCGAAAAGTCCGGATTATTGTCATGTTGATGCAACAACCACTCACAAAACCGCACTCTTGCTGGAAAATCGTCAGGTTGAAGGGCTTGTACACGTTTTACGTGAAACGGATACAGCCCCTCTTCTCGCAGCGTTTACCACACTTTAGTTTTTGATACTTGCACTTCTCTAGCCACGTCTCTAGTGCTTGTTGTTTTTTGAAACGCAATCGATTGTACCGGTTCGTTTACCTCTACACGCGTGACCGTAACCGTCGGTCGAAGGTTGCATACTGATCTGACACACTGACCCCGACCCCCGACACAGTTCTGTCGTCGGGTTGAGCTAGTGTCCTAGTACCAGTTGGGGATGTCGCGAGTCGCGACTACAGGACGGTATTCAGATATTTTTGGTGTTGCAGAGCCCTTTATCTCGGTTCGCTTAAGACATTGGTGTATATGGTACTAAGAAAAATTGCTTATGTTTTCAAGATCTACACGTCGTGTAAAGGAAAACTCCAACTTTGCGGACACCCTGTATATATATATATACAGGGTGTTCCATAATTATTGCGACAAAATGATAGGGGTTGTAGAGGGCATAAAAATATGCAATTTTGCCTTATAAACCACTGTTCGTAAATATGCCGTTTGAGCACTACCGCTAATTTTACCTTAAGAGCTCATAGGAGAAACAAAAATTTCACCAGCTGCAAAATGTTCGTCTAGCACATTTCATGGTCTCGCCGGTTTGTAAAAAAAAGCCTGCTGAGTTTACATTTTTGTTATCGTAAATTCTCCACACCGATTCATTTAATTTATCTGAGTGGTGCGTCAAACTAGATAGTAAATAACAGTACCTTATTGTTAAAATGCAGCGTTATTCGTATGCGGAACTTACGGATATGCATTTAATTTACGAAGAAGCTGGTGGTAGCGGAAGACGAGCCTCGCGAATCTACGCCCAATGGTTTCCAGAACGTCCTCATCCGCATCACGCCATTTTTGCAAGGCAACCAAACTTTGGTCGCTACGTTTTGTTCACTGACGAGTCCTGTTTTACAAAGGACGGTTATTTTAATAGCCGTAACAGTCACATTTGGGATGAAGAAAACCCTCATGTCATAGCCCTCCATAGAGACCAACATCAGTTTTCAATTAACATCTGGTGCGGCATCGTGGACGAGCATATCATCGGGCCATATTTGCTTCCACCACGTTTGGATGGGCATGCTTATGGTCGATTCTTACAGCATGTGCTACCGGAACTATTAGAAAATGTGCCGCTGAACATAAGAGCCAACATGTGGTTTCAACACGATGGCGCTCCAGCCCACTTTTCTATACAAGTGCGGCAGTACTTGGATGAAATTTCCAAATAGGTGGATAGGCCGAGGTGGCCCTGTGCCTTGGCCTGAGCGGTCACCCGACCTGACCCCACTGGATTATTTTCTCTGGGGCCATCTGAAAGCTTTAGTGTACGAAACTCCTGTTCCCAACCAACAAGAGCTACTGGGAAGAGTGATGGCCGCGTCCGCACATGTTCAGGACATACCGGGGGTATGCCACAGAGTTCGCCGATCATTGAACAATCGTGCACAGCTGTGTATTGAGCAAGGTGGAGGACACTTTGAGCAATTACTGTAGGTAAGCTGTTTCAAGAAACTGATCTTTTTTTTTGTTGCAGCCCAAACGGCATATTTCCGAACAGGGGTTTATAAGGCAAAATTGTTTATTTTGATGCCCTCTACAACCCCTATTATTTTGTCGCAATAATTATGGAACACCCTGTATATATACATATAAGGTATATAACAAATAGAAAAATAATGAGCAAAATCCGCAAAAAGAAGCAAAGTGAACTCGAACAGAGAGTAGGATAGGTAACCCGAGCAATACACATTTCTGCTTGTTGGCTTCATCGGAACAACTGTGGATTGGATTACTCGTACAGGAAAGGAGGTCGTTGATATGTAAGAGCAACAGTGTCGGAGCCAAGACCAATCCCTGGGGAACACTCGCGTTGACGTTGTGCGATGAAGACGAGAGCTTGTCAATTACGACGGATATCTTGCGGCCAGATAAAAAGTCAGCCAGCCGTCTGCAAAGCTTCTCTGGGAGGCCAAAGAATGGAAGTTTGCATAAGAGAGCAGCGTGCCACAGCTTATCGAGCACTTTCGTGATATCAAGAGCAACGAAATGAGCTACACCATAAGACTGTATGAGTTTACTCCACAATTGCGTCACGTCAGCTAGTAAGTCCCCTGTGGATCGCTGGTGACGGAAACCACACTGCCTTTCGCTAATCAAGCCGTCACGTTTAAGCTCACTATGCTCATTGAAAACACCAAGGTGAACTACCTCTGAAGCAGGGTGATTGATGTTCAGGAAGTCGATCTTGACAGCAAGGTATTCAAGTACTTGAGGTCCGAGGGAGAGCGATAAAGGCAGCAAATAAATTTGGGTGATGTTTTGGAGTTAAGACGAAGCCACAGAGTATCCTTCCGGTCTGATCCCAAAGAAACATCTCTGGCGCAGGGAAGACTGCTGCGGACAAAAGCCACAACTCCCCCGTTCTTTCTCAGATTGGAGTGCACCTCGTAATTAAAAAGCATGACGGGACGATTGAATTGCAGTTAGTAATCAACGGCATCAATGTTGCTGTTGATCCCGCAGATGTTCGTGAAACAAATTGGAATGAGTTTACGTCCCGAATTCTTAGTGCTCGAGGGATCCATCATCATTAATTTCTTTGTTGGAGAAGTTGGCCGTCTGCGTAGCTTAGGTATGGGGACATTTATACGACATTTTGGGAAAAGCTAGAGGCTTGTACTACCTCGGTCGACTGGTCCTTGTCTACCACCTTTTTTTTTGCGTGTTAATGATGTGACTTGTACCGCCACCCGGCAATCGGTACTGAGGTATTCCTTAACGCGTGTACAATCACTTGAACGGGAAGAAGTTGTACTAAATACAACAACTTCCGGAACAAGCATTTGCCACGGCCCCGATCAGAAGGGATCGGACATGCATCTATTGCTTATCCAAGAATTAACCCCGGGGCTGTTGAAATAGATTTTTACAGATCTACATATCCATGTATTAAACAGATATAATTATATGCACTTACAGTATATCCAACGGGTGTGTCGACAGTGTTCTGGTCAATCTTCCTCTGACAGGAAATATGATAAAAGGTAAACAGCAAATGATGATGATCCCCAAGTGCAGCTGGTAGTTTAATTTTTACTTCGTCGTAGAAATACGGATTCTTGCAATGATAAGTTACTGCCGTGTAAGCATCATTAGTCATTTCTGGACAGTGTGACTTTCCAAAGATGCTATAAATAGCGTATTTTTCCTCTTCTCCCGCCATGACCTTGAAGAAAGTAAAACTGTCATAGTCCAAAAATAGAACGCTTTTATTGGTTCACTGATAGTTAAAATATTTGATCACAACATCAACAATTCACACACATTAAATTATATTTTTTGCACAGTATACAGGGTGGCCCAACGGAAAGGTCGCACCCCTATTTGTGACTATCCTGGTATATTTTGGAATAAAAACGCTCGGCCACGTCAATTTTGATTTCTAGCGAGACGTCTTTTCATCTATAGCCGTACAATACAGGGTGATCCAAAAATAAGATACTGCGTTGCACTTTGAATTTTTAAGTGGAAACCCACTTCTTTTTTTAATTTTTAGATTTTCTATGAAGTTTTTAGTAACTTTTATATAATAATGTTCATACCTATCTTCAATCTAAAAACTTATTTTTAAATCACCCTGTTTGTACAGCTATAGATGAAAAGACGTCCCCCTAGAAATCAAAATTGACGTGTCCGAGCGTTTTTCCCAAAATATACCAGGAGAGTCACAAATGGGGGTGCGACCTTTTCGTTGGACCACCTAGTATATTGATAGAAAATTAAAGTTTGAGGATTACTATGGATACATTATTTCAAAATACAAATTATTAAAAAAATACTTTTATAGGGCTTCTCATAGTCTTAGTGCATATCACAAAAAATAGTTTATAATACAGTTATTCCAAAGCATTGTTCAACTATACTAAGTGACATATAAATCCGAACACCCAGTTTAAATGGTTTTATTTTAATAAAAGTTGGTGAATGTATTTATCTTACTGTAAATAACAAGTGAAAAAATTTTCAGCCTTATCAGTTGGACATTCCGGTTTTTATACTGCTTTTTTTAAATTCACTAACGCTCTAAAAATGAATATTTCAGCAGCAGTAAAGAATCAACGTTGGCGGATTTTGGTTCTTGACATCCTTTACGATCGGTTACGATGCCTAGAGTACGGAGACCTGTACGATTTCGTCAACTTAGTGAGTTTGATAGGGGCCGTATAGTGGGACTTCGGGAAGCTGGACTTTCTTTTCGGGCAATTGCAGTTAGAGTGCAAAGAAGTGTAGACACTGTGGGTAGATGTTGACAGGCATGGCTTCGAGAAGGCCGCACGCAAAGAGCAAGGGGCACTGGCCGCCGCCGTAGAACAAGAGACCGTGAAGATCGCCGCCTAAGATTATTGGCCTTAAGGGACCGTTTCTCCACTACCAGGTCCATTGCAAATGAATGGTTTGCAGAACACGGAAGACCTATTGGCATACGAAGTGTTTACCGACGAATGAGAAGTTTTGGCTTGTTTTCATACCGGCCACACCTTTAACTCGAGAACACCGACGTAATCGCCTTGAGTGGTGCAGACAACGGTCACTCTGGGATCAGGAATGGAACAGTATTGTCTTTAGTGACGAGTCTCGATTTTGTTTAGGCAGGCACGATGGTCGTGCCAGGGTTAGAAGGCGACGTGGTGAAAGGAGGAATCCACAGTTTTTTGTTGAAAGACATGTTCATCACACTGTTGGAGTTATGGTTTGGGGTGCTATAGCTTATGGTTCCAGGTCATCTTTAATCTTCATCAGAGGTAACATGAACGCGCAGCGTTATATCCACGAAGTTCTAGAACCCCATCTTTTACCCTATCTTGACACCCTGGCAGATCCAACTTTCCAACAAGATAATGCCCGACCACATGTTGCAAGAGTCACAATAGACTTATTTCAACATAATGATGTCACATTGTTACCATGGCCACCAAGATCTCCCGACTTATTCCCAATAGAGCACGTGTGGGATATGATGGGTAGGAGATTGCTCAATTTGCAACGTCCTCCTCAGACTCTAGAAGCACTTCGAGAGGAGTTGGTGGTTGCCTGGAATGAGATACCACAGGAGGACATTGACCACCTGATCAGAAGCATGCCTAGGCGCGTTGGAGAATGCGTAGCACATCAGGGTGCATCCACACATTATTAAAGGTCAAAGGGCTTTAAAGCAGTGCAATCATTTTGAAATTTTTATCATTTACTTATTATGCTTCATTAAGTACTTATACAAAATTTTATTAAAATAAAACCATTTAAACTGGGTGTTCGGATTTATATGTCACTTAGTATATCTTGTTCACTACCCATGAAGCGCCATTCTCAAAATTGGAAACAAAAGCTATAAGAATAATATTGAATAAAAATACGTACACCAAAATGAAATCGATGTTTAAGAAATGCAGTGGTTGAAGATACAAAAATTCAGATCGTATTTGGTTCTTATTTTTATATTTTAAAAATAAAAAGTCATTTAGAATATTAAATAAAATTGAATAATCTTTACTACAATTATTATACAAGAGGTAATATAGATTTCCATTTACAAAATGCTATAGTAATATAACCAGCAAATCAATATTTCAGAGGATTAATTGAATTGAATAAACCAAATAATGATATTAAAGTCTACTTATAATTTAAAGATGTTTGAAAGAAAATTGAAGGAATATTTCATGGGCAGTGGAAATTTGTAGATATGCAAGTTTGGTTTTTCTAAATATATGTATGTTAAGAAATTGTTGTAGTTTTTTTGAAAAATGTAATTGTAGTCAAGCTAAATAAAAAAACTCTTAAGTAAACATACCAAAAATTGAAGATACTTGTCTCAAGAGATGCAACAGTTGATAATAGATGCATGCGGATCACAGTCCTGATCAAAACGGTAAACACATTATTTCAAAAATGATAAAAACATGGTTTCTGGAATACGAGCTGTTTATTGATAAGCTTTGCCTTCCTTATTCTAATATTTACCTGAATTTTCACGGCCAAGTTTCTTGCTGATCCAGTTCTATTACAGAAATTTAACTCCTTAAGACTGACAAATAACAGATTCCTGTACGTATAATGCGGAGTTAAAATTTCTTTCACCGGAAACTCCAATATTTCCTTTATTGGTCTGCATTTTTCATCCGGATAAGGTCGCACCTTAGCTAATTCAGTGGTGAGACAGTTTTTCACTTCAGGCGGACACGGAGATATTTCCAACTTCAAGGTCGCTAATTACAAAATAAAAATAATAACAATTATAAATATTTAAGTTCTTTGGAAACGGTTTGACTGATGCTAATTAAGTATGTACCGTAAATTTAACAGACTATTCTTTGAGTAATTTTAAGATAAAAAGATCATATAAACAGGTCCGAAAATATATCGTTCCCAAGATAAAATTTAAAATAAAGTTTTTTCGTAAATATCTCAAATATCGTTTACGTAATTTTGTTGTAATTTGGCGGTGGCATTTATAACTTTAAGAAGCTGTAGCTATATTTTGAAAGTGTGATACAAACCTGGAATGCATTTGAGCTTCTTGATCACCAATGTCGATCGTTTCAGCTCCTGAAGATACTTGTACAAATCGTCGTCTTTTAGTTTATCACATTCCTGTTTGAAAAACGAAGACATAGTGAGCGTGATAGGTCTGAAAGTATCAAGACCCACAGCCAAGTGGTCCGGAGACCAGGATCTACGCTTATTCTGTCGTTCCAGAGAGCCCCTTCTGGTTAAAGTGCCCATGTCACTTGCTTTGCGACGAAGGTTCTCTAGTCCGCTTGAAGATTTACGATCTAAAATGATTGAAATAACATGAAACGGTGCTATACTAAATTCATTTTCGAGGTGCAGTAGATGTAAATATGATGTATTATGTAAACAGGGTTTTTTTGCCAAGGGGAAAGCTTCCGACAATATGATGCAACTTAAATGAAGTAAATAAAAAGATCTGCTAAATAAAAAAAATGTATGTATGTATGTAGGGCTGGGGGTAGTGTTCACCCTTCTCGATATTAGAACATCTAGCAAAACGTATGCGTTTCAAATTTTGCATAGAGGTAAATCATGTCCAATCGACTTGTCTTAAAATACGTGGTACTTCTATGTTCCCGGAATATTGGAACACCCTGTATGCTATGCTTGGAAAATTTTATTTCAAACGTGGAGAAAAAGCTTCATCAACAGCATTTTTCATTTTTACCTAAGCTGTTTGTATTTGATCCACTTCCATAATCTCTATCTGAGTCTTTCTCAAGGAGATTTCCTCCATTTATGACGTTAAATAGATTTACAGCAGTCCAAGCGAAAGCTTGTCTGTATTTTCCAAGTCGTTCACATACGGACACTGCAACTGATTTCAGTTTATCACGATTCTGAAAAAGACATATTAGATTATTCATATACTAATTCACACAGTCATGAAAAAGACGTATGTCAAACTGGAGCCAATTTGTTACCATCTAATTGTTGTATTAAGCATTCTAGAATGCAGGAATTACATTTAAACATAATCTAAGCAAGTAACTTGGTAAAAAAAATCATAAGCTTTTTTGCAACTCTACTGAAATTGTGCTTAAATTAAATGATGTATACTCAAAACTGCTTTTTTAAATTGCCCATCTAATAATAGCGGTTTCTTCAAGAAACAATCTTCTATCATATTTCATTTCAGTATACGAGGGATGTCTTTTAAGTTTTGCATATAGAAATATAGTAGGCCGCGCGGATCGAACGTCAGTACTGAATCTTAACCTCACTCTTTAGTAAACTTAAATTCAAAGTTTCACAACGATAAGTGCAGTGTTCTCACTACAGTGAATTTTTAAGTGTCACCAAGTTATTAGAAAAATGGAACTCGACCGAAAACCTTTTCGCGCCATAATTTATTACAACTTTAAGAGACAATTATCGCAACAAGAATGTCTTGCTGAGTTACTGTCTGTTTTCGGCAACGAAGCGCCACATCAGTCGACAATTTCCCGTTGGTATGGAGAATTCAAAAGTGGACGGGTGAGACTTAGCGACGATCACATGGTGGGTGGACCAAAAACGGCATTCACCCAGGAAAACGTCGATGCTGTGCGCAAACTCATCATTGAAGATAGACATGTGACATATCGCGAGATTGAGGCGTTCTTGAAGATCTCAAAGACCTCAATTCAAAAAAATGTACATGAAGAATTAGGAGTAAGAAAATTAGTTTCTCGTTGGATACCCCACCTGTTGACTGAAGAGCAGAAAGCAGCCAGGGTTAATTGGTGTCAAAAAACGCTTGACCGTTTCAATTCCGGAAACTCAAAAAATGTGTACAGCATTGTTAGTGGTGACGAATCGTGGATTTCCTGTTATGAACCAGAAAATAAACGACAGTCGGCTGTTTGGGTGTTCCAAGGTGAAGAAACGCCAACAAATGTCATCCGTTCTCGAAGTGTTTCGTATACCACCATTTGTTTGCCAAAAGTCATCACCGAGCTTCGAAAAATCAACCCCGAAAGAAGAATCATCCTCCACCAAGAAATGCAAGCTTGCACAGAGCCCAAAAAACCAGGCAGTATTTAACGGAAGAAAACGTGGCATTATTGGACCATCCTCCCTCCATATAGTCCCGATCTAAGTCCTAACTTACTTTCCCGAAAATTAAAAACAGAATGCGTGGTCAAAGGTTCCAGTCACCAGAAGAAGCAGTTGACGCATTCAAAAATGCCGTTTTGGATCTGCCAGCAAACGAGTGGAATAAGTCCTTCGAAAATTGGTCCGAGCGCATGCAGATGTGTATTAATCTTCGTGGAGAATACTTCGAAAAACAATAAAGTCATTTACAACTACCTACCGTGTTGTTTTATTTCCATATGCAAAACTTAAAAGACATCCCTCGTATTGGATAAGGTAAAATATGTTTGCTATAAACATTTATAAAGGCCTCCAAAATTTTTGGATGCGTTCATATTAATATATTGGATTATCTCACTTAACAACCATGAAAGTAAAATATGTCCCAATAGGTCGCAGGATTATGTTTCTAAATGAAACCAACAATTTTGAAAAATATTTAATATCAAATATACTCAGTGACATTAAAAGTGTTACACCCAGAAAAAATAATTTATTCAACTTGTTTTTTAGCAACATAATGACTATATTTAAAGCATGCTGTGGCAACAATGTCAACGTTCTATCTTTGTTTTTGTTTACCTTTGTTAAAATATTATCCCTTAGTTTTTGTGAAGAAAGCAGTTTCTGAGAGCTGAGTAGTACAGATATTTTTAGTCATTGCCCTTTCATTTACTAGTGTCAAACATATCAAAATGTCTCGAGTTCGAAGACGTCCAAATTATCACCATGTTGACGACTTTGACAGGGGTAGAATTAATGCCTATCGAGATGATGGTTTGTCCTATCACCCCTGTACTGCCATATCTACAGCGCCGTCCACACGTATTTTTTCAACAGGACAACACACGTCCCCATATTGTTCGCCGTACTACGGACTTCCTTCAAGAAGCAGGCGTTAATTTTATGTTGTGGCCACCCCGTTCACCGGATTTAAATCCCATCGAACATGCGTGGGATATGATGGGGAGAAGACTATCTACTTTGCACCATCCGCCACAGACTCTGTCACAGCTAATCTACGAGCACGAGTTGCTTGGAATGAGGTGACACAACCAGAAATTGATCATCTTATTTTGTCGATGCCTAGATGTATACAGGAGTGTATTCAGCTAAGGGGTCGCCCAACACATTGTTATTTTTTTTTCTTATTACTTGTCAATATACTTTCGTGAGAATGTCATCGTTTCTACCTCATTGTCAAAAAACCAAGTTGATCAAATTATTTTTTATGGGTCTGAGTATAGGTATATACTATGGGAGTAATTTTTTATCAATAATATTCCCCAAATACCCCTCTCAGCTGCTAGTAATGGGTGATTTTTTTGCTAGTATCTTTTTGGCAACACTGTTTTTGACAGATGACGCGTGAATTGTGTCTTGTGTCATTGTCAAACTTGTTCAGCAATGTCTATAATTTAACCATGAATCGACTTACGAACGAACAACGCTTGCAAATTCTTGAATTTTACTATCAAAATTCATGCTTGGTTAAGAGAGTGCATCGAGCACTGCTCCCAATTTATGGGCAATTTGGTCGGCCTACTGAGGGACCTATTCGGAAGCTTGTGACTAAATTTCGAACCCAGTTTACATTATTGGACATTAAACCACCAACACGCAGACGTAAAGTGAGGACTGAAGAAAATATTGCGGCTGTATCCGCCAGTGTTAGTGATGACCGTGAAATGTCGAGTCGCCGCCGTTCGCAACAATTGGGCCTCTGTTACTCCACTACGTGGAAAATTTTGCAACAGGATTTGGGTGTAAAACCTTTTAAGATACAGCTGGTGCAAGAATTGAAGCCACACGACCTCCCACAACGTCTCCAATTTGGTTAATGGGCACTGGCAAAGTTGGAGGAAGATCCACATTTTTATCGAAAAATTGTGTTCAGCGACGAAGCTATTTCTGGTTGAATGGGTACGTTAACAAGCAAAATTGCCGCATCTGGAGTGAAGACCAGCCAGAAGCATTGCAAGAGCTACCAATGCATCCCGAAAAAATCACTGTTGGTGTGGATTATGGGCCGGTGGCATCATCGGGCCGTACTTCTTCAAAGACGACAATGGCCGGAACGTAACTGTGAATGGCGAGCGCTACCGTGCGATGATAACAAACTTTTTTTTGCCCAAAATGGAAGAGCTGGACTTGGCTGACATGTGGTTTCAACAAGACGGTGCCACATGCCACACCGCCCACGAAACAATGGCCCTACTGAGAGGCGAGTTCGGTGAACAGTTTATCTCACGTTTGGGGCCCGTCAATTGGCCGCCTAGATCGTGTGATTTAACGCCGTTGGACTATTTCTTGTGGGGCCATGTTAAGGCTAATGTCTACAGGGATAAACCAGCAACGATTGACGCACTGGAAGCCAATATTGAAGCATTTATTCGTGAGATACCGGCCGATATGTTGGAGAGAGTGTGCCAAAATTGGACCTTGCGCATGGGCCATCTAAAGCGCACATGAAATAATCTTTAAACATTAAATTATATCGACCGTTCTATCGACTCAAATAAAGATTGAATCGTTTTTTTCAGATTTTTTGTGTTTTTTTTAAAATCAAATCCTAAACCTCTTAAAAAATCACCCGTTACTAACCATTCTTCAACTAAAATGTTTAGTATAACCATTTGGCACAATATTCAATTCTGCTCCCGCTAGGCGGGTTGGAAGTTAAACTGTCAAGTGTAGATGGGAAAACGATATCTGATATATATTTGAAATAAGAGGAATTGCAACAATGTGGTCATATGAATATAGTAAGATAAACATTCCAAATTGCTTTAAAAAGAAATACTACAGGATGTTAATCAAGTATGTACCATGAATTTAACAGACGATTGTCTGAGTTCATATAAACATAAGTCCGCAAATTCTTTGTTCTAAAGATACAGGGTATTGAGATTTAAAAAAAAATTGTTTTTCCTAAATTAAGGACCTAATTTAGCCGTAACTTGAATAAATACAGGCTTTGTCCGGAAAGTAATAGGACTGAGTCAATTTAAAAAAATTTATTGAGCCAATCGTTACAATTCTTTAAAAACTTTCAAAATAGGCTCCTTCTGCGTCGATGCAGCGCTGCCAGCGCGATTTCCAAGCATTGATGCCTTTGATGTCAAAAAAGACAATGAGCATCGTTTTCACTTTGGATTTGCTCATTCTTCCCTTTTTTGGGCGAGGAGACGCCGTGGTGTGCCACTCGGAAGATTGCCTCTCTGTCTCGGGATTATACTCAAAGATCCACGAATCGTCACCTGTGATTACGTTATTCAAAAATTCGGGGTCACTTTCACACATGTTCAAATTTTCTTGGCTAACTTCCACTCGCCGCAATTTCTGGTCGTCAATGAGCACTTTTGGGACCATCTTAGCGCACACCTTGCGCATGTTCAAATGCTGTGTCACAATGTCATGAACCACAGATTTTGGTAAATTTAACATCTGGGCAATTAAACGAATACTTAGTCGACGGTCTGAGTTCAAAACTTTGCGCACACGAGTCATGTTATCGGTGTTTGTCGAAGTCGAAGGTCTTCCAGCACGCTCTTCATCAGCGACCTCTTCCCGGCCCTCCAAAAAGGCCTGGTGCCACCGAAACACACCACTTCTTGCTAAAGCAACACCTGGGTAAGCCTGCTTGATCATATCAAACGCCTCTGTCGCAGATTTACCGAGTTTCACAACGAATTTAATCGCGCACCTCTGCTCTAACGAACGCTGCATTTTCGGCTTGCACCACACACAGAAACACGTCGCGCAAAAATGCCTGTCCTAACTCTTCAAGTGCTCAGAGGCAACTGACCAGCCGCTCATTCGTTAGCTAGGAACGCCCTCTACCGAATCCAGTCGCTGCGCGCACGCTCCGAAGTACAGTCATGGCGGAAGAAAATGAATCCTATTACTTTCCGGACAATCCCTGTATATTAAGTCCAGTGGCGCTTCGAGTGGATCTGAAAGAATATTTGTGACACAAAAATGTGCGCCGCAGACTTTAGTGCAATTTTTATTATGTTCTTTGGATTAGGCAAACAGAAATACAACTTTTTTGTCTTTTGACATTTTTTCGTATCTTGCTTAGTTTTAGAGAAAAAAATCCACTTAAGCGCACATCCCTGGAATACACATGAGAAACGGGGAATTTTGTTTGGAAAATTATTATTTTTTTATAATTTTTTACTACTAATTATTTTTATAATTTTTTACTACTAATTATGTAACAACAATAAATACTAAATAACATTAACATCTAGATTAACAAATGTCACTACATTAAGTGTTAGAAATGGCCCCCTTCTGCTTCAACACAACCGTCTAGCCGCCTCATCATTGAATTACGCACTCTACTGAATGAATTAATGATTCTGTTGCGTAAATCCTCTTCACTTTCAAAAGAAGTTTTATTTACCAATGCTTTAATTTGTTCTCAGATAAAATGATATCTGGGATTCATATAGGGCAAACGAGGGGGCCATAGGGGTGGGCCTGCTCTCCCAATCCAGCGATTATGGTAATTTTTGTATAAAAAAATCACTGGAACTTCTTCTAAAAGTCCAGGTAAAACAAATTCTAAAAACCGTCTACGTGGAAGAAAATGAGGCCCAATGAGATGGTCACCGACAATTCCAACCCAAATATTAAAAGAAAACTGTTCTTGAAAAGTATGTTCTAATAATGCGTTTTCCAAAGCAACCCTTTATCATTTAGTATTTCTAAGTTTAATAAAATTGATTAGTTTATATGTTAATTTTAATTTAGTGTTTATTTGTTGTTGTTGAATAACTGGTTATAAAGAACTATAAAAAATAATGATTTCCAAAAGAAACGTTCTCCTACATTCCTTGTGTGGTAGAGGGATATGCAATTAAGTGGGTTTTTTTCTCGAAAACTAAGCCAGATACGAAAAAAATTCAAGAGACAAAAGGATTGTGTGTGTGTGTGTGTGTGTGTGTACGCAGCGACTGGCATCGGAACCTGGTGTCCATTTGCCACAAAAAGAGACAAAAGGATTGTATATCTATTTGCTTAATCCAAAGAACATAATAAAATTGCACAAGTCAGTGGCGTACATTTTTTGTCACAAATATTCGTTCAGATCCCGCTCGAGATGCCACTGGATCAAGTTAGTACTAAATTAACTCCTTAATGTTATGAATACCACCGCCAAATTTCGACAAAATCGAGTAAAGGGTATTTAAGAAATTCACGAAAACCATTTTTTTTTTTAATTGTAACACCCTGTATCTTGAGAACGAAGAATTTGCGGACCTAAGCTTATATGAACTTTATGTCTTAAAATTATTCAAAGAATTGTCTGTTAAATTCATGGTACATACTTAATTAACACCCTGTATAATAGAAAAGTATTGATAAAGGTTTGAAATACGTACAGGGTGACAGGTAAATAGGTGTAAAACATTTTAGGAGGTGATAGTACAGCTCCTTTGCTATCAAAATTAGTATATAATACCATACCGTATATTCGAAGGTTAAAAAGTTATGGAAGATTTAATTTTTTTTAAAAAACAACCCAGATTACAGAGTAAAACAGTCGAGATAAAAAAAGTTGGTGATTAAACATTCTTTTTTTGGTGGTTTCAGGTTATTATTTAAATAAATAATTCTCGTAAATTAAAAAACATATGAAAACACTACTGAAAACGGATTTATTTTCATTTAAACGTTAAATGACAATTTTTATTTTCAACTTTCACATTAAGAAGTCTTTTTTTTCAAAAAATCATAATAAAGAAAATGTACAAATAACTGCAAAAACTTCCTGGTTTCATTAGGTTTCTAAAATGGTATAATAACATATCAGTAAGTAAGCCATTTAACAAAACAATATTTTGCGAGAAAGGACCGCTAAGCGCATTTCATTGTACTGAGCAGGTAAACCGAACCTTTCATGGTTCGACCCTTTTTGTTATTTTTTGTGCCCTGTGCCGTTATTCGGGTTTAAGTATTCGGAATCTGTCGTCGCTCCTCGGAAGCAAGCTCTGCCTGTGTTATGAATTGACACAGCTGACGGATCAAGGAAAGGGAACTAACGCTTAGGTTTGTTAGTAGAATATCAACCTTTAACACGGTAGGACGTACTTTTACTTTCTTGATCAGTTTTAATAATGGCGAGTTACCGTAACGATGAATACGCTGATATTCTGTTTTGTTATGGTTTAAGTGATGGAAATTCCGTTGAAGCCAGGCGAGAATACAAAAACCGTTTTCCGAATCGGCGAATACCGAGTCATCGAGTATTTGCTTCTGTGCACAAACGCGTCAAGGAAAGTGTACATATTCATGATAGACCTCGGTTGTTTGACGACGAAGATCGATAGGCAATACTGGAATGCTACGGCAGAGACCCGACGACGTCTACACGAGTTATAGCAAAGCAGCTTGGTTTAACGCAGTGGAAAGTTTGGTTCGTTTTGCATTTGGCGAGACTTTACCCTTTCCATTACACACCGGTTCAAGTATTAGCAGAAGGATATCCCGCAAGAAGAATTGATTTTTGTCGATACATGCTTCATCGGGATCAAGAAGATAACGACTATTTAACTAAAATATTGTGGACCGACGAGTCTAAGTTTGACAGAGAGGGGACAACAAATTATCACAACTTACATTATTGGGCCCCACGAGAGGCAAATCCCCACATGGCAAAGCCAAGAGCCCATCAAAGAAGATTTTCGGCAAACGTGTGGATGGGAATCATTCATACGTATCTAATTGGACCAGTTTTTTTGCCTGACAACCTGAATGGCGAATCCTATGAAAACTTTTTGAGTACCGAACTCTGGGAGTATCTCGAAGACCTGCCTCTGAATATCAGGATGCAGATGATCTACCAACACGATGGCTGTCCCGCGCATTTCCATCTGGGTGTTAGACAGTGGCTGGACGAGAAATATCCTTGTCGCTGGATTGGCCGAGGTGGACCGACACCGTGGCCAGCGAGGAGCCCAGATTTAACACCGTGTGACTATTATTTATGGGATCACATGAAGTCACTGGTGTACGCTGAGCCCATAGACACTCTTGCACAGTTGAAAGAAAGAATTATTGCTGCTGCTGACACTATCAGAGGACAACTAACTGGCCGCATCACGCGTACCAACATGAGAAAAAGACTACGGGCTTGCATAAGAAACGGCGGGCGTCAGTTCGAACAACAATTGCAATGAATTTTACCTTCATTTCATTATTGTATTTTACTTACCAATTGTAGTAACTTTTAGTCAGTTTTTATTATTCTGTAGTACAATTACAACTGTGCAAATAATCTAATCGTGTAACTTAACCGTAGTTTAAAATAATAACTATCCCATAGCTTACAGTTACATTATTTTCACAAAAACACTTTCTTATCAATCAGAGAGTTGTGAAAATAGGAGACAAGCCATTGGTAAATTTACTCCCTATTGTTGAATTACAATACATTATGTTTAGTTTCACACAGTTTTTGTGCACTTATCATACCAATTTAGATTCCTTATGAAACAAGGATATTATTTAAATTGTTTGTACGTTTTTTTGTATACTGATTTTTTTGTAAAACACCTTACTTACTGTAAAACGTTATTTGTTTTTCTTAGTTAAACATTTTTGAATGAAAATAAATACGTTGTTTGGTATTGTTTCCGAATCTTTTTTAATTTATAATAGTTAATTATTGAAATAATAATCCAAAACCACAAAAAACAAATGTTTAATCGCCAACTTTTTTCTCTCTCGACTTTTTTACTCTGAAATATGGATTGTTTTTAAAAAAATCTTAAATCTTCAATAACTTTTCAACCTTTGAATATAGGGTATGGTATTATATACTAATTTCGATAGAAAAGGGGCTGTACTATCACCTCCTAAAATGTTTTACACCTATTTACCTGTCACCCTGTATATTCTGAAATTCTTGTATTCAAACATTTAATAGATGCGATATATTCCGAAATCCTTGAATGCGAAAACTTCACAGATCCGATCAACTCGAAATTTGTGTTATTTTCGGGGCCGAAAAACCCGCTTATGGACTTTGATCCTTTAAATCCCGAAATACCTACTGGATACCATTCATATTATTATAACGAATTAGATGTTCAAGATGTATCTCACCTTTTCTTCTTTGAGGTACGGCTCAACACATTCACTCAGATCGCCTTGAAGCACTTTTTCCAATCGAATGACAATGAAGATATCTGGAGACGGATGGGTTATATTGAAAATACAACCTCTGGCCGTAGTACTAACGTCAGCATATGGAATGTGGTCCCCTAACATCCGTTTCAGTCCTTCAGGGTTTAAGTCGAAGTAAAATGTCTCTGATATTTTCTTGCGTTCCTTGCAATCATACAGAGCCATCGAAGCGAAAAGAGGTTCTATTTCAACCTCCATGCTGCAGAATAGAGAATTTATTTAATCAATAGACCGGTTCATATCTGATTTAATACTAGAATAAATGTATTATGAATAATGAGTATTACTTATAGTATTTTCCTTCGATTTTTAAAAGAGCAAGATGGATATACAGGGTGTTTCAGTTTAATGTTGCATAACTTAAGATTCGATAGAACTTTAAAAATTAATGCATAAAAACTATATAAACATGGGTCGAAAAATGCGTGGCTTCCGAAATACAGGGTGTTTAAATTTACTTTCTAAAATAGTTTTTTTTAAATATTTCGAACAATATTTGATGTATAACAGTGAAAATTGGTATACAAGGGTTTTTTGGTACGACAAAACAAACCATGGGCATAGTTTTACTGTAGCCGCTAGAGGGCGCTCTCTACTGTACCTGTTAAAATGACCGAAAAAAAGTGCAATTTTTTGCTTTTTGAATAAAAAAACTGATTCTTCGCACATTTCTGCATAAAAAAGCTCTCCTGGGAGTTTTCGTTATAGTTAGCCGTTTTTGAGATATTTCGATTTTTAAGGTTCGATGCATTTTTAATTATTTATGGGAAAATAATATTTCTTTCACATTTTCCATTTGGGCATTACAAGTAATTAAGATGATCGTTTAGATTGTGTTTTTAAACACAACAATAATTCCTAACTCCAAATAAACTCAAAAAAAAACAGAATATTAATTTGTTTAATTTTCCAATATTATTTTTAACAAATTAAATTAATTATTTACAACTAAAATGCTATTGGATAGTTAGGACAAACATACAAAATCTAAAGTAGTTGCTCGAAATGTAAACCCAATTGTTCAATACACAATAATTTTCGTCCAGCCAATTTCTAACTATTCTCGAATAATGAGCTGGACAACCATCAAGCTGGAACCAGGCCAATCTTCTTAAATGTAACTTAACATCATCCCACATATTTGCATGTTCAGCCTTTAAAAATTCCAAGAAGGTCGCAGCATTTAACCTTGCAGGTAGGGTCCAAATAGTCGATTACGGTAGATACCAATCCACACGTTCACACTAAATTCATGCTGAAAATTTCTTTCCCGAACTGCATGCGGATTTTCATCCGACCAAATATGTTGATTATGAAAATTTACCACTCCACGTCTGGTGAAGCATGACTCATCGGTCCATAAAACGTTACTTAAAAACTCCCTATTATTATCAGTTCTATCAAGAATCCACTGACAAAATTTGATTCTTCGTTCTCCGTCCCCTGGCTGTAGTCCTTGCACAGGTTGCAAATGGTAAGGACGTCTATGGTCGTTCCTAAGAACACGGTGAACATGGCTTGCTGAAATTCCCAAGGCACCAGAAACTCTCCTAACACTTGTGGTCGGATCTCTATCAAACTCACGCAGAATCATACGGGTAAATCTGCGCTGACGAACATTTATGTTTTGATCCCTTTAAAGATTTCCAAAACCATTTTCAATTAATTGGCGATGCACTCTTACAAATACTGAGCGAGTTGGATGTCGTCTGTTTGGAAATCTTGGTGCGTATTCTCTGGCTGCTTCTGCTACGTTTCCATTTACAAAGCCATACACAAAATGAATATCCGCTAACTCTTGATTGGAGAATAAAAATGGCATTTTTTTAAAACTTACAAAAAAAAACAGGTAAAAGAAACTAAATTTCGTGCATTCACAATTGCAAAAAAACGTTTCAGGTTTCAACAGACAACGAAACTGTCAACTAATTGACGTTTAACCTTATTCTGCTTTCAATTTCAAAAATATTTGCAGGCACAGCCTACTTCTAAAAATTATCGAGATACTGACTTTTTAACGTTATTTTATCATAAATAATTAAAAATGCATCGAACCTTAAAAATCGAAATATATCAAAAACGGCTAACTATAACGAAAATTCACAAGCGAGCTTTTTTATGTTGAAAAGTGCGAAGAATCAGTTTTTTTATTCAAAAAGCAAAAAATTGCACTAATAAGATTTTTTTGGTCATTTTAATACACTACAGGTACAGTAGAGAGCGCCCTCTGGCGGCTACAGTAAAACTATGGTTTGTTTTGTCGTAGCAAAAAACCCTTGTGTACCAAATATTGTTCGAAATATTTAAAAAAACTATTTTAGAAAGTAAATTTAAACACCCTGTATTTCGGAAGCCACGCATTTTTCGACCCGTGTTTATACAGACTTTATGCATTAATTTTAAAAGTTCTATCGAATCTTAAAGTTATGCAACAATAAACTGAAACACCCTGTATAGGTGCAAAACATATTTTTCATTTTTAATACAAAACGGTTAAAACACTATCGCCTATGATGTGACGTCATACAAACTGTAAACAAAGAAACGTCAACTTATGTATGTCACTCGTGGACTAAAGTTGTCTTCTTTAAATATTTCTAAAGAACTCCTAATCAACGTAAAAAGTTATGGTTTTCTCGTTTTATAGAAAAAAAAACAACCATGGGCGTTGGATTCGTAACAGCAGAAAACACAAGTTTACCGAAAATTGACAATGATAGTTGGTAATTTGTTTGCCTCCAACCCAGATTTCTGCTCTCTGATATTTATTGCCATGTGCACTGTAATCCACAGTTTCCCTGAGGTCTTTATCGATGTGTTTTTAGATTCTCTGGCGATAATAAAAAGGGCAATTACTATATTTGTCATATAAACTTGTAGAAGTCATGTTTATATGCATAAAGTTTGAGAGGTTATGCTGCAGTCACATGCTGTTTACAAATGGTATGACGTCAGAGATATGGTGGTGTTTTCGTCTAATAGAACAAATACAAATATTAACTATTTAGGACATACTCAAAAAAGTGTTAACTACCTTAGCAAAGTAGTGGTATAAGCTTTTGGTAAAAGAACCGTTCAGCCATAAAAGCTCTCTATTGTTGTTGCCTGAAGACCAAAATGCTGGCTTAATGTTGTGTGGAATGCAAATTTGCTTTCTGCAACATATTTGCTCTGAATATATAATAATATATTCTTATAGCATAGTTATCCAACACCTTATAGGGCAAATTTTTTACTGTTGCATAAACATTTATACAACTATTTTATACGGCATATTTGTTTACGTTTACCATAACCTAACTTTCTGCTGTCATATTTTTGTTAAAATGCCATAATAATAAAAAAATAATAATAATTTATTTCATTGTTGAATAGAACAGAAAATTCTATAACAAATGAAAAGGTCATAAAAATAGTGGTGACGAGTTGAAAAAGTATGAAAACATAGTTCTAAACAAAAAACTCCTCCAAGGTGTAGAAACATTTGTCTATCAAAAAAAGTTTTAGTTTTCTTTTGAAAACAGCTATATTTGATTCATTCCTAATATCATCATTGAGCTTATTAAAAATCTTACATCCCATATACCTGCATGTTTTTTGGTATATAACCAATGTTTTAAGGCAAACAACGCATGAATATTGGTTCAAAAGGTTTTATCAACTGTTCAAACAGAAGATATAGATCTGATACAAATTCTGGGTAAATCATTCGACTCTGTCGGTATTTTATTTCAGACATTTGTCAAAATGTTGTATAACACCTGCAGGCAACACCAAAATATTCTAATAAACGAAAGACAACATGGACGATGCCATGATTATACACAACCACCCGCCATATTGGGCAAACATTTATTCCTCTATTTAATATTAAATAATTATGTTTCAGTTCGAGTACAGATATAAAGTGATAAACATTATTGTAATTGTGTCTAGATATAGGATTTGTGGAAGATTTAACGCAGATAAGTTCAGTTTTCCATCTTAAAAATCTAGACATACTTTTGATCATTATCAAAATATGAATCAAATACGAAGCCCGTAGAAATTGCGTAACTACTTTGCACGATAATCACAATAAAATTTGCTGCGCAAGTAATTCAATAGCCCTATATCACAGTGTAAAAGTTTATCATATACCTGTGTATGAAATTCACAATGGCCGATCTGTAAGTAAACAAGATGACTGTAATGTATTAGTTATATATTCTTCACTTCGTCTATACAATACATAGGAAATAGTTTGGTTGCAATAAAGTAGAATCACGTAAGAGAATAGTTGTATAGTTGACAAAAACTGAATCTTGCACTGACGCAAATGTCCTATAGCGGCTGTAAGGGGCTTACACTTTTGTTTTATAACTGTTACCTGCAGCCCTTATACAACCTCTTAAATGACTGAAGTGTCCTATTAGGTGTGCCATTCCGCTTGTATAGCTGTTCTAAGAGGGTTTTGCTAATGTTCTTACAGTATACAATGCTGTTTAACGAATACTGTATAATCATTCTTGCAACTCTAATAGGAGTGATAATTGTTAGTTGGTAGCCTATTCAAGAGCAGATAATATTTTAGAACAGGGTTATTTGCAATACTAAACATATTTCTTAGTTGGATTTAAGCTGCATTGAACTAATTTAAACGATCTCAAAACATGATTCGTTGCTCATAGTGTATTTTCAGCACCGAAATTTTGACAAACGAAAATTTGTAAACAAGTAATACATATGATATTTTCTGGTGAAATCGCTAAAGCAATCACTAAGTCAGTGAGAACGTATAGTCTTTTTGTTTCAAGTGCGTCCATGAACCAAAATACGAGGGTGGATCAAATATAAACCGGAATTTTACAAATACTTTTTTCAGCCAATCACGACCGCTCTCGCAGTGTAGATCCTTTCAGTGTAGTGTATTAGGAGTGGCGATTACGCGTGATGAGCTGT
The DNA here is from genome assembly GCA_963669975.1 of Acanthoscelides obtectus. Classification (NCBI taxonomy): domain Eukaryota; kingdom Metazoa; phylum Arthropoda; class Insecta; order Coleoptera; family Chrysomelidae; genus Acanthoscelides; species Acanthoscelides obtectus. The sequence continues at coordinate 123,417 of CAVLJG010000009.1, read as the reverse complement.
TTCACTTAGGCCCGTATCGTCAGTCGTCCCTACAATTGTAGGGAGCGTTTATGCCTCCTTGATTGTCATACTCCTTTCTCTCCTTCAAAAATTTCTAGATTACACTTGTCCCGTGTCAGCGTCAGCGCCCTCCTATTGTGAAGATATGTTTTCTTTTTAAATTGTAGGAAATTTCAAGCTGATAAAACATGATATAACTCAAAAGCAAGCACAATTTGATGCAAATAGATGTTTGTGACATAACCTCAAAATAGAGCGCTGACACGGAGAAGTAGAAAACTATGACAATCAAGGAGGCCATAAAGGCGCCCTACAATTGTAGGGACCACTGACGATACGGGCCTTAGTCAATGCGTCAGTACAGCAGATTCCACCATCCGTTGCGCAACGAGTTATAATGTAGTTTTTAGAAGGCGTGAAACCGTACGAAATTTTGGCTCGATTGAAGGCTCAGTATGGGGATGATACCCTATCTAAAACTCAGGTTTTCGATTAGGCCAAAAAGTTTGAGAGTGGTCGAGAGCGTGTAGAAAATGTGAGTAGTCATAATCGACGTCCAAGATCAAGTATATCTGGTGATAACATTGCTGTTTGTGATCTTATTGAAAGTGGCAGGCGGCTCACTATTCATGAAGTCGCTTTAGAAGTGGACATTAGCTTTGTAAATCAGTAGAAGACATCTGAATCGAATTCGGGGGGAAGGAGAGACTTTTTTTAATCATATCGTGCCGCACTATTGCCTGCATTAAATCAAAGTGTAATAAGTAATATCACACTTGTTTATTTTTGCTACCTACATTTAAAGAGTTAATATGATTGGGAACCTCTTGATGCAACTCATTTTTCTTTTCTCGAAAACTACCCGAGATGGCTTGTTTTTATAGGAAACAAAAAAACTAAATTAAAAGATCTGATAAATGAAAAAAGTCGTCTGGAAAGTTGTAAAAAAATCTACTATAATTTATGTATGGGTGGGTGTAGTTTCACCCTTATCGAACCCTTTCGTTTTTTTTTGTAAAAGACAAATATTAGCACGTCTAGCAAACAAGTCATGTGTTCCAAATTTCATTCAAATCGCACTATTAGTTCAGAAAATATCTAAAAAAAAATGTGTTTTAAAAAGAAAAATTCGACGCCCTCTAAGGGGCAAATGAAGCACTTTTGCATAGAGGTAAATCATGTGCAATCGGCTTATTTTGAGTCTAAAAACACATGGTACTTCTACGACCCCCTGTATAAAAATATTACTAACGTGAGCTGCTGACACTTCACCAAGACCCTATGCCCCAGATGTTCGTACGGCGGCGTGGCCGGTAGCCTTTTCTCTATGGATTCGCCAACGTCATAATGAACGTCGCTGCTATTTGTCAGAGAGAACAAAGCCTCCTGTCTTTCGGTCTGTCTCCTGGACTCGTTCAGCTGATCCAGAGTTTCTGAGGCTGCGTGCTCTAATATCTCGGGAATAAGCGGATCCCCGGCCGAATGGCGGAGATCCAACGAGGCCCATGAGTTTCTTGGAGTGAGAGTATCGCCGCATGATGAGACCGATGAGATTGAGATTACACTCTGTCTGCTGCTGCCTTGCGATGTCAAGTCTGAAAATATTTTGTGACTGATTTTTGTAGGTAAAATAGTATGCAAAATAAAAACGATTTTGAATTGCCTTGGTATCAATCAACAGAAGGATTCGTTTTTGGACAGTTATTTCTCCAAAAGTTAGTCGTCAATGCGGGTTTCGCGATCCAATTCGGAATTCCATTTTATTTATTTACGCTTTCCCATTACATACAAAAAATGAATTATATTTATGTGACAGATTATAGCTTTATATAAATTATTAAACTAAAAAAGAGCTATAGATTCATGTGATTCTCAACCTACGTATATTTAAATCCTAACAAACTAAAGTTAAATAGAAATATTTTTCATGTGCTGTTTGATGTGCTTAATACTGTTACTGAAAATATGTACAGATGTAACAAAAGTTTGGAACGCATCAAATACCTGACAAATGATTCATTCTTTTTTTTTAAATAGGTAGGTTTAGGTTCGAAACCACGGTGGATTCGGTGATAATATCCGCGATGTTGCCAAATCTACAGTTTTTCAGAAACTGATAGCAACTTTGTTTTTCTTATGGAATGCTATACATTTTATTCGATATTTTTATACGATAGTGGTCCCAGCAGTACCCGGCCTGACCTAGAGATGGCGATAGTTGTTTGAAAAATATCATTGTATTAGAAAGTATGCAACCTATAAAGCATATGTGTGGTCATCGTTATGTGGTACAATACTTTTATTTCAAAGGCCTCAGCCCAACCAATATAAAAGCTGAACTGGATTCTACTCTGGGTGAGTCTGCTCCTTCGTTTACAACAGTAAAATATTGGGTAGCACAGTTTAAACCAGACCGTATGAGCTGCCAAGACGAGCATCGCAGTGGTCGACCAAATTAGGTGACGACTCCAGAAATTGTGAACAAAATTCACAAAGCGGTACTGAATGATCGTCGACTGAAAGTGCGCGAGCTAGCAGACATAGTAGGAATTTCAAAAAGTGCGGTTCATCGCATATTATCTGAAAATTTGGACATGAGAAAGCTGTTTGCAAGGTGGGTGCCGCGATTACTCACAATCAAGCAAAAACAGTGTCGTGAAGATGTTTCAATTGAGTGTTTAGCGAAGTTTCACAGCAACAAAGCAGAATTTTTTCGTCGTTTCATAACCATGCATAAAACATGGGTCCATCACTTCACACCAGAGACAAAAGAACAATCAAAACAATGGACTCAAAAGGGATAACCGGCTCCAAAGAAGGCGAAGACCGTTTCATCTGCAGGCAAGGTTATGGCGTCGGTTTTTTGGGATGCGCGTGGGATAATTTTCATTGACTATCTTGAAAAAGGAAAACTATCAACGGCGAGTATTATGCGAACTTATTGCAACGTTTGAGCGATGAAATCAATCAAAAACGGCCTCACTTGGTTAAGAAGAAAGTGTTTCATCAAGACAATGCACCAGCTCACAAATCCGTTATTGCAATGGCCAAAATTAACGAATTAAAGTTTGAATTGCTACCTCATGCACCTTATTCACCAGATTTAGCCCCCTCGGATTATTTTCTGTTTCCAAAATTGAAAAAATGGCTCAGTCGTGAAAGATTTTCCAACGATGAAGAAGTGATGTCGGCAGTTAATGGCTATTTTGAGGAGTAAGACAGTTCTTATTATAAAAAGGGTATCGAACTTTTTGAACATCGCTGGGAAAAGTGTACAGAGCTGAAAGGAGATTATGCTGAAAAATAAATACATTTTTTACAAAAATTTTGTGTTTTCTTCGTTGGGCGGGTACTTCTGGGACCAGCCTCGTAGTCTGCGAGAAATTCTGGATACCTTTATTAAACATCTTGGACGTAGACCTCATAGTTTTCGAAATATTCGCGGTCAAACATTAGTAATCAAACAATCAAACGTTATGTTTCTCACCTAAACAATGACCGGTATCGAAAGTGATCTCTTGTCATTTCTGAAGTTTTGTTCATAGAATTAATAAAAATATGATTTATTTAAAACCCAGAAGATAGAAATTATGTAATTGATTAAAATAGTGTATCTGATATTCCAAGGAAACAAGAGAGAAATTAAAAACAAAGAAAACGATAAAACCGAGTTGTTAATTTAAACTTCAAAACAAGATAAAAATCATATTAAATGTTTAAATTGCCGTCCATATATACTAAGTGACATATAAATCCGAACACCCAGTGTAAATCGTTTTATTTTAATAAAATTTTGTATAAGTACTTAATGAAGCATAATAAGTAAATGATAAAAATTTCAAACTGATTGCACTGCTTTAAAGCCCTTTGACCTTTAATAATGTGTGGATGCACCCTGATGTGCTACGCATTCTCCAACGCGCCTAGGCATGCTTCTGATCAGGTGGTGAATGTCCTCCTGTGGTATCTCATTCCAGGCAACCACCAACTCCTCTCGAAGTGCTTCTAGAGCCTGAGGAGGACGTTGCAAATTGAGCAATCTCCTATCCATCATATCCCACACGTGCTCAATTGGGGATAAGTCGGGAGATCTTGGTGGCCATGGTAACAATGTGACATCATTATGTTGAAAGAAGTATATTGTGACTCTTGCAACATGTGGTCGGGCATTATCTTGTTGGAAAGTTGGATCTGCCAGGGTGTCTAGATAGGGTAAAAGATGGGGTTCTAGAGCTTCGTGGATATAACACTGCGCGTTCATGTTACCTCTGATGAAGATTAAAGGTGACCTGGAACCATAAGCTATAGCACCCCAAACCATAACTCCAACAGTGTGATGAACATGTCTTTCAACAAAAAACTGTGGATTCCTCCTTTCACCACGTCGCCTTCTAACCCTGGCACGACCATCGTGCATGCCTAAACAAAATCGATACTCGTCACTAAAGACAATACTGTTCCATTCCTGATCCCAGAGTGACCGTTGTCTGCACCACTCAAGGCGATTACGTCGGTGTTCTCGAGTTAAAGGGAGCACCCAGTGTGGCCGGTATGAAAACAAGCCAAAACTTCTCATTCGTCGGTAAACACTTCGCATGCCAATAGGTCTTCCGTATTCTGCAAACCATTCATTTGCAATGGACCTGGTAGTGGAGAAACGGTCCCTTAAGGCCAATAAACTTAGGCGGCGATCTTCACGGTCTGTTGTTCTACGGCGGCGTCCAGTGCCCCTTGCTCTTTGCGTACGGCCTTCTCGAAGCCATGCCTGACAACACCTAACTACAGTGTCTACACTTCTTTGCACTCTAACTGCAATTGCCCGAAAAGAAAGTCCAGCTTCCCGAAGTGCCACTAATCGTACAGGTCTCCGTACTCTAGGCATCGTAACCGATCGTAAAGGATGTCAATAACCAACATCCGCCAACGTTGATTCTTTACTGCGGCTGAAATATTCATTTTTAGAGCGTTAGTGAATTAAAAAAAAGCAGTATAAAAACGGGAATGTCCAACTGATAAGGCTGAAAATTTTTTCACTTGTTATTTACAGTAAGATAAATACATTCACCAACTTTTATTAAAATAAAACCATTTAAACTGGGTTTTCGGATTTATATGTCACTTAGTATACTTCTTGGCAATAAGCAAGATATTGCGGAAATGCGTTTAGAACATTTTGGAGACATCCGCTTTTCTCGATTTTTCAGCATTCATTTTCTATTCGTTGTTTTAGTTCCTCCAAATCAAATGGTTTAGTTTTGAATACTACATTTTTTAAGTGACCCTACAAAAAATAATCGAAGGGTGCGAGGTCAGGAGACCGAGGTGGCCATTCAATCGTACCTCTTCTACTTATCCATCTTCCAAAAAATATTTGATCAAAAAATTCGCAACATTTCGAGCGTAATACGGAGGTGCACCATCTTGTTGGTGCCATATTCTATTGTTGGGCAATCTATTATTTACTAAAAGAAAACAATATTGATATTTTTATTGTTTGTGGTACAAATGATCTCTCTTGAATTGTTTTCCGACGATGCGACATTTTTGAGTAAAAACATAAAAAACCGTTCTATTGTCCGAGAAAATTAATGTAATAATTGAAGAATGCAATTTAGCAATAAATATCTAGATGCTCTGGAATATGTCACTGGCTTTTGATATCTGACAAGTCTCTGTTATTCAAATCTGTTCGCTGTGACATTTTTTTCATTATTTAGTTTTTACATCTTGTTAATAATGGTGAATTATTCAAATGCAGAAATGGCGGAAATGCATTACGTATATGGTCTTGCCGACGGTAATGGTGAGCAAGTCAGACGAATTTATCACCAGAGATATCCCGATCGTGCTTTGTCAGATAGTCGGACCTTTTCTAATATTCATCGTCGTCTTGTTGAAAATCATTCTGTCCGAAAAGGAACATTTGAAGGTAGACCTCTAAGTGTGAGAACACCTGAAATTGAGGAAGCAGTGCTGCACGAAGTCTAAGAACATCCTGAAACGAGTACGAGGAAGATCGCTAGACACTTAAATATTTGCCATCAAATTGTTTGGAGAATTTTAGTGGATTTTTTGTTATATCCTTACCATAGTTTAAGAGTACCGGCATTACTTCCCATTGATTTTCCAAGGCGTGTGACCTTTTGACAGTGGTATCTTCTAAAAATTACACAAAATCCGCAATTTGAATCAATGATTTTGTTTACGGACGAAGCTAATTTTCCTCGAAATGCCATTCAGAATTTCCACAATAATTATTTGTGGGCAGAAGAAAATCCCTATGCCATAACCGAAACCCATTTCCAACACCAATTTTCGGTTAACGTATGGGCAGGAATTATTGGCAACCACTTTATTGGCCCATTCTTCTTGCCGGGACGACTTGACGGACAGACTTACCTCAATTTTCTTCAACAGTTGCCTTTGTTGCTTGATGATGTTCCATTAGTAATAAGAAACAATATGTGGTACATGCATGATGGTGCACCAGCACATTTCAGTATAGCGGTTCGTAATTATTTACAAACTGTTCATCCAAATCATTGGATTGGCCGCGGTCTGCCCCAAGAATGGCCACCAAGGTCCCCAGACCTCAACAGTTTAGATTTCTTTTTGTGGGGCTATCTTAAGACACTAGTGTACACAAGTCCCTTTAACACTGTACAGGAATTAAGAGAAAGAATAGTTGCAGCTTGTGATAGAATAAAAATATTCCAGTGATATTTCAACGAGTGCGCAATTCCATAAGGAGGGCGGAAGCATGCATACTAAGTGAAGGGGGCTATGTTCAACAATTTTTGTAATCATTTCGTTGGTTTTAATGTTATGTTTATGTTGTCAGTTGTTGTTGTTCATTACCCCTAATGTGTTTAATTTTTCCAATTAAATTAATAATAATTTAGCAAGTTAGACAATAGAACGATTTTTTTACTCAAAAATGGCGCATGGAAGGAAAACAATTCAAGAGAGACAATTTGTTTTAAATTGAACGGAGGGTCAAACATAATTTTTACTTGGCAAAAAACCATTGGCGTACCATTTTTCACTTAAAAAATATCGAAGGCAATACCCGTACGCACGGCACTGTTAAAGCTAAAAATTATTTTTGCATTGAAACAAATGCAACTTCATTAACTTTCACTACATACTAAATATCAGTGAAATATCTGAAGCGGTTCTGAAAATATTAATTAATTTCCATTTTTTCCTAAATCTTCACCTCGAGGGTTTGTAAGGAAACATTTTTGGACCATAGTTTATAAAGCAAACTAACATTAATTTTTCATGTAGATTTACACCCTTAAATATTCGCATATCATTAAGGAACACCCTGGAAAGAGCGATAAAACAGTTTTCCTGCGCGCATATTATTTCCTGAATAATCTCAGCATTTAATTATAAAAAAATGATATTGTTACCTAATTCGCTACCGATCTCAGAGGGTGCACCTTGCAAGTCTACCTCAAACTCCTGCTTCAATGCAGGTGGTACAACTTTAGACAAATTGATACGGCTCGACACGCTGCTACTAAAAGATCTATGATTATATCTGACCACTTTCCAGTTTGACTTGTAGCATTCAACACAGGTCTGAACGTGTGGAGGAAGAGATTCACTGAAAACAAAAAAAAGCCATGTGCATACTCCATAGTCATAGTGTATGGGCTGTACAGGGTGGCCAACTAAGAATGCAAGGTACTGTATCTGGGAGCCTATCCATTGTAGAGGCTTGCGTCAAAATAAATTCTTATTAAAACGGCTAAGAGAGAAACATGGAAAATAATTAAAAGTTTATGAAATGGCCGATAGGGAACGTAACTGCAATATTGAATCTAAAAAAGTGATGTTCGTGGGAATTTCGCTATATTAACCTAACAAAAAAATACCTGATCTTCGAAGTCGAGGATAATGTGAACTTTTTTTATTTGACAATTCTTGCTGTATCTCCAAAAATAAAGTGGTGGGGAGAGTTAAAGGTTTCCGTAAGAAACAGCCTGAATGTCACAGCTAAGTCAATTTTAACAAACTTGGCCTGTTGAAAAGAGCTATTGTTGGGCTACAAGTGTTATGTTTTAGGTTTTGTTAGTTTCGCATTTGGCTGTCAGATGGCTTTTTTCGACATTTCCAACAGAAATGGTTTCCCAAAAAAATGAAATGCATTGGTACGATTTTTTTTTTTAAGAAAAAGTAGCTAAATGATGTCTAAGCAAGCTCGCGAAAACATGAATTTGATTTTTTATGAATATATGAATATTTTAAAATTTTTAGTAGCAGCTTCTAACCATATTGAAATAACTCCTTACAACTTTTAAACTAAATGTCCTATCATATTGGAATACATTTTGTAGTGATTGCTGGTAAAAGGACGTGCCTGAAAAGTGAAGCATTCCAGGAAAAGTAATGTCATCCATTTAGAATAAAGAAAATTTTGAGGAAAATCTGTTTTTTTTTCATCATTTTTACAATAATTTCAAATTTTCTATAAATATCGTCCCTTGTACCCTACCTTTTTTTATTTGTAAGTTATTCTACATGTTATCAGCTTTATAAAAGTAAAAATTGCACGTTTATTACTCAAATGTAACAGTTTCTATGAGTGTTTATAAAAAGCTCATGTGCATCGTCTTGCTAGGCACCATTGTTTATCATGTAGATACCTTTTTTTGGTGATTCAATGTAGAGTCGCGCGGGCTGAAGTACGAGTGGAGAGGCGGGCCCAGTTGAAAAACAATTGAATGTTGGGCAGTTAGGCAGCTATTTGTGTTTCTCCTGCCAACTTTATCAGTTTCGTTTGCTACATATCACGCTTTCGCTTTTTGGTCGCGATGCCACCTCCGGCACACATTGCCGATATCCATTATTATTATGGAATGTACCGAGGGAGTGCTAGAGCTGCTTGCACAGCGTATCTAGCTGCATTTCCAAATCGACGCCCTGTTCCATCAGCCCGTAACTTCCAAGAAGTACATAGAAGACTGGCTAACACTGGACTTGGTTTGCCTCGAGATCGCCGCGAACCAGGTGTTATTATTCATGTTGGTATCGAAGAAGCCATTTTGGATGATTTGTTTGCTGACCCGACTACTAGTACGAGACGTTTGGCGTTACGTCATGGCGTATCCCAGAAATCGGTTTGGCGCATCTTGAGGAAAGCAGGGTTGCAACCATACCATTATCAAAGGGTGCAGCACTTGCATGAAGATGTGGATTGGCGTCCAAGGTGCGTTATGTCTACATGGATTTTTATAAAAACAAGAGACAATCCTGAATTCCCGAAAACAATTCTGTGGACAGATGAATCTCAATTCACGAGAGACGGCATCGTGAACTGTCGTAATTTACATAAGCGGTGCCCAAAAGATGAAAACCCTAGGCTGAAAAGGGTTTCAACATTTCAAGTGAAATTTTCTGTAAATGTGTGGGCCGCACTGATTGACAACTTTTTGATTGGTCCAATAATACTCCCGAGGACATTAAACGGAGAGAGATTTCTTGAGCTTTTGCGGACTGAACTGCCCTTGCTGTTGGAAGAAGTGCCGCTGCAAACCCGTCGAAGAATGATGCTTCAAATGGATGGATGTCCTTCCCATTACTCGCTGATTGTCAGGTCTTCTCTTAATGAAAATTATCCAGGCCGCTGGATCGGTCGACAAGGACCTGTTGGGTGGCCGGCGCGTTCCCCAGATCTCACACCTCTCGACTATTTTTTATGGGGGACAATGAAACAAAGGGTGTACAGCAGTTCCATAAACAGCGAAGCGGAACTTGAAGAAAGAGTTTTGCGTGTTGCAAACGAAATCAAAAATGATCCCGAGATGATTCGTAGGGCAACTCATCAAATTTCACTTCGCGCTACAATGTGTTTGCAGCAACGGGGTGGCCATTTTGAACATTTGATGCATTAAGCCAAAATGATTATCCTATAGACAAGTCTATTTGATTTTATTTGTTAAAGATAATGAATGATTCATGTAGATTAATACTGTAGTTTTATTCCTACTCTGGCGTTGAACTGAGTTCACTGCTTTTTGAAACGCTGATTTAAAAACTTGTATCTAAGTAATAAACTTGCAATTTTTCACCATTAGGAAGCTAATAAAATGTAGAATAACTTAACATTTAAAAAAGGTAGGGTAAATAGGACAATTTTTATTGAAATTTAGCAATTGTTTTAAAAATCATTGAAAAAATAGTGAGTTTCAACATATTCCTCTTTATTTTAAATCTATAGCATTTAATTTCGTGGAAATTTTCACTTTACTGGTACGGCCTATTATTTGCAATCACTACAAAATTTATTCCAATATGATAGGACATTCAGTATAAAAGTTGTAACGATTTATTTAAATAGGGTTAGCAGCTGACTCTAAAAATTTTAAAATATTCATAAAAAATCAATTATTGTTTTTGATTTTTTTTTAATAATGTTTCCGTCAATAAAATAAGGTGTAGTTTCCTTGATTTTGCTATGTGCACTTTATGAAGACTCACACTGTATATAACAAAAAATTGGAAAATAATGGGTAAAATCCGCAAAAAACTGAGTTCAAGCAAGTAGATACACATGCCCACACATCGGGATACAGGTGTAACCTGAGGAAACAAAGATGGACAAGGAAAAAAATCACACACGAAATCCACAACAAGAGCGAATCCACCCATTGTAGTTTAAAAGTACTAGAAGACCTTGAATTTTCAAGGCGTCATCTAACCACAACCACGCGGCCGGTTATTTTCCTATTTTTTGTTATATACCTTTCTCCGCATGATCATTTTCTCTTTGTAGATCCTTTAAGCTTGAAGAACCACAGCAAGTGGTTAGAAAATAAATAAATTTTACTTCATTCCAGACAGTTTTGAAGATATTAAAAAAAATTGTTTTTTATTTTTAAAGTTCAACTTTCAACTTCTTTTTACTGAAGCCCTTGAGGAAAAAATGTTACATAGAAGACTCATTTTGGTCACAAGTTGTGAATCACCCTGTAAAGTGCTTTTAGCAAAGTTGAATCATAATTCAACTTGGATTTTAACTAATCCTAGCAATTTCTCATGTAAAAGATATTGCTCAGCTTGGGGAGAACATATAGATCTTTGTCATAGTCAATTTTTATAAAATAATTCTCATCATTTAATTTTTTGGGGTTTAAGAGATGGAGGACAGCTCCTTCAAAAACATTCATAAGCTACAATATGTACAGCAAGAGCAAAAATAGAAAAGTGGATGTTTTCAATGAAAAGTGAGTAAAAGTGAGGTGGATTAAAAAAAAGCGAGACAAAGGTGCTATAACCAGGTTTAAGACTGTATATCTATATTTAGCGATATCTAACTTACAAATTTTCTTCAGGAACAACTAGCTGCAGTGTTCTTATAGGTCTTTCAATAACTTCAACCTCAACATCTCCAGCAGGGATGTCTAAAATAGACCTTAGTGGATCTCTGTCAATCAAGTTTTGGTACCCACTGAGAAATTCCTCAAAATCTAATGGTTCTGCTACGTCATTTGTCCAGCTCTACAAATATTTATATTTAAGGTTTCTTATATATATAAGAAGCATATAAATGGATGTGTCTTTTTGGAAAACAATTTAATCTGGTTAGCAAGTAAATTGTTAAACATCATTGGCTATCAAAAAGAAGCAATCAAATTTTTGTGATATTTTCCTGTTTAGCTTTTTTTAAGGGGAGGTTTTAATTACAGTTAATAGTTTTAGAATAACGATGCTTTAAAATTTTGTCACTGACAGCATAGTGGAGGTCGAATTTTTAAATGTTTGATCAAACACTGGCTACTCAAATTGCAGTTTTTTGTAGTCATACCGTGGTGGAAGCAGGTGATACAAGTCCACTTTTGCTGTATGCAATGTTCCTTCTAACATCAGCTGCATGTTGTCTAAAAGAAAATGTTTTAACATACTATATAAATAAAAGAAGTAAACATTACTTTGATAACTTCTGGGTGAACGCCCTTTGTGCAGTCGCAGCCATAGTGTTCTTTTCGGTATTCGGCAAATAAAAAAGGACCTAGACAGGTTTCGCAATTATCTAGTATATTGCCTGTTGGAGTATTACATCCTTAGGAGCTTAGAAAGCCTTTATTCTTGAATATTGGAATTTTTTGTATTTATTTTACATTATATAAATATAACCTCACAAAACATAAGACGGAATTCAACCAATGAACTGTCAACATTGTCAGTGTTGTTCATTAATCAAATTCAAGCGGATAACCAAATGGAAATGGTATTTACCATTTTGGGTTGGTGTTAACCAATCCGTTCAAGCGAGTGTAGTTATCAGTTTGGTTATAAGATCCGTGACGTCACGAATCAGCTGTTATATGTCATAGTTATCACCGCAAAATTGTGGTATTTACCCAACTCAAGAGTAGTTTTATATTTCTGGTTATTATTTGAAATGTGACAAGTTAGAATTTTGCCGGGTATTGGATATTAATCAAATCCAAGCGAATAAACAAAATTTCTGTGTTATGTGTCGGGGTTATAATATGGTTCAAGATGACACACGGGTTGATGACGTCAGTTACACGAATCGCTTGAACGCGTTGGTTTTAACCGCGGTTTTGTTGTAAGTTGTTTATTTTAGAAAAGCGGGTATATAATCTCTGATTATTTTTATTATCACTTAATAATCGGTGCTTTTTCGTCTACAACTGGATATGTAAAGTTTAAATAAGAAACCTTTCATAATATTCATGGGAGAAATGTTTTTTTCAGATTTTTTTTTTAATGATGGAACCATGGCTTTGTAGCTATGATAACTTTCAATTCTCTAAAATTTTCCGCGTGTCAAAGAAAACATTTATTGATTCCGCAGAAAGCAAAACCGTATACAGGTGGATATCATCTAGTGAGTTTATATGGCCATATTTTAATATTCTTGTGGTATATGGCTACACAGGATACGTTATTACGCATAGGAACTACATTTAAAGTGTCCCCCAACAACCGTAATGAGTATAACTAATAAGGTGTTCCACTTTATGGTAAAACTGAAGTCAGCCTGTATCATTTTTCTCAAAAATGAAGCTGAAGTACAATAACAATATCCACTACCCGGCAAAATTCCAACTTGTCACATTTCAAATAATAACCAGAAATATAAAACTACTCTTGAGTTGGGTAAATACCACAATTTTGCGGTGATAACTATGACATATAACAGCTGATTCGTGACGTCACGGATCTTATAACCAAACTGATAACTACACTCGCTTGAACGGATTGGTAAATACCAACCCAAAATGGTAAATACCATTTCCATTTGGTTATCCGCTTGAATTTCATTATTGTTATTGTACTTCAGCTTCATTTTTGAGAAAAATGATACAGGCTGACTTCAGTTTTACCATAAAGTGGAGCGCCTTATTAGTTATACTCATTACGGTTGTTGGGGACAGTTTAAATGTAGTTCCTATGCTTAACAACGTATCCTGTGTAGCCATATACCACAAGAATATTGAAATATGGCCATATAAACTCACTAGATGATATCCACCTGTATACGGTTTTGCTAATTTCTTTTTTCATCATTTCTGCTGAATCAATAAATGTTTTCTTTGACATGCGGAAAAATTTAGAGAATTGAAAGTTATCATAGCTACAAAGCCATTGTTCCAACATTAAAAAAAATTTCTGATAAAAAAAGGTTTCTTTTTTTAAACTTCCTATACACCTTTGTAGACGAAAGCACCGATTATTATCTAATAATAAAAATAAATCAGAAATTATACACCCACTTTTCTGAAATAAACAACGTGCAACAAAACCTCGGTTAAAACCAACGCGTTCAAGAGATTCGTGTACCTGACGTCATCAACTCGTGTGTCATCTCAAACCAAATTATAGAAGTTTTGGTTATTCGCTTGGATCTGATTAATATTTACGCGCCGTATCGTCAGTCGTTCGTACAATTGTAGGACGCCTTTATAGCCTCCTTGATTTTCATAGTATCTTCTCTCCTTCAGAAAGGCTGGGGTATTTCTATATTTCTACTGTTCAGTGTCAGCGTCGGCGCTCTCGTATTGTAGTAAATTTCAGGCTGTATAACAGACGATATAAATCAAAAACATGAACAGTTTCATGCAAAAAATATATATTTGTAACACAATCTCAAAATAAAGCGCTGACACGGCACAGTAGAAAACTATCAAAATCAGGAGGCCATAGAGGTGTTCTGCAATTGGATGAATGACTGACGAAACGAACTTTAGTGTATGCACACGTATGATTGGTATGGAGCTGAAAATGACACAGAGTACGACATACAATTTATTTTTTGAGGCTTATTTTTGGTTCTAGTTCTTTTTCGGTAAAAAAAAACAGGAAATATCAAAATTACTTGAAAAAATCCTGGAAAATGACTTGGGCATTTCGTTAAATGTCGCATTTCGGTGAAAATACCGAAAATAGATAGGTTGGGAAACACTGCTAACTATTGCAACTGACTGAAATTACACTTTTCGCCGATTTTGTTCCTTGACCTAGCTAAATAAATTTATCAGAATCACAACCATTGATTAATTGTAGAGAGGCGTATTTCTAACTTTCATCCATGCAGTCTCATTACAAATATATTCCGGTTCGCCACTTACATCCATGTAGTCTCAATACAATTAGCGATTGGTAGCACTGACGAATCAGTTTTTAATTGATATTGTCAATACTCTGATAGAATTATTTGTTCTAAGGATGATAAAGAAACAAAAACCTTTCGATATCGGCAGGGTTATTACGTAAAAAACCTATATAACGTCAAAAAACCGATAAAATGTCTTCTTGTTGACTAGTTAGATGGTACTGTGCAAATAGTTCATTTCGCGCCTGATATAAGTAGTGAGCATGAGGTGAACGACAGCTAGTTCCTAGTTGACACCTTGTAGGAAGATGTATATAATGTCATCAAAACCTACATCATGTCAAAAAAAATCGGTCATAATGTAGCTTTAAAAGTTATGTAACACCCCCCTCGAATTCGTTGGCATACCGATTTATGGGTAGCAATGGTTTCTCCTCAGAAATTCCCCTTATGTCATAATTGTCAAACCCAAATGTCATGGGTGAAATGACAAAGCTGTCAAACGTCCAATGGAGTTTCATGTTCCAATCCATTTTTAATCCTTGTTTTTACATTTACCTCAATTTGTATTCAGTTATGTTGTGGTTGAATTTCAATGCTTATTAATGCATAAACATAAATGTTGGTGTTAGAATGGTGATACAGCAGGAATTGTGTCTTGTGTAGTAAAAGATACGGTACCCCGCGAAACTACCGTTTTTCTTTCGTATAAATTCATCATGAAGTAAACAAAAAATACAACTTTCTGTCTTATTAGCCTAGCAGCCTTCATAACTAATGACGAATAGTGTATTTCAAAATCGCAGCTGTTTTTCGATGGCTTGAATAATGAAGAGTTTGAAGAGCGTCTCAGTTCAGGTCCTTGATAGTGATATCGCATATTTGCTTCCTAATGCTTCTGGTCGAGATAGCAGGCAAATGGAATCCAGATCGTCCAGGCTGAAACAAGCATGTTTACTCGTATTGGGTATGTGTATCTTTGGCATATTTGGATTGGGCTATTATTGCCCGGACAAGGTAAGTTAAAGCACTAAATATATATTGCAATACACAATATTAGTGACAGATTATTTTTGTTTATACATGAGCGCCTAAACCCTGTACACTGCAACATTGCTTATTATCCCTATCCAGATGAAATAACAAAATACAGGCTGGAAAAAATTCAAAATACATGCCCCTGCTATATAAACAATGTAACTTGTTTCACAATTTGAATATGCCTAATAACCATCTCCTCACATTGCCACAATACTAGACAGTTATATTTCAATGCTCTTTCACATACAATGCAGTGAACTTGATTAATATTCATTTGACTATTTTAAAAAAATTATTTTATTTTTATTTTATTAAATGCTTAATTTTTTTCTATTTCAATTTTTTTTCTCTCCCATTAAATTCTATTAGGATTGGTACTAAGGCCGACTAGGCAATAACATTTTTTCTATTACTAATTATTTTTCTTCAGGCTAAGCTTTAGGTTAAGGTAGCAGTAATTTTGACATGGTTAAGTATACCTTATTTCACAAGTATTCATCAGGCTTTGATGTCTACTAAGCTGGACAGGTGATCAGCAAGTGACATTTTTGTGTTACTCTGCATTTTGGCAATAATGAATCAGGTATAAATCTGGTAAAACTTGTTTGTGGCGTTAGCAAGTACAAATTAAAGTATAGCATACAAAAAACCAAATAAAACACGGCGCCGACTACATGGCGTTGACGGATCCGTCAGAACTATGTGTCCTGTGCTGATATGGGGAATTTTGAGGGTAATCAGCTGTCATTCTACAGTGATGGATACTCGTAAAATAGGGTATATGAATGGCCATTGGCCAGAATTTGCATTTGTAACTACGTATACAGTGGACCCCCGATAATCCGGCCCTTGTCTAATCCGGCGCCCCCTGTAATCCAACATGTCTTTGAATATGTATTACATAGTATTTGACAATCTTCGCTAATATAGATCACGCAGGTTTGAACAGGTTACAACTTGTACGCGCCACCGCTATCGTGCTCGACGCGTAAGCTTTGTTTTACTTAGTTTGAATTTGACTACTGGTGATAGCGGTACGGCCTAGCGTGCGTTCATTGTTTACTATTTATTCATTGTATATTAAGTATAGTACCTAGTAATATCATCACAAACTCAGAAGCGAAAGCACAAAACATTGACAATTAAAGAAAAATGAGATATTTTTGACCGCTTAAATCGCAATGAAACTTTCAGTAGTTTAGCAAGTGAATATGGTGTGGGCCGATCTACAATTTATGACATTAGAAGAAACCACGAGAAGAGCAAGAAGTTCGGGTCGACTACTGACTGCGGGCCAGGCAAGAGACAAACACTTAAGAAAGCTGAACATCCAGAAGTGGGAGAAGCTTTGTACATGTGGTTTCTTCATGCACCAATTTCAGGACCCATGTTGGCCATGGAAGCTAAGTTTTTTTATAATAACAAAAAAAGATGATTTTGTGGCCAGCAAAGGATGGCTAGAATGTTTTAAAAGTCGTCATGGCATACGTTTAATGACTATTACAGGAGAGAAACTTTCTAACGATGCCACCTGCATAGAGCCCTTTAAATTAAGATTTTTGCAAAAGGTGAACAATTTAAATCTTGACCCGTCACAGGTGTACAATGCTGATGACGAATCGGGGCTTTTTTAGCGTGTAATGCCTAACAAAACTTTCGTTTCTTGTAACGAAAAATCCGTACCTGGACGTAAAGTAAATAAAGCGTGTAACCATACTATCATGTGCTAACGCTGCCGGCACACACGCGCTTAAGATAATGGTCATTGGGAAATCTAATAAACCACGGGCATTCAAAAACATTCATTTACCTGTACACTATTACGGACAAAAAAGTGCATGGATGACAAAAGACCTTTTCACAAAGTGGTTTGGTGAATGCTTCGTACCTGAAGTTAGAAAATGGTTAAAAGATCATAATTTTCCTCAAAAAGCGTTGTTGCTTCTTGATAACGCTCCCGGTCATCCGTCTGAAGAAGAACTAACAACTGAGGATAAATGCATCCCTGCGATGTTTCTTACGCCAAATTGCACTGCACTCATTCAACCAATGGACCAGAATATCATTTAGTTTGTCAAGCAAGACTATAAGCAAAACCTACTTCTGAGAGCTGTATCAAAAGACCAACCAATAGAAAAAACTATAAAATAATTTAATATGAAAGACTTGGTTTTTGCTCTTTGTCAGTCGTGGAATGCGTTACCGTCATCGACTATTAAATCGTCTTGGAAAAAGTTATGGCCAGATATAGTCACCACTCCTAGCAATGTTCCACAAATCAGTGTTATTTCGGAAGTTATAGAACAAGCCGCTACTGAAACACAGATAAGTCCGGAAGATTTGGAAATCTGGTGCCGTGGAATGGATAAAGAGGAAAATGTTTTCATGAAATGTCTGCCAAAGAGATTATAAAAGAGGTTTCTAATTATACAACAAACAATCAGGAAAATAACGACGACGTGATTGCAACTGCTCCACAAGTCACAGCACAAGATGCAATTAACACCTTTGAGCGGGGTTTACAATGGGCTGAAGAGAATGGTACATCCTACAACAAACTTTTTCTTTTGAGAAGACTGAGGGAAAAAGCTCTGATCGCGCGTTATAACAACCTTAAACAAAACAAAAATTGATGAATATTTCCAAGCTTCATAATTTGATAAATTGATTAATGATTTCGATTAATAATTCTTGATTATTTTGGTACATATGTATGTGCATTTATGCTTAATTTTATAATAAAACGTAAGCTATCTATTGTTATTTAAATTACTAAATTCGACATACATAAACTATGTATGATTTGTACTTCAAAGTATGTACATATACATAACATATATGTATACATATCTTACCATTGGATATGTAATTTGTCGGATTACAAGGTACTCTTTTGTAAAAAATTCCGGACTATAGGGGGTCTTAGGCAGTGCTCTATAATCCGACAAAATCGATAGTCCGACACTACCCTGCATAATGTTTGTCGGATTATCGGAGGTCCACTGTATATTTGTTACAATAGAAGCAATTGATATGGTCTTTTGTACATGTTTTGTTATTTTTTTATTTTCATCAGGTGTGTGCCCTGAGTCCCAGTCAGACCATGAGAATGGAAGACAACTTTGGTAAACCATTGAGGCGGATTAGTAACAAAGTGGGACTCAGTTATGATGACATGCTGAATGATGATTTCACCTTTGATATGGACTCTCATGACGTCATGGTGTTCTTGCATATGCAGAAGACTGGTATGTTATCTTTAATTACAAATTGGATAATCATCTAGAAAATTCAGCCTTTAATTACGTTAATAGTTTGAAGCTCAAGTGATTCAGAAAACCATGACAATATTTACAGAGCAGAATATAAATCTCTTTTGGTACTTGAGATGTCAAACGTGCGTAGCTTAAATAGTCATTAGGTTTACAATGATTTTCCAATTTTCTGCGCAATTTTCTTGATTTTTCTTTCCGTAAGAACCTTCTATACAGCATCAGGAAACTTAAAAAAAACAAAGATGAATGAAATCGGTAGAGTCGTTCTCAAGTTATGGCGTGACCACGCGAAATAGGGATTCATTTATATACAGCGTGGCCCATCCATGTGTGGATGGAATATTACTCATAAACAAATACATTTTGGGTAAGTCTATTTATGGCATGTTATACATGACATTTGAGGGCACATTTCTAAAATATTGGCAATTAAACAAGGTGTCCCAATTTTGACCTACATATCAAAGTTGTGATTTTTAAATGAAATGCCTCAAATTTTATTGCATATTTGGATAAACCAATTCAAAAGAAAAATATTGATATAACATACTATGTGGTTTTGGTAATTAGCTACTGAGACGTAAGGTGTTTTGTCCAGAAAAACCGTCCACTTCGGCAATCCCTCAATCCGCCATTTTTAAATTTGGAGAGCTGAATTTTGTATTAAAAAACACTTACACACCTTAGCTTTTATCTTATTTGTTACTTTATCGAATTTTCATGTTTGCTCGTACAGGGTGGCCAAAAACGTGAATTGTCCTTTTTCTCAAAAATTTCAAATGTATCACCCTGTATATTTGTACAAGTTTTGATTGCTTTTTTTATGAGCTTTTTTTTGGTATAAGGTTTGATTCAGATAAAATCACGAAGATTTTGAGTTATTGAGCTTTTAATAGAACAACACACCAAAATTAAGGAAAAAATCACATCATCCATGGAAACAAAAGACAAACAGTGGGGTATTTCCATATTGCCACTAAGAGTACAGATTTGACAGAAGTTCTGGATATATCAGTTTCTGCTCCAATTTACCGTGTACTTAAATGGGGATTTTCCTGCAACTTTAATAGAACCTCCAAGTGATTCGCCTCATTGGTGACACTTGGATTATTTATACATTTCTTACTATATTCCACTGCTTCACTTGATTCAAAACGTTCTCATAGTGTGGAAAATGTCGCATAATAGGGTACCGTTGCTTATAAATGCGAGATGCTAGGAAACTATTTCTTTGGGCTTGAAAATTCGAGGTCTTCTAGCCATTTTATACTACAATGTGTAGGTTGGCTCTTGTTATGGACTTCGTGTGTCGTTTTTACCCTCTCCATCTTCGTTTCCTCAGGTTACACCCGTATTCGAATATGTGGGCATGTGTATCTACTTTCGTAGTTTCATATGTGCTTTCATTTCGGACCTGATGAAGCCAACCAGCAGAAATACGTATCGCTCGGGTTACCTATCCTATTTTCTGCTCGAATCCACTTTCCTCCTTTTTGCGGATTTTGCCCATTATTTTCCTACTTTTTGTTATATACCTTTCTCCGCATGATCATTTTATCTCTCTCTCTCTCTCTCTCTCTCTCTCTATATATATATATATGTAAGTTTTTTTAAGTTCATTGCAGACATGTTTTACCACTATAAATTATTGAGTCATTTACCACTGTTGATTTAGGTACTACTAATTTAAGATCTTGTTTTTGTCAGATATTGCAATTTATATTTAATTTTCGAACTAAGAGTTATTTTTAAAAATAAAAGTTGGTGTTTCCAAAATGAAGAATCAAACGACAGTCATTATTTTTTTAGTTATACATCTAATAGTTCGTTTTTGTAGAGTAAGAACTTTTTTATACAATTTTGGGAATAGACACACCAAAAGGGAATGCTGTAACTCAATCTTATTTCAAAAAAGGCAAAGTAACTTCGTAAGGCTGTGCTTTTCTCTACATTGCAGCTAATTGTTCTTATAATAGAGGAATTTGCTATTTGCGAAAGCAATTTCTCTACATGATTAATTAGTAAAATCTAATTTATGATCATTGGTCACTGCAAAAAATTTGGATGTGTCTGTTTCATGTGTCAATTCATTATTTAAATTTATAAAATTATTTAAATGTCATACATGTTGTCTTATTCTTATTGTGTTTCGTGGACAATAAATTTTTGGGAAAATGCTCCCAATGGAGAAGAAAATTGCCTCTTTGCAAGAAGTAGTCAGTCAATAGTTCTAAGGTTCCAACAAAATGAGTAATAAGCATAACTAACTAGTTTCGAAAGTTTTATTTATTTTAACCTATAGTACTATAAAAAACCATTTGGAATAGTGCATGGACGTTGTAGGCTGTTTTGTCGAGAGCTATATCCTCCAACATCAAAGCTATTTTTATGAATTGGCGAGTTGTACATGCATATAAAACACCTACGGAAGTTCAACAAACTGATATGAGGACAGGTGCGGATTTAGAAAACTCTGTAGGATCTTGTACATCGTCTTACAAATGTGCTTTTCGTGTAATAGGAAAAATTGAAATGTATGTCAAATATCATTGTTCCATAGGGCGACACGGTGATTTAGGCCATTTTTTTCTGGATGTCACATGGTTGTCAGATTGTGCATTAACGCCTCATAAAGAGTCTATTTTGAACTTTTTGTATGCATTTTTTTGTTCGCGACGATAGCGAATCACCATAGACGACATCTCCTTAGTCAAAAAGTGATAAAATTAAGGTATTACACAAATAATATTTTCGTGTGGCTGATAAATGTTTTTTAATTTGTTTATATTTCTTAGTCGCACGTAAGCTAAATTTGTTCTGTTTTTTATATGACTTCCGAAGCCAAGCGAGCTATCAAATATAATGCTTAGATTTTTTGTCTCCTGAACCATTGGGATTCCGTCATTGTTAATAGAAATTACTAAATTTTGTTCAAAATGTTCTCTTTCATTACTGTTTTCATTCATAACCATTACTTGCGATTTTGAGGGGTTTAGTTTAAGATTGTGATGCTTTGCAAATCTGTCAATACTTGGGAGAGTTGTTGTTGTGCAATATGGATTGTGGTTTTATTGAAAGGGAGATATATTTGTGAGTCAACTGGTTATTGTTTTATCTTTGCGAATTTTACCGATTTGACCATGTCAGATATGTAGATTGAAAATAGCAAAGGAAATAAAATTTACCCTTGAAGAACTCCTCTTTGTATAGGTTTAAAATCGGTTTTGTAAATAGCGGAATCATTTGCTAACATAACACAGTTTGAACGGTTGCTTAAGTATGTTTTTATTAGATTTACGGAGCTCTGCGAAAACCCCTGGTAATGTAACTTGGCTAGTAACATTTCATGATTCAGAGTTTCGAACGCTTTACTGAAATCGAGAAGAACCATGTACGTACTATTTTTTTTGTTCTTGATGATGTCTGATATCAACCTAGATATTAACTAATGATGTACTTGTGCTAAAGTTTTTCCTAAAACCGGATTGACTATCGGGTATGATATCGTTTGTGTCACAAAAAAATCTAATTTGATAATAAATATGCCTTTCTAATATTTTTGATGTAGCGGGTAATATGCTAATAGGCCTCAAGTCTGTAAATTCTTTAGGTTCTGCTATTTTTGGTAAGGGTTTAACAATAGCTTTCTTCCATATTTCTGGAAATAATCCCCCCAAAATACATGTGTTGATTATATTCAGCAAGGCATTCTTACAAAATGGGATACATAACTTTAGGTCTCTGAAAGAGAAATAATGATATATGAAAGATTTTAAAACGCCTTGTATTATTAACATATTTTTGCTGTTTTTTGTTTGACAAATAAGTAAAAACTTATCTGTTAAAGCAGCAGCATCAATAACACAGGCCATTATAAAATGATCCATATATCCTACAGTTGTTTGAAATTTTGAGAATAAAAAATCTATAGTTGAGAATATAAACTCACTGACTTAAAATTGTTACACCAAGAAAAAAATAATTTCTTCAACTTGATTTCTTGGCAATGAGGTAGTAGTCTTATATCAATGAATGAAACAATAACATTATCACCAAATTTTATTGACAAGTAATAAGAAAAAAAATTGCCTTGAACAAAAAGAAGAGGTGATCCGCTACCATAGGCAATAGCCTCTCAAGCCATTACTCCAACAGTCCTGTGTACATGCCTCTCAATAGCAAATCCAATATCACGCTCTTCTCCACGGCAGCGTTTTATCCTTCTACGAGCATCGTGCGTACCTAGACAGCGATTCGTCGCTGAAGATGACATTATGCCATTCAGCATCACAGTGTTGCCGTTCTCTGCTCCAGGTCAAACGTTGACGACAGTAGTCCGCAGTCAGAGGAACAACTAACTGTGGACTGTATGAAAACAGTCCAAAAGTTCGAATGTGGCGATACAGTGTACGCATAGTCAACAGGTCTACCTTCTTCTCCAAACCAGTGGTCAGTGATCTGACGCGTAGTAGGAAAACGGTCGCGTGGGGCTAGTTATCTGAAGCGCCTATCTTGACGCTCTGAGGTACACCTCGGTGGACCAGTTGACCGTCTTTATGTCCCTCCCTTTATGGCAACGCATCCTCCAATATCAATGGCAACGAATCTTCAATGATCAAGGATCTTAAATTTCCGTGAGGGGGGTTAAAATCCCCCCATTTTTTGATTAGATTAGTTTATTATATTCTAATATTACGTATTGGATTTGGCTTTGTTGAAAAACAAAGCGTCCTCCTCCTTGCTTGCACTGAAGTTCACTGAACGGATTTTGGCAGCCCAAGGTAGTCATTCAAAATGGTGGACCTTGTGGTAGCTACCGATATGCAGCGCCATCTATCGGAGAGTAGCCGCCACAAAAAAAATTCGTTTAGTTGGGCTACCATCCGATAGATGGCGCTGCTATGTAAAGTGCTATCGCAGACCTCACAAAATTTAACTAGTCAAAAAGATCCTTTAGGGGCGGTTGGTCGGAGTTCGGGATGGGTCTATGGCAACGAATCTTCAATGATCAAGGATCTTAAATTTCCGTGAGGGGGGTTAAAATCCCCCCATTTTCTATCTACACACGACACACACACGTTACCGTCATTGCAGTACAATTAACACGGCGGCCAATGTCACGATAGGACAAACCAACATATCGAGAGGCCATAATTCTACCCCTGTCAAAGTCGCTAACATGGTGATAATTTGTACGTCTTCGGACTCGAGGTTTTTTGTTATGCTTAACACTAGTAAATGAAAGGCAATAACTGTACTACTCAGCTCTCAGAAACTTCTTTCTTCACGAAAACTAAGAGATAACATTTTAACAAAGGTATACAAAAACAAATATAAAACGTTGACTTTGTTGCCATAGCATGGTCTAAATATAGTCAGTTTGTTGGCAAAAAGTTGAAAAAATTATTTTTTCTGAGTGTAACACTTCTAATGTCACTGAGTATATTTTTATCTAAATTTTATATTGTATGAACATATCAATATTATTTATGGTCCAAATTGTTAAAACTAGTGATGAAAACAAATTCTTTTTAAAAAGAAATAATAGTTATCGTTAACGACTGCAGGGTCACAGATTTCTGATAAGAATTATAATATAGGAATATCTAATCACATTTCTATAACATCGATAAACATAATATAAAACTTCTGTGTTAAAAATAATTATATACAATTTAGGAATTTTCACAGCATCATTAAAATATACATTTCGTATAAGATTTTAAATGATTCAAGCATGTTGACTATACAGGGTGTTCCTTAATGATTTTGTCATAAGCCAGCGACATATTCCAGAGCAACTAGATATTTATTGCTAAATTGAATTCTTTAATTATTACATTAATTTTCTCGGACAATAGAATGGTTTTTATTTTTTTACTCAAAAATGGCGCATCGAAGGAAAACAATTCAAGAGAGATCATTTGTTTTAAATTGAACGAGGAATTCAAAAATAATTTTTATTTGGCAAGAAACCATTGGCTTACCATTTTTTTTTTTGAAAAATATCGAAGTCAATACCCTTACGCACGCCACTGTTAAAGCTTAAAATTATTTTTGGATTGAAAAATATGCAACTTTATCAACTTTCACTACGTACTAAATACACTGATCAACAGCCAAAAAATATCCTAAATAAAATCAACAAAATATTACTATTTTTAATGTGCTAAAACCGAAATGAAACTATTTTTTCAATATTAGTTCAAGTTTTAGAGATACGGTAATTATATGTGTTCCTGCTGTAACAGTGTTAATATGCTGTAATTCACAAGAACGCACGTGCTACATTTTTATATTCGGCAAGGAAAGATGATATAATCGGCATGATTGTGTTACGTTATACATACGTGTACATTATATTGTTTTATATTAGCCATTTTTTCCTCAGTTGGCTGACAGCGTTCATGCAAGATGTCTCGAAAGTGTGTAAACAATCCAGATCAGTTTTGTTACGTGTGTGGTGATGTGACTTTTGCGTCTCAGAGACGGTCTATTACTCCACTAATAACAAAGGCATATCAGCTTTATTTCGGTTGTAAACTAGGTGATCAAGACAAACAGTGGGCACCCCACATCTGCTGTAATACATGTGCTTCAAGTCTGAGGAGCTGGTCTAATGGCAAAAAACGGTCTATGGGCTTTGCTGTCCCAATGGTTTGGAGAGAGCCTACAAATCATATTAATGATTATGAGTTTTGCATGGTACCTTGTGTTGGACAAGCCACAGGTATGTCCAGGAAAAAAAATCGGTTATTAACTACCCAAACATACCATCTGCGATGAGACCTGTGCCTCACAGTGACGAAAATCCTATTCCAAAACCCCCAGAATCCTACACTTGCGAATCAGAAAACGAATCAAATCATGGCGATCGAGTGATTCGTCAGGAAGAAGATATGCCATCAACGTCAAGAGATCCTGATTTTATACCGAGCACGTCATGCCACCAACCGCACAAAATAAGACAGTCAGAATTAAATGATCTTGTAAGAGATTTAGAACTTCCAAAATGTAAGGCAGAGTTACTTGGATCAAGACTGCAGCAGTGGAACTTATTAGAAGACGATGTTTCGGTATCTGTTTTTCGTAAACGCCACAAAGACTTAGAACCATTTTTCAATATGGAGAATAACTTGGTTTTCTGCAGTAACATTAACGGCTTACTGGCGGCTTTAAATATAAACTATAACCCAGAAGCATGAGGATTGTTTATAGACAGTTCAACATTGAGTTTAAAGGCAGTGTTATTGCATATTGGAAATATTTTACCATCTCTTCCTGTAGGGTATGCAGTTCACATGAAAGAATCATATGCCAATATGAAGTACCTATTGACATGCATAAAATACGATGAGCACCAATGGCATATTTGTGGCGATTTGAAAGTTGTTGCACTTTTACTTGGGCTGCAGCTAGGCTACACAAAGTTTTGCTGTTGTTTGTGTGAATGGGACAGTCGAGCAAAGGCACTTCATTACACCAGACAAAACTGGCCTGTTCGTCAATTCCTAGAGCCAGATCAAAAAAATGTACAGCATATGCCATTAGTAGATTCGAAAAAAATTTTATTACCACCACTGCATATCAAGTTGGGCCTAATGAAAAACTTTGTCAAGGCATTAGATAGAGATGGGTCAGCTTTTCAATACCTGCGTCAGAAATTTCCAAGACTAAGTGAGGCAAAGATTAAAGAAGGTATTTTTGTTGGGCCACAGATTCGAAATATTTTGAAAGATACACAGTTTGAAAACACTTTAACAGGTATTGAAAAAACTGCTTGGAATGATTTCCGTCTGGTGGTCACTAATTTCTTGGGAAATAGAAAAGCTGACAACTATAAAACCATTGTCAAAAATATGCTGTCATCGTATCAAAAGATGGGCTGTAATATGTCTCTTACACCTGGACTTTTTTCCTGACAATTGCGGAGCCGTAAGTGATGAGCACGGCGAACGTTTTCATCAGAATATTTCAACAATGGAAAAAGGTACCAGGGAAAGTGGAATCCTTCCATGCTTGCAGACTACTGTTGGACTCTTGGTAGAGATGCTCCAGAAATGATCCATAAAAGAACAGCAAAAATACAGCGCATATAGTGATTCTTATTAGTATATGAATCTTGTTACTTTTTTTTAATATATCCTTAAAAATAAAAAGTTTTTTCTAAACCGCAACTAATTTTTTTATTTCATTGTCATTTTTGGATTCAGCGCCCCAAAATTAACAAAGAAGTGCACTTTTCCCACAAGATACAATTAAAAAACTAAAATTTGAATCTGAAGCGGTTCTGAAAATATTAATTAATTTCCATTTTTTTGTGATGTAGATTCACACCCTTAAATATTCGCATATCATTAAGGAACATCCAGTAAATTATCAGAATATTTAACTTTCGATTCAGTAGCTATGGTCTTGAAGCACTCAATTGTCCTGATATATGCCCTAGAGAGAATAACAGTAGCAGGTAATCTATATTCGATCTATCTCAGATCGCCATGGATTGGCCGTGGGATGAAGTGCTTTCATCTCTGCTTCATGAATGTTTTATGGCGCTCCACATGTGTGACTTTTGAATCAAGTTGAAATCCTCACTAGTCGTAATGTTCTAATAAATAATAATATGTATAGAATCTCTCTATCTCTAAACCTTTTTCAAGGGATCAGGATGCTCCGTTTGTTGATTACAATCATTTAGAAGAAAATGAGTTGTTCTCATATACAATTTCACCAAAATCTTAGGTGTTATACTCCAGGTTCCAAAGTTCATCAAAACAAAAAAAATAGTTTAAATAAGAACGATTTTAATAAAATTTGTGGTTACGAAAAACTGGAACTACGATAACTGTTGATGGTGTGCGGTATCGCGAAATGTTAACCGAATTTTTGTGGCCCCAGTTGGATCAAATTGATGTGGAAAATTTTCCACCAAGATCGTGCAATCTAACGCCAAAGGACTTCTTCCTCTGGGGCTATGTGAAGGAAAAGGTACCGAACAAACCACAAACAGTTGAACGCCTTAAAGAAGAGATACGGGGCGTTATCGACGAAATAGAGCTACATTTGTGCGAAAACGTTATCCAGAATTTTAAGAAAAGACTGACCCTGTGCCAGAGGTTTCGTGGTGGCCATTTCCTATTTCATGTGCAATCGCAACTATTCCCATTATTTGTTAATAAGTTACGACTGGAGAATAAATGTACCGAAAATAGATTTTTTTACAAAAACGAAATAGATGATATTATTTTTCAGTCATCTCTATACAACCATGAAACAATCAGATGGAAAGTATTAAGCATACTCCTCCAGAAAGGGAAAAAGGGATATATGACGTTAAATTGGTTTGGAGACACTTATAAACTTGCTGATTGTTATCTGTTATAAAGTCCGTCTCTGTAAACTGTCCATTTTAACACACAGACCAACTGCAGAGAGTACAATGGCAAAACGCTTACTCGTCAGCTGTGACTGAAATGTATTATGTGAAATTTAAATAAAATGTCCATTCGGATGCAGCGTGCTTTGCATAAACGAGTTGATCAAGTAAATCTTGTTATATGCCATGTACGCTCGCATATAGCTGCCCATTTATATTTCCAAAAGCCTTTTATTTGATTTTATGCATACCCTATACATCTACGAGCCCCTTCCCACTTCAGTTGGCCCACTTCAAGATTTGTACCAAAATATGCCTATATAAACTAAACATGACGAAACTATTTACTTCTAAAACAATTTATTTTCTCAAAAACATTTTTGATACACTCTAGTCGTAAAAAATACATATTTGAAATCACTTAGACCTATAAACTAATAGAACATCTGAACAAATAAACAATGTGCGAATAAATGCACGAAGTTAACAAAGCAACAATTGAAAGATTAGCATTGGGTAACATCACCTTTATTTTTTATTACGGCTGAAATTCTTTGGGGCATAGTGTTAAGCAAGTTTTGTCAAAAATTTGGTGTAAAACAATCCCATATTTCTTGAAGCTTTTGTCTCAGTTCGGTGATTGTACGAGCAGGATGTTGTCGTAGAACCTTTTTCATCTCGTGCCACAAAGTTTCAATAGGTGACAGATCTGGACTGCTAGAAACGCATTTCAAAAGTGGTACATTATTTTATTCCATCCATTTTATAGCCTGTTTTGAGGTATGGCACCCTGCACCATCTTGCTGAAACACAAAATCTTGGCCAGATGTCAAACATTCTTCCATCACTGGTAAAAGCTATTCTTCTAAAATTGCCAAATATTTGTTTGTATCCACATTTCCATCAATAAAATGAAGTTTTCCTACTCTTTTTGATGACATACTGTCCCAGACCATAATGGATGCTGGAAATTTCACTTTTCTCTTCAGATAGTCAACATAGAATGCTTCATTTTTTTTTGCGAATAACTCTACTGCGACCGTCACCAACACAAACTTCGAATCGGGCCTCATCACTCCATTGTATTGCACACCATTGTTGAGGTGTCCATTGTCTATGTTCTTTAGCCCATCTAAGCCGATTTTTCTTTTGCAGTGGAGTTAATAGTGGCTTTTCTTTGGCCTATAAACAAGTTGCGCAACTTTAGATTTTTTACTTCAATTTTTTTTATAAGAAAACTTACCTTGCAAGTGCTAAATCCCAGTTTGTGGGCCTCTCTATGAGTTGTGCACCTCGAAATTCTCCTTCCAACAGCGTCACTCCACAGAGCACGTAATTGTAAATAATTGGCACGCCTGTTTTTCACGATTACTCTTCTTAATGCTCTTCGGTCGGCATTTGTGATATTACTTTTTTTCACATATCGTGGCTTAATATTAACTGGACCAGTTACGTTATATCTTCTAACAATATTTCTCACACCGTACCGCGATAAGTCTAACAAAGTTGCAATTTCTGAGTTTGATTTCCCAGAATTAAAAAAATTATCAGTAACTGAATTTTCTCACTAATAACCTTTCCTCTACCCATTTTGAAAACCTTAACTACCCAAAACTATTTTAAACGTATTCTGACCTCTGTGATTAATAAAAACAATTGTCATGGCTTTTATTTTTCGCAGCTACCTATGCGTTATAGACTTATTTTGCATTGATATGAAAATAGGCTGATATGCTGTAATTGCAACATGTTATTTTTATGCTGCAAAATTGATTAGGGAGTGATAAAGTTGGTGTTTTCTACTATATATTATCAAAATATTCATTGTTAATATTTTAAACCTATAACACCCTGCTACATTTTTATTATTTGTGTTTGATAAGAAAAAACTAAGATTTCAATAGTTGGGCCAACTTAAGTGGGAAGGGGCTCGTATATGTTCCATGTTTGTGTTGTGGCTAACCAAGCTATAATGACCGGTACCCGCAATGTTCACCGCGATACTCCAAAAATGTCTGCACGAATTTGTCCAAGTCATTCAGATTCCTGCGTAGGCATTCAGAATTTTATATAACCTCGAAGTACTCTTCGTAGCAAGGAACATTTTCTTCTGCCTATTCATTCCTCTTCTTCTACCTTATTTTTATTGGAGATTGAGCCGTTCCCTACGTTACGCACTATCATCTCCAACCACCACATACAGGGTGGCCCAACGAAAAGGTAGAACCCCTATTAGGTGATACAGGGTGATCTAAAAATAAGATATTGCGTTAATAAAGTTTATACCTATCTTCAATCGTTGTGAAGCTATTTGAGTTTATAATAAAATTCTAGAAATTATGATATTATGGGATTATTCGAAAAAATAATCAGTATAGTTCCCTTAGTAACAAGAATTTACTTACAACTTAAAACAAGTCTCCGAGTATTAAATAACAAAAAACAACTTACAGTTTAGAAGCACATTGAAGTTGAAGTAAAAATTAATTTGCTACTACTATTCGTCATTATTCCTCAGAGCGGTCTGGTGGACCTTTGCTCTTAGTTAAAAGTCTCGTCGGTCTCTTAGGCCCGTATCGTCAGTCGTCCCTACAATTGTAGGGCGCGTTTATGGCCTCCTTGATTGTCATACTCCTTTCTCTCCTTCAAAAATTTCTAGATTACACTTGTCCCGTGTCAGCGTCAGCGCTCTCCTATTATAAAGATATGTTTTCTTTTTAAATTGTAGGAAATTTCAGGCTGATAAAACGTGATATAACTCAAAAGCAAGCACAATTTGATGCAAATAGATGTTTGTGACATAACCTCAAAATAGAGCGCTGACACGGAGAAGTAGAAAACTATGACAATCAAGGAGGCCATAAACGCGCCCTACAATTGTAGGGACGACTGACGATACGGGCCTTAGGGAAAGAAGGAAGGAAGAAATAGAGCAAAGAAAAGAAGTAAATCATTTGAAATAGCTTAAGCATTATTACTTTGACTACTCGAATAATTTTGTAACTCCAAAAAATAATTTTGATTGGTTTTGTAAACTGAAATAATTTTGGCTGGTCTGAATTTAAAAATTTAATTTTGATCACAGTGCGAGGCGCGGCCTGGAATGTTTGCGAACTTGCTCGACTGTGTAGTCTACTGAATGACGCAACAGAGGGTTGCTGTGCGATTCCGCTTGATTATAACGCCGCTGCGCCTGTTGTTTGACGTAATCCCTTAGATATGGGATATCAAGATCTCTGTGAATAGTCTCATTTGACACGTAACAAGGGGCGTTAGTAATTGTGCGTAGGGTTCTGTTTTGCAACACTTGCAGTCCCTGCATGTACGTCTTGGCAAGAAAACACCAAGCAGCGCATGCGTAGATGATTGCGGGTCTTATGACCATTTTATACAACCGAATCTTGTTGAACAAACTTAATTTTGAATTTCTGCACAACAAAGGATAAAGCTGCCGAAAGGTAATTTGGAATTTTGTTTTCAAAATATCAGTATGTTTCTGCCAGGTCCACCCCTTGTCAAAGATGACTCTAAGATACCTGACAGATTGCACCCATGGTATACGAGTTCCATTCACTGATATCTCTAACGGGGCACCGCGACGTTTTTTAGTACAATAGATTGCCTGCGTTTTCGAAGTATTAATATTGATCAACCACCGATCCGCCCACTCCAATACTTCCTCCACCGCACTCTGCAGCCTGTCTTGAACCAGGTTTCCAGAACAAGACTGGTCTAGCAATGCAGTGTCGTCAGCATAGAGATAGACTTCACAGTCGCTGGGGCAAGGGACGTCATGTATATAAAGTGAATAAAGGATTGGTCCTAAGACCGAACCCTGAGGAACACCGGCTCTTACGGGCCGTGTTGTTGATAACACATTGTTAATTTTGATCCGAAACTTCCTTCCTTCTAGAAAAGATTTCAACAGTTTTAGTAGCCAAAATGGAAAACCTTTTTACCTTTGATACATCTAAAAGCAAGATACCAGTACTTTTGTTCAGGGTAAACCCCCTGGTTACATGCTCCACCAGTCTAGCAGACTGTAGCTCCGTACTATGCTCAGACCGAAAGCCGAATTGCACGTCAGGAATCACATGGTGATCTGACGAGAAATTCTCAAGGTGACGATAAATCACCTTTTCAGCGAGCTTAGAAGGAGCTGACAGCAGACTAATGGGACGGTAATCCTGGGGGAATATCGAACCTGCCTTCTTTGGGAATTAATTTGCTATGAAGAAGTACGTCAATGTGGTAATAAGTGCTGAAAGTGGTGTCCTCCGTGCGATAATACAGATTTTGTTCGAATTTATTCCTCACATTTTCAAACATGACTCGAGTTATTTGTCTACATTCAGCCGTTATCTGCTGACGAAGATCTTGAATGGACTTCGTTCTAAAAACATTATTTTTCAAATACCTCCGAAGGATGTAATCTAACGCACTGAGATCCGGAAATCTCGGCGGCCACTCGATGGGGCCTGGTCCGCCGGTCCACTGTTTCGGGAAATAATCTAATCATATTAGACGAAAATACTCCGTTTGCGAAATAATTGTAAAGTCTGGTTTTATTCATGCAAGTTGTTCAAGGGGGTATTTAAAACATGGACGCATAAAATGGGTACACCATGTTTTGTGGGAAAACTTTTTATTCGACAACAAAGAATGAGAAAACCCGTTTTTTGGGATTCAATCGAAAGTGTGGGCAGGAACCAAAAAACTCTTCATACAAGATTTTTAGGTATTTATGAGACTTTCAGAATGAAATCACACGTAAAAAGATCCGTCTAATAGTTACAGCTACTTGAAATTCTTCAAATCCGTAGGCTTCATACTTACCACTTCTAAGTAACCAGAACAAAATTGGAGTCGCTCGTGAAGTATTCTCTGAGAATTTCTAATTCGCAACGATATTCGAAAAACGTACGTTATTATACATATTATAAAACAAAGCGGATGTGTCCATCACCTTTTGTTGCGAAGAAAACATTTTTTTTCAAGATTTCTTTATACTCTTGTATAGACAGTGATGGACAAAAGTATATAGACAAATTAATATGGTGCTGTATTTATTTTTTAACTTATGACCATTATTATCAATTACCGCCTGGCATCGTCTCGGCATAGATTGTAGAAGTTTCTTGATATAAGATTCATCAATATGTCTCCACTTTTGCTCTAAAGCGGCAAAAAGTTCATCCTTTTTTGAATAATATTTATCTCGTATTTGCTTATCTAAGTATTCCCATAGATTTTCAAAGGGGTTTATATCGGGAAACTGTGAAGGCCATTTGAGAACTGCTATTATGTCTGTGTATACAAACTTATCCATAATGCCATCTATTCTATGTAAAGGTCCCATCCCAAACCCCGAAAAGCACCCCCAAACCATAACAGACCCGCCTCCATGTTTGACAGTGTACTTGGGGTTCAATATTTTTTTACAATAGGATGTCTAACGTAATGAACATCATCTGATCCAAACATATTGAACTTGGATTCGTCACTGAAACATACTCTCTTCCAGTCACATACGCTCCAATGAAGATGCAACCGTGCAAATTGTAATTGGTCCTTACGGTTTTACCTCGAGATTTTTCTTACTCGGGCGACGTGCAAATAACTTCAAATCACTTAATATTCTACTTATAGTTTTCGTAGAAACACTGACAATTTCTTTTGTCTCGATTTCGGCTTTTATTTGTCTTGGAGTTTTAAATGGATCTTTGGACGAAATTACTTTTATTAATCTAACTGATTTAGCATTTAATTTTCTAGGCTTCCAAGATACCTTTTTGTTTATATTTGTTCAAT
The DNA here is from genome assembly GCA_963669975.1 of Acanthoscelides obtectus. Taxonomy (NCBI): domain Eukaryota; kingdom Metazoa; phylum Arthropoda; class Insecta; order Coleoptera; family Chrysomelidae; genus Acanthoscelides; species Acanthoscelides obtectus. The sequence goes on along the minus strand of CAVLJG010000009.1, from coordinate 89,318 downwards.
ATTGCCCAAACTGCTTCACGCTTCAAATTTTTGGCAATGTCGACTTGACGTTGACCATCTTTGTATAACTCAATGATCTTAGTTTTCACATCGAAAGAAATTTCTGGAGCACGCGGCATGGTCTTAAAATCACTCAACTTATTCCATAATACTTGACGAACACAAACTAATCCTCTTCGGACACGAAACTGTACTAAACTAATGTTGAAAAGAATTTGTCTACATATTTTTGTCCCTCATAAAAAAGTGCTTATATTCATTGCAGATAATGCAAAAACAAGGAATTCAGTTTTTCTACTAATAACGCATTCTTTTATGGAGCAATGAAGTATGAATTCGTTTTCTAAAGGTATTTAGGTAAATATTCATATTTGTCTATATACTTTTGTCCATTACTGTACATCTTTAGAGCTGAAATTTGTACACAATCACAGATGAGCCCTATAGTCTATCAAAAAAATATTTTATACTGAAATGCACTGAACTGTTTATAAAGTTAGCACGCAAAATGAAGACACATTTATCCTTCAAATTACCTTAGACTAGTTAGTATGTAGCATGTGCTAAATGGCTACATTATTGATGACTGCATGACTTTGTCAAATAAGTAGGCCACGTAATCCAGTTTCTTTACGAAAAACTACAATTCCCTGGACCTTTTTTCTAAAAGTCTTGGAAATATATTGGAAAATAAACTCGAGAAAACGAAAAAACAGTAGAGAAATTTCAACCAACAAAATTAGGCAAAATGCTCGGCATTAGTCCCTAATACATTATTTGAAGTTTCAGCATTGTATCTTGTATAGTTTTCGAGAGTATTCTAATTATTTGTAATATAAATATTTGATATGCCTTCAACGTTCGCTTGACATTTGTCAGTGTCAAATGTAGTGGTTGATATTTGTCTACTGTTTTTTCCATATTTTGAACTCGCAGTCGTTTTAATCGTACGAGATTTCAAAAACAGACGTCTACTGTATTAAGGCTTTTAGAAAAAAGGTCCAGGGAATTGTATTTCTTCCTCAAGAAACTGGACTATGTTACCAACTTACTTGACAAAGTCTAAGACAGTTTGAAATATAATTGTCTTCATTTTGCGTGCTAACTTTATAAACTGTTCAGCGTATTTCAGTATGAAATATTTATTTTTATAAACTTTAGAGCTCATCCGTGACCGTGTACAAATTTCAGCCCTAAATATGTATACACAAGAGTATGAAGAAATCTTAAAAAAAATGTTTTCTTCACAACAAAACGTTGTAGACACATCCGCTTTGTTATAAAATGCGTAGAATAACGTATGTTTTTCGAATATCGTAGCGAATCTGTTCAATTACCCACAAATACGAAATGTTTGAATTTGTTTAGACGAAAAAAACGTAACCCTTCGTTTTTCGCATAAAAACAATTATCTTTCGGAATGGTTTGTGATTTATGTCGGCGAGGTAAGCTCGTGTATTTTGCTATAAAATGCCCTTTGAACGAACGCTTTATATTGATCAGTAAACGAGTAGTGATGGCCGGAAGACAGGTGTTTTGGGATAAACAATTACAAATTCTCAAAAAAACTACTTGACCAATATACCCCAATTTTGCTGTTGTTACTTAGAAGTATGAAGCCAACGGATTTGAAGAATTTCAAGTAGCTGCGCGAAATTATCGTCGCATTAGCAGCAAGTGGCAAAACCTGCATGTTGTCTCGGTTTTCAGTCATAACCTTTTTACTGTTAGTCGGATCTTTTTACGTGTGGTCTCATTCTGTAGGTATCATAAATACCTAAAAATCTTATTTGAAGAGTTTTCTCTTTCTTTGTTGTTGAATAAAAAGTTTTCCCACCAAAATCGGTGTAAACATATTATTCGTCCTTGTTTTAAATACCCCCTTGAACAACTTGCATCGATAAAACCAGGTTCTACAATTATTTCTAGGATATTTAGCTAATATGATTAGATTGAAACGGGTGTCCAAGAACTGTGGTACTGGAGCCACAAAGTGCGGCGATGTACCATCTTGTTGGAAATGGTTGTAATTTTCATATTAATTAACATCATTTTCTATTATTTCGGTAATTAGTGGCTCTACTTTATTTTCTAACATGTCCAAGTACGACATTTATGAAAAGCGCTTTATAGTTTTCTTATAATTTCGTTCATTGGCATCAAAAGTATAGTATATATTTTCAACAAGCAGATAAAATTATAATTTTTGTAATTAGAAAGAGAAATAAACCGTGCCAAGGTTTAGTCTATCTAAGACCATGAGATAAGAACTTTTAATTTTGCGTGAGATAAGTCAACGGTGTAGATCAGTCCTCTAATAATTTCTATGACGGGATTTATATTGTAGCTTTGGAGATTAGTTACAAACTAAACATGCAGTCTTTTCTTTAAAAAATGTAAAGACAATGGAAATTGTTACAAAATATTTAGACGGTTTGGCGTTTTACTTTCGATGTCAATAAATGGAAAAATTATCCTTGATTTATTGGTCTCTCCCCGTTCCGCGTTGGATTTATGCTCCTTTATTCTTACTGAGAGTGCTATTTTTGTTTCTCCTATGTACTCATATTTAAAAGAAAATTAAAGAAATATTTCACGGACAATAAAAATTCTTAGAGATGCAAATTTTGTTTTTTTTTTTCTGAATGTCTGTATGTTATGTAATTGTTTAGTTTTTTAGAAGAATGTAATTGTAGCAACCATGCTAAATAAACCTTAAACAACAACAAAAAATTTGACGCCTGACTTCCCATGGTTATTGATTTTAGAAATTATTTTGCTGCATAAGCTCTTCCTTTTTGCTCAATGGATTTACGATCTACTCACTTTCTATTATTGGAACGAATCGTGTATACCAGAGTTCCCCAAACTTTTTTTTGTCGTAGACCCCTTGCCATGTTTTTCCGTGTTGGGTAGACCCCCTACTTACCTGATATTGATTTCCTGTAAATTTCTAACTGTAGTGAAGTTTAGTGTTAATTGAATTTAAATTAAATTTAAATTAAAACTACTCAAAATTGTATCTGTTATGTAAAATATACGTAACATTAAATAAACAGGTATCTGAACAATAAGTGCCCGCATTGAAAAAAAAACTGAGAGGGATAAAATAAAAAAAAAGTGAAAAATAATTAAAAAAAAGTGAAAAATAATTTAAAAAAAAGTTTTTTACTTAAAATAGTACAATAAGCGAGTTCGTTTATTAATTATAACATAAACGTATGTTCTACAATAATTTCACTGTTAGTTTGATTAAATTCCGCTTCTTATACGTTTAAGTTATCTAAGAATAGGCAAAAAATTAACGAATTTTAGTGTGTACCTATCCTTGAATTTTCAGAATAATTTAAAAAAAATATATTTTCTATAAAGGGGGGTTCTTTAAAAAAATCAATGCGGGCACTTATTCTCAATGCGGGCATTTATTGGTCAGACACCAATAAACATAAAATAAACTATAAATAAAATAACATAAGCAATAAGTCAATATTTTTAGTGAGAAGGATGAACCTGATGCTTTAATAATAAATTATCAACATTTGGCGTCAATTTTGTAAGGCTTAATCTTAAATCTCCTCGGCTAATGATGTCCAGTCTGTTTCTTTTTTTCGTTAGGAGATTGGTAACAGCGCTGAACCCCCTTTCCACTAGGTATGACGATGGAAAGGAAATTAAAAATTTCCTCGCTATATTCCATAATACGGGATAAGTAACGGGTATGTTGTTTTGCAGCCAGAATTGCTGATATCCGTTTTTAAACTGAACCTTAAGTTCTTCGTTTGTACTTAGTTCAGTCAGTTCCTCTTGAATTATGACATTCGTTTCTTCTATGTCACCATATGGATTAATTATCCACGGTGGTACTACCATAGTCAAATATCCTCAAACCTAGATTCAAAATCTGAATAGAGGGCATTTAAATGTTGAACGTAAGTTGAAACGTAGTCTTCCTGGCAGCTTGTCTGTGACAAATTGGGGAACTGTGAAAATTCGCCCGGTCCAATATTTTGCTTCATTAGTTTAACTCTGGTAAGAAACGCTGATAAGATGGACTTTGTTTTAATCAAATTTAAACTGTCGTCTTGTAATTGCAAATTAACCATATTAAATTTTGTAAACAAATCTGTTAAATAGGCGATATCTGTTTTCCTCTTCATTAAATTTTCTTTTAAAATTTTATCTTTAGTATCCAGAAATTCTAAAATAGTCTCAAAAAGTGCAAAAAATCTTGTCAAACATAAGCCTTTCGACAGCCAGCGTACTTCAGTGTGAAGGAGTAATTGATGTTCGTCATTTTCTTCACACAACTGCGCAAATAACGCGTTGCTTCGGATTCGGTTTACTGTATCAATGACTAAATGAAGTGATTCACGCAATCTAACACTCAAATTTTTAGCAACTAAATGTTGTCGATGGATGACGCAATGTATTGCTAACACCGCTGACACATTTTGTTTTAAATAGCTTATACATCCACGATAACGTCCAACCATGGCAGGTGCTCCATCTGTTAGCTACTGATATTATATTTGATAAAGGAATTGCTTTTTCAATTAAGTAATCCTTCAAAACATGAAATATTGATTCACCTTTAGTGTCGGTTATCAAAGTTCTTGCGAAGAGCAGTTCTTCGTAGATTTCTTGATTCATAATAAAACGAACATATGACAATAATACCGCTGCATTATCAGGTAAAGTTGCCTCGTCCAGTTGTATAGAGAAATGGGTCGTTTGCAAATAATTACATAAGAAGCTTTCAATATTAGAACTCGTTTCATCAATACGTCTTTAAACAGTATTGTTGCTTAAGGAAATTCTTTTAATGATATCAGATGCAGGTTTGTGTAAAACAGTTTTTAAAACCTCTTCATTGGCTGGCAAAATTAACTTCTCTCCGATAGTATGCGGTTTTCCGGATTTTGCTATAAGTAACGAGATATTGTAAGACGCCCGCAAACCATCATTTCTTTGTGACGTCGAAGCGAACATTCTGTCCAGTGTTGGTCTCTTCTGAAATTTATCTTTGAGTGTTTGAAAGTATTTCAAATCTTTCTCTGTTTTATCAGGGTGGCATTGTCTCAGATGGTCTTGCAGTTTAGATGGTTTCATAGCGTCATTGCCCAAAACTTTGTTGCATAAAAGGCACATAGGCGATTGTTTGTCCGGCAATGATGGAATGAAGCCAAATTTCAAATAATTAACACTGTACTGTCTACATTTCTTTTTAGATTCGGTCATGGCATCAGTCATCTGTGGGCAAAATTTAATTATTTAAATAAGACAGAAAATCCAGCAGCTGTATATTAAAAATATTTTTTGATTTTTCCGAAAACATTCCATAATTCGAACATCAATTCGAATTACGGAGATTGCACTGTAATTATATTACCCATTGCTAAAACTTTCAAAAAGAAACTATTGAGGAGTACTCATGTAATTTTGCATGATTGAATATTTAACTACTAATAACTAAAGTCATGATTGGCGTAATTTATCTATCTTTGCTAACTACGAGTTCAACACTAAAATTTGATAAAAAATAATGTACTTACTTTTCTCCAGCACTCTCAAACAAAATAACACTGACTCACTATAATTTGTGTGATCTGTTTATATTTTTTAAAATATTTTCTTAGCACTTAAACGTATTTGTCCCACATTCGTATTTATAGAGTGACGAATTGAACAAGTCAGTGCAAGGTAGCGAAGCTCTGAGACTACGACTCTCAGGTTTTTACAAGTTCAAAATGTATTGCGACCACAAAGCGAATACCAACATCCTACAACTTACACAATTTTATAAACATATATAATAAATGTTTTACTTCATAGGGACTTTTATAAATAATGTATATGTTTTGATATGATAAGATAGTATGATGTAAGTAAATAGGTACTATCAGTGTATGTGTTGAGATCCACTATCATGGACCCCAAATTTTTTTTCGCTGACGTAGACCCCTTGCAGGTAGTCATAGACCCCTAGGGGTCGATATAGACCACTTTGGGAATCAATGGTGTATACGAATGCCAACCCATCTTTCGCTACATAAAATGCCTTCTCAATAGAGGAACTTTTGCCTTCCAGGTGGGACATCGTTTGGTAAACACCTGGTACGAGACCTGGACTTGAAACGTCCCTGTACATGTCCAATCAGTCGTAAGCGATGTCACTGTTTCCGGCCGCACTCGAATCAAAGTTGGCTGTTCAGCAGATACACGACCGGCTGGAAATGCGGTTTGCATGCTGATTGGACAGAATTAACAAATTGCGTCGACGATAAGTTGGACGAGCTAGAGGGAGTGACCAAGAGACGGTATTTCTATGTGACATTACTGAGGGAGCCTATATCAAGGTAAGTCAAGTCGTTCGATTAGAAGACTGGACTTCTATTTGAAATACGCTAATATGCACCAAAGTGAATATGTGAAGCCTGGAGCTGCATTTCGTGCAAGCAATTTTGAAGGTCGTATCTTTGCCGTTTTGGATTTCTGACCGTTGGGGTTAGGTCAACTTGAACCAACTAAAAGATATCATGTATGGTGTGTCTCCATTAATAACGAATTATTTATCTAATAAATCGGCCCTAAAAATGGGTCTACCCCAAGGCTCCATGTTCAGTACTCGTTTATTCTCTATACACATTTCGGATTTTTCAAAACATATCAAACACGGCAAAATTCATCACTATGCAGATGATACACAAATATACTGCAACTTTGCTATTGACGATGTGATATTTTAATCTGATTAATAACAATCTGGACAGACCACAATCGCAGGAGGACAGTGACTGACCCAAAACACCTAACTTCATAAAGGAAGGTTCAATGAGCGGCCTTGAAGAAGATATGTTCGATAGAGAACCAAGTAACGGAGAAAAACCACAGAGTTTTTTTAACACAATAGTGAATCACTGAGAAATAATGATATAATACGTGTTAAATTATACGATCAATAAACTATGAAATTTATCAAAAGAAAATCATTGAAAAGGGTTTGGCCTAGGAATGGGCACTCTACCATTAATAAAGAGAAATTCAAAGTACTGTTAAGTGTTCAAAATAGTAAAAAAAAGGTTACCTCATTTTGGCACGTGACAACTTTATTAAAAATGTAAATTATCTTCCCTACGCTTTGTAGTTTTTCCTACGATCTTTTAAAATCCACTCAACTTGATGGCCCACCCTGTATTAGACAGTAATCTGCTATTGTGTGATGCTCTTATAATTTCAAGGGTTCCATACTGCGCAAGTGTATATGGCCCAGCTATAATAAAAAATGATAAAGGTATGTTACAACGGCTACAAAATTCTTGTTACCGTTTTACTCTAGATATACAGAAATTTGATCATATAAGACATGTGTACCAAGAGAATTGTAAAATGAAAATGGAGAATCTCAGAAAATTTTAGTGATTAAGAAACCAGAATATCTTTTAAATAAACTAGTGATCACAGTTGGACAATGCTGCCCTTGGTAGGACATTTTTCTGATACAAAAATCAAGAAAATCGTGAATACTGTTAACTACAAAAAACTTGAATGAGAACTTGCTGGCTGCTATTGGAATTTTGGTGAGAATATGGAAAAAATATATGACAACATAATAGGAAATATAAAAACTTGTTTAGATCTTGCAACTGACAAAAAAGTGATTTGCTCGACAAAAAATACACCCTGGTATATAACAAAAATATTAAGGCAGCTCAAAATTTGAGAGACAAACAATACAATAAATGTATATTCACAAAATCAAATGATGATTGGGAGGGATATAAAACTCTTAGGAATAAATGTTTGTATATAATTAGAGAAGAAAAAAAGGAAATTATACGATAAACAAATCGATAATAACAAGTGCGACAGTGTAAAGATGTCGAAAACTTTAAAAAGACTGATCAATTCGAAGCCGCATGATTGTGTAAATCAACTTCAATTCGAAAACGGTACCGAAACAAATTCTCTGGTGATTACAAACAAACTAAATGAATATTTTGTGGAAAGTATTGTTGATATTGTGGGTACTGTCAATGCTGCACCTGACTATATGAAAATCAGTTTCCAGGGGAAGTGTTGCATACACTTTCAAAATTTCAGAGCGTATCATTGAATTATCTAAGAAAAAAAGTAAGCAGTTTAAAATCAAACAACAACTGTGCCGAAATCACTACTAAAAACGTGATGAAAAACTGTTTCGAAAATTTGGGATATCCTGTATTAAATTGGATCAATTGTTCAGTGAGAAGCAGTTCTTTTCCTGAAAATTTGAAATGCTCTACAATAATACCAGTTCCCAAAATAAAAATTATAAAAGATGCGGCAATATGAGACCAGTAAATGTGTTACCAGACATTCAAAAATTAATAGAGTCCACAGTGCATGACCAATTAAATGTAGTTTATAGAAGAAAACAAAATTTCAGTGGAGGCGCAAGCTGGCTTTCGAAAAAAATATTCCACAGAAACGGCTTTCCAGTTGGTAACAGAATTGGAGAAGAGCCATACTCAGAAAAAGTTGTCATAGCAGTATTTTTGGATTTGAAGAGGGCATTTGAAACGATTGATAGAGATATTTTTTAGGTAAATTGAAGGCATATGGTATAACAGGAAGTGTTTTAGATTGGTTTAGAAAATATTTATCTAAAAGGATGCAAGTTACAAAAGTTAATGACACTATTTCATCAAAAATTGAAAATACGTTGGGTGTTCCACAGGGCAGTATCCTGGGACCACTTCTTTTTATTTTATATATAAATGATTTACCTACCATAGTCAAAAAATGCAAAATTCAGATTTTCGAGGATGACACTAGGATTTATATAAGCATTAAAAATATTCAGACTGGTATCTCTTATATAAATGAAGACTTGAAACGTGTCTCAAAATGGTTAGCATCTAACAGACTCAAATTAAATACAAGTAAAACGAAAGCTATGTTAATCGAAAAAAAAAACAATGTAAAAGAGTTCAACGGAATATTGATGGTGAAGATATTGAATTCATAGAAAATTTTAAATACTTGCGAGTTTTTGTTGACTCTCGATTAATTTTTGATATTCATTATGAAAAAGTTATAAATAAGATTCGTAGTAAAGTGGGATATTTATCAAGAGTTTCTGGATGTCTGAGTTCATATAGCAGAAAAATTATCTGTAATACCATCATTCTTCCAAATTTCTTGTACTGTTCGACTATTCTATATTTAGCAAATAATTCCATTTTTGAAAGACTGCAAATTTTACAAAACAAGTGCATAAGAATAATACTGAATAAAGATAGTTATACTCCAATTAGACAAATGCTTAACAAATTAAAATGGCTTAATGTAAAACATTTTTCAAATATCTTGCAATGAATTTACAAAATCATCAAATGCCGACCATCATTTACATAATACCAGAAATAAAGATGACCTGCATTTAATGACCAAAAAGTATAACATATGATACAAATCTGTATTCCATCAAGGGTTGATTGAATATAATAAATTATACACAGAGATAAAAGACCAGAAAACTTTGACAAAATTTAAAGTAAAATTAAGGAATCACTTGTTAAATCTACAATTATAGCTTGCCCAGCATTTACATCATACATCATATGGCTTGAATTTACTAATTCTAGGTTGTTTACAATTATTCTGTTTATGTAGCCAAATGTTCTAAATAAATCTTTCTAATACTAGACATTTGAAAACATCATTAACTTAGCTACCAGATATCGACAATCATTGTTATACCTAAGCACTTTACGTCTTTCTACCAAAAGAGCTTCTCTTATACTGCTGTCAAGTTGTACAATAATCTTACATATGAATTTCAAAATTATACTTTGAGTAATTTTAAAAAGAAGCTGAAGTCGTGGTTACTCCCTCACCACACTGCCACCCAATCTACCTTAATAAGTTGGTCACGTACGATATCTTCATGTACTTTTACAAAAAACATAAATCTATAGATCGCTGATCACTTTATTATTCATTTTTGAGCTGTTCAAAAAGGTGAATTTTATATTAGGATGTATTTGAGTTGAAAAATACCACCATAACACTCTACCGATTCAATTCTCAAAATTTTAGTTACTTATCAATGCATATTGTTCTATGTTGTATATATTATGTAAAATAATCGAATAAAGGATACTTTTAACAATGTATTCAAAACAAACAATTGTTAACAAAAAACAACGCAATCCAGAAAGCACAATTCTATCAGGTAACCAAATAAGTTCGTGCGGTTGCTGTATATCGCACATTGCCATGAATGTTATTGATCGATAGTGATTGTTTGTTACCTGTTGTCACTTTAGTATGAATCCTTCTTTTCTTACACACATAAACAGCTGCTGAAAATTGTTACATACCTAGTTAGAATAATTGAAAATGGCGACGAATAAAACATTCGAAGTTGTTTACTGTATGAGTACAAACTTGGTACAAAAGCTGCAGCGGCGACGCAAAAAGTATGTATACTTTATCTGAAGTCACTTGAAATAGCATAAAACCTTTGGTCGGCGCGTCCTTTGTAATTTCATGACGTGTCATAGGCGTGCGTCATTTATTTAGAACGATAATAATAATGTTTTTATATCACAATAAATGGATTTTACTATCTTCTTATTTTTTTGATTTGGGATAAAAAATACTTATATTGGGAGTATAATTTATGTTGACTGAAAGTTAAGAAATGGAAAAATTACAGAATTCCAACGTTTGACATAGGCAAATATTTACATAGCAGGTAGGTATATAAAAAGGTATATAAAGACTTACATTATAGGTATTTATATATCATCCTCGCCTTCGGAGCTGTCGCTAGAGTCATCTTGTAGAGGAATTACAACGGGATTTACAGGAGGCAAAACACAATATTCATTTTCTTTTTCAATAATATGCCTAGAACACTGCTTCCATAGGTCTGTGGCAGCAATATGAGATACTGCATCTCTTATTGTGGCCATTAGCGATTCACTTAATTGAGCGGTCTGATTATGTTTTCTTACTTTTTTTTAAAGCAGCCCAGACCAACTCAATCGGGTTAAAAATGCAGTAATAGGGAGGTAGACGTAATACTTCATGGCCATTTTGCTGAAGCAGATTGTCAACAACATACTCTTTTTCAAATTTTTGTCTTTTAATAAGATCCAATAATATGGCTTTGGTTGATTTTTGTGGTATTTCCATTCCCTTATCCTTCATAAATCAATAATGTCTTGTTTTTTTGTGCCTGTATTCGGAATTTTGTTTTTCTGTCGGGAATGGTATGGCGCATTGTCCATAATAATCACTGAATTTGGGGAAATGTTTGGTATTAACTGCTGCTCTATCCACTTTTCAAATAAGTCGGAGGTCATGTCCTCATGATAGTCGGCACATGATTCTTTGATATTTTTGGCAGATAACAGCAAGGCATTAGGTATAAATCCATTTTCACTGCCAGCATGGAGAATAATGATTCGTTTTCCACGGTTGCATGGTGCATTTAAAATGCACTTGTTGCTGTCGTCAACCCAGCCGTACTGCACAACATCATGGGTATCATACCACGTTTCATCCAGGTAAATCAGATTTCTTTTCTGCTCTCTATAGATTTTAACTTTGTGCAAAAATTCTTGGCGCAATTCAACGATTCGAAACGACTCCATAATCACCATTCTTTTATCTAATTTTTTGTATTGAAAACCACACAGTTTTACAATACAGTGCAGTGAGTCTAAGCATTTGTAATTATAAAAATCTTCAGGATAATCTTTTAATTTATCCCGTATCATTTCCAACGTGGGCACCAAATTTTCTTTATAAAATCCGTATATTATACGACGAATATCTTCCTGAAAACCCACGTCTATTCTTTTTAATTTTTGCCCTATGCGCTTTCTGTGGAAGGAATGGTTGACTACATCTCCCCTTTTTATAACCCGATAAATGGTAGACCGACTGATTTTTGTCAGGATACAAATTCTGTTTAAAATTTGATTTTGCGAGGAATCTGGATTTTCGTTTTTCAGACAATCATACATATTTAGGATTACTCTTTGGGTCTGTTCCTCTAAATCTTTATGAAAGAATTCTGCCTGCACAGGTTCATCAACCATCTCCTCGTGGCTTGGAGCATTTTCCCAAGGTCTCCAAAGAGCCATATTTAGGACACACAAGAACAATCAACACAACAATTAAATCAACAAGTAAACTGAGTATTCAAAAGTCAAAAACACAAACTAATAAAATCTATGAAAAAACACGGACAGACTAAAGAAAACACGTTTATTCACCGCTACACGGGACTGGCTAAACTGTTTCAATTTTCAGTAGCCACCTGCAGTTGTTCGGAGCTCTGAAATACACGCTTTCTCATTGGCTATGTCCACGCATAGGCGTGCTTTACTCCACGTGGACCGGTGAAACTGCCTTTGATCTTATACGGGGGATATTTGCTGCGAAATTTGGCGATTTTTGCAGCAACAGAGCGTGTTAAATATAGATATATAAAACTCACCCGGTATTTCACAGTGTTTCAAGTGACTTCAGATAAAGTATACCGCATTCGGAGATGATGCCGTTAGTGATCGAACAACACAGAAGTGGTTCAAAGCATTTTCTTCGGGAGATCTCAGTTTGTGCGATGAACCGCGCTCAGAAAGACCAAAAATCATGAACAACGAGGATCTTCGACAGGTTGTGGACGCAAATACCAGGACAACGTGCCAAGAACTTGCAGAAATGTTCAGAGTGAATCCTGAAACTATTCGTTTGCATCCTCTTCAGCTAGGAAAGACGTGGAAGTTAAGCAAATGGGTCCCACATGAACTGACAAATGATAACAAATTAAGTCGTCTTACCAGTTGTTCAGCAAACATTTCACGCAACGCTAATGAACCATTTCTTAAACTATTATTAACCTCCGACGAAAAATGGATCTTGTATTCGAATTCTAAGCGTTCGTGTCATTGGTTGTCGCCTACTGATTCGATACCACACACCCCCAAGGCTTCCTTGCACCCAAACAAGGTTTTGTTGTGTGTTTGGTCTACATCAACTGGAATTGTCCATTATGAGTTTTTGAAAAGGGGTCGAACCATCACTGCTAACCTGTATTGTGAGCAGCTTCAACGAGTACAAGCAGCACTCATTAAAAAACAGCCTTCTTTGATCAATCGGAAGAAAGTGATATTCTTGCAGGATAATGCCAAACCTCATACCGCAATAGTGACCCGAGAAAAAATTTCTGAACCCGCCATATTCTCCCGATATTTCCCACAGTGATTATCATCTTTTTTGTCTCTTGACAACTGTACGAGGCACTGACAGTTCATAACTCGAGATGGTGTAATAAATGCAGTCCGCCAATTTTTTTAGTCCAAATCCAGGGAGTTCTACAATACCGGCATACAAAAATTGGTTCCACGTTGGCAAAAGGTCATTGAATGTGATGGTAATTACTTTGACCAATAAATAGTGTCTTATTGTTTCTCAATAAAAATTTATATTTTTCTACTAAAAACCGCTCGAACTTATTTGGTTACCTGATACATAAAACAGAAGCAGTCCACCTCGGAACACAAATGCACACACATGCATAAACCATCAATGTACAAAGTCTCCAGCATTGTTTGATTACAAGTATACTAGTCATATTATAGTTCAGACAGATCTGATCTGAATTTTCCATAAACTGGCATTGCAATTCATTTTAGAATGAATTTTAGACTACCAAAAAAGTCGTTTATTATTATTACATAATTTCTAAAGCAATGTGAATGTTTAGTCTACATTGGCTGTTTTCAGGTATCTGTCGGAATTTCGCCACGTGCAAAGAGGAGCTACGTGGAAAGGTTCCCGACATGTTTGTAAAGGAAGACCAGCAACTGAAAAGGAATTGCCACCGTGCTATGAGGGTGACAATTGGGGTGGAGTCGGGCTAGATGAATTTATTGCATGCAAAAGCAATTTAGCAGCCAATAGGCAGACCAGGATGTTGGCAGATCTTGAACTGATTGGTTAGTATAATGTTTACAGGGTGAATTTTACGTCGGGAAATGGTTAACCATCAGCGATCGTTCCAGATCACGCGGTTGGAACAGTGGTCGGTGACTTGTCGGCAACTGTGTCTGAGATCCGGCCGTGTGAATTTCCTCTATACAAGGTGTTTTCAAAGTTGAGTCACTTATTTTAACAGTTTGTAGAACTCATCAAAATCATCTATATAAAAGTTGCATAATAAGAGAGTTAGGGCCGATTTCACCAACATTATTATTATTATGGACCAATAGGAAAATACCTTATCGAAATGCAATTTGACGGAAGCTGTCAAAGGTCTCAGAATATCAGTGATTTCTATTAAAATGTTCAATAAAATCGTGAAAATTCGACTGTATTACAAACAAGATCACTTTTTGATTCCAACATGATGCTTCTGTACAGAAAAAACAGGACAACTTTCATGTATTTTGATATATGTTATAGGTTTACATTTAACAATCCGTTATCCCCTCAGCGAATGGGAATGGGAGAAATAATAGGTCGATTTTCTAGCTGTTAAATTTGGCAGCAGGTTTGGTCGTTTGTTGATTCATGGCAATCTCGAAATTTGTTAAGTTCAATATACTGTGTGTATATGTGATCATTATAGCTACACATACCTGTTGAATTGTGCGGATTTGCAAGAAAATAGAATATAAAATGTATTCCAACCAATTCCTCATCTCTCTTTACATCATAATAGTAATCATTTGTTATAAATTCATGGGTTAATGAATTTCTTCAAAGCAATCAAAACAGACGACAGTCCCCATCCTAAAACACCGATATGTGTAAAACATGTTAATCGCTACATCTCCGAGGTGCATAATGCAGTTACTGTAGACATAGACCTAAAATTATTAGTAATTACTGAAAAATAATGTCGGGTTCATGCACGACTTAACGTAACCGAATTTAAGGATCAGCTGTTTCTACACCAGTGTCCTCCACATGTTACGCCGCCAGATGGTAACTAGCTAGTGATTTCCAGTGGTGGTCAAACGTTTTGGTGACGTCACAGCCATTTTTTGACATGATTCGGGTGGTTTCGGAACTCGTCTTACCCTTGGATAGCCCTTTCTATACTGTTCTATGCTCGTATTGACGTAATTATAATAATTCTGTGGTGTCTCGTGTTCCACGACGATTTTCGGTCAAAGCCAGGCGGTGAATCATCTGTTGTTTTTGTTTGAGTTGTTGACGAATTTGCGGTAGAGATTTGTTTTGGTGTTCGTCTTCGGGTGTGTTTTTCTGCCTTGGACTTTTTGTGCGATTAATTGAGGATGGCCATGCCTAGAGCAAAAAACACGAGAGCTGCGTTGGTATCAACTCCTGACCGTGGTGAAGAGGTACCTGCAGAAGGCACCTGAACGCAATAGGACATCGCCAGAGGGGCGCCTAATGATGACGTCGTGTACACGTTAAATCTGCACGAACCCCTAAATACGTGACTGATTATACACTGAAATTAAAACAAAAAACTGCAACTGCAATTGTATGTATGTATGTTGAAACTGTTGAACAGTTTCGAACCAGTGGGGTTAAAATAACGTTGAGGAACTGAAAAGAAGTGTATGAATGTGTTGAAATGCAACACCTAACAAAAATTTGAGTGAAAAGGCTTTTTCATGTAAGGGTTTGGAAGTGCAAGTTTGCAAATAAAGGATAAACTATAAGCACACAGTAGGTGATATAATCACATGTGGATTACAAAAGTTGCAGTAAACATGGAAAAACCTTCAGCTAATCTGAAAAAATAGATTTTACTCAGACATCAAGCATTTTTAAAAATTTTGGCTCAGTTTTACATAATTTCATAATATGTAATAAACTGAAAACATTTCAATGGCAAGCTGTCACTTCATATTTTACAGTGTTTTGTTTTGAATACTTTGATGCTATTTGCTGGCAAAAATTTGACGGAGAGATCTTGAGGCTGATTGGGTATATTTAACGGACTGTTTGGTACTCGTACCCTATTGGTGCAGAATAATGGTTTGTTAAATTGTGAAATCCACCCTTAGTTTACATTATTGAATTTTATTTTAAAAAAAATCATTATTAAGTTAAATGGATTCCGCGTTTACAAAAACTGTTCAAAATTGTCCCCATTTGTTCGATTAACGCAAAATCTTACTAGGCGAATCCACGACTCTTTACAAGTTTCGAAAATAAAATCTTGGTGTACTCGAATTAAATCACAAGCATTTTCCAGAGTTCTTCCAGAGGATTTAGTGCTGCATAATTATACACCAACTCTTTCAGTTAGCCCCACAGAAAAAAATCGCAAGGCATTAAATCCGGGGAGCTAGCAGGTTAAGAAATGGGTCCATTCCGCCTTATCCATCTACGAGCCCCTTCCCACTTCAGTTGACCCAACTATTGAAATCATAGTTTTTTTCTTATCAAACACAAATAATAAAAATGCAGCAGGGTGTTATAGGTTTAAAATATTAACAATGAATATTTTGATAATATACAGGGTTACAGGAAAAGTCGTGCTAGATCCGTTAAGGGCGTGTAGTACCCATCATTTCTGACTTATTTCATTATGAAACACCCTACCCTAAACTTAACCCTTTTCGAGATATTCAACTTTTAATGTTTTTATTGAAAATTGCCGATTTTTAGGCTACTAAATGTATTTATTTTTATTTTGTGTGTGTTATTATTACTATTATTGCATTTTAACATGTGTAATAAGATGCTTTAGGACGTCAATCATTAAAATAGTCCATAAGTTAATTGAATAGGCCGTAGTAGATAAGTGAATGTTAAGAAATTGAAAAAAATATCAGAAAGTTTATTTTTCTCGAAGGGATATCTAAAAAAAATATTATGGCAATTGTTCGGCAGATGTGTTTTAAAATATCTATGTTTTATCAGCTATCTAACGAGGTATAACAATCTAGGATTTGTATTACATTTCGTAGAAAAAAAGTAGTTGGGACGCTCCAGTAGCAGTTCCCACGCCTATTCTCCTTCAAGTTTAGACGCACCGTGCGAGCGAGACATGACGATTTAATGTGGGTGCGAATGAAAGAAAACATATTATAATAACCGGTTAGGGCTGGAAATCCAACACGGGATGTTGTTTTGGTTGTCAGTCTGCTTTTGTGCTTCGTACATAGTAGATGTGATATCGTTTTGCTCTTTTCCTCGACTTGGCTACGATTCTGGACTATTTCTTCTGATTTGTGAATACTGTGCTTGTTCACTGGACTCTGATTTGTACTTGTGATACGGAAGTGTTGAAGATGACGTCCTACACACCTGAGGAATATGCTGATATGCTTATTTGTTACGGATACTGCGATTGTGTATCTGCGCAAGCTCGCAACGAATACAGAACTCGTTTCCCCGGTCGTCGAGTGCCGGATGTGGCCGTTTTTAACAGAGTTTATCTAAGACTTCGAGAAACTGGCTCTGTTTTGAGACGAAATACAGACCTGGGAAGACCACGAATTTATGACAACGAAGAACTGCAGGACAATGAGATAGTGCAACGCTTTCGAGCGGATCCGACCATTTCCACTAATCGTGTTGCCCGTGATCTGGGACTTTCGCAATGGAGAGTGTGGTTTACAGTGCATACTGCTGGCCTATACCCGTACCATTACACGCCGGTACACACTATTGAAGAAAGAGACCCCGCGAGAAGGTTGGACTTCAGCAGATTTATGCTAAATGCTGACGTAGAAGACCCAGATTTTCTAAGAAATATCTTATGGACAGATGAATCCAAATTTGATAACGATGGCATAACTAACTATCACAACGCCCATTACTGGGCCCCAAAAGTACTAAGGAATCCCAATAAGAAAAGAGTGGCGAGGTCCCAACGAAGATTCAGCGTGAATGTGTGGATGGGCATTATCTCCAACCATTTGATTGGACCTTACTTTCTCCCGGACAATCTAAATGGGGAAAATTACGAAAACTTCTTGAGAGGAGACTTCAGAGATTTGCTGGATGATCTGCCACTCAACTTGAGAAGGGACATGTGGTTCCAACATGATGGCTGCCCTGCCCATTTCAGGAGAAGTGTCAGAGACTGGCTGGACACAAATTATCCAAACAAATGGATAGGACGAGGTGGGCCGTTGCCATGGCCAGCAAGAAGTCCGGACCTAACCCCCATGGATTTTCATGTGTGGGGGTGCATGAAAAGTCTTGTCTACAGCGAGCCAAATCCAGTTTCGTCTGTGGAAGAATTAAGAGAAAGGATTGTCGATGCAGCAAATCAACTAAGGACAACGTTGACCACTGCAGTTGTAAAGACTGGTCTCCGTAGAAGGATGCGACAATGTATTAGAAACAGAGGCAGCCATGTTGAACATGAACTGTAGAGTAAGAAAAAGTTGTGTGAAAACCTGATTTAATAAATGATATTTCATGCTTACCTATTGTTTTATTTTACTTTTTAGGGCTAAGTATCAATTTTCTTCTCCACTGTCGCCTATGAAACTAAGTTTTTTCAATGCATTTAAATAAAATCCTAGATTGTTATACCTCGTTAGATAGCTGATAAAACATAGATATTTTAAAACACATCTGTCGAACAATTGCCATAATATTTTTTTTAGATATCCCTTCGAGAAAAATAAACTTTCTGATATTTTTTTCAATTTCTTAACATTCACTTATCTACTACGGCCTATTCAATTAACTTATGGACTATTTTAATGATTGACGTCCTAAAGCATCTTATTACGCATGTTAAAATGCAATAATAGTAATAATAACACACACAAAATAAAAATAAATACATTTAGTAGCCTAAAAATCGGCAATTTTCAATAAAAACATTAAAAGTTGAATATCTCGAAAAGGGTTAAGTTTAGGGTAGGGTGTTTCATAATGAAATAAGTCAGAAATGATGG
This sequence comes from Acanthoscelides obtectus, assembly GCA_963669975.1. Classification (NCBI taxonomy): domain Eukaryota; kingdom Metazoa; phylum Arthropoda; class Insecta; order Coleoptera; family Chrysomelidae; genus Acanthoscelides; species Acanthoscelides obtectus. Next base: position 70,416 of record CAVLJG010000009.1, on the reverse strand, counting down.
GTACTACACGCCCTTAACGGATCTAGCACGACTTTTCCTGTAACCCTGTATAGTAGAAAACACCAACTTTATCACTCACTAAGCATAAATAAATAACACATGTTTTCATTTCAATGCAAAGGTGGCTGTGAAAAATAAAAGCCATGACAATTGTTTTTATTAATCACAGCTGTCAGAATACGTTGTTAGACTTATCGCGGTACAGTGTGAGAACTATTGTTAGAAGATATAACGTAACTGGTTCAGTTAATATTAAGCCACGATATGTGAAAAAAGTAATATCACAAATGCCGACCGAAGAGCATTAAGAAGAATAATCGTGAAAAACAGGAGTGCCAATTATTTACAATTAAGTGCTCTGTGGAGTGACGCAGTTGGAAGGAGAATTTCGAGGTCCACAACTCATAGAGAGGCCCACAAACTGGGATTTAGCACTTATAATGTAAGTTTTCTTATAAAAAAAGTGAAGTAAAAACCCTAAAGTTGCACAACTGGTTTATAGACCAAAGAAAAGCCACTATTAACTCCACTGCAAAAGACAAATCGGCTTAGATGGGCTAAATAACATAGACAATGGACACCTCAACAATGGTGTGATGAGGCCCGATTCGAAGTTTGTGTTGGTGGCAATCGCAGTGGAGTTATTCGCAAAAAATGAAGTATTCCACGGTGACTGTCTGAAGAGAAAAGTGAAATTTCCAGCATCCATTATGGTCTGGAGCAGTATGTCATTAAAAGGAGTAGGAAAACTTCATTTTATTGATGGACATGTGGATACAAACAAATATTTGGCAATTTTAGAAGAATCGCTTTTACCAGTGATGGAAGAATGTTTGACATCCGGCCAAGATTTTGTGTTTCAGCAAGATGGTGCAGCGTGCCATACCTCAAAAAGGCTATAAAATGGATGGAAGAAAATAATGTACCACTTTTGAAATGGGTTTCTAGCAGTCCAGATCTGTCACCTATTGAAACTTTGTGGCACGAGATGAAAAAGGTTCTACGACAATATCCTGCTCGTACAATCACCGAACTGAGACACAAGCTTCAAGAAATATGGGATTGTTTTACACCAAATTTTTGCCAAAACTTGGTTAACACTATGCCCCAAAGAATTTCAGCCGTAATAAAGAATAAAGGTGATGTTACCCAATGGTAATCTTTCAATTGTTGTTTTGTTAACTTCGCGCATTTATTCGCACATTGTTTATTTGTTCAGATGTTGTATTAGTTATAGGTCTAAGTGATTTCAAATATGTATCTAAAATGCTTTTGAGAAAATAAATTGTTTTAGAAGTCAATAGTTTCGTCATGTTTACTTTATAAAGGCATATTTTGGTACAAATCTTGAAGTGGGCCAACTGAAGTGGGAAGAGGCTCGTATTCGGAAACTCATTATTTAGTTGTTCATTGTCTAAAATGTGGTGGAGCCTCCTCTTGTAGGAACCACATATTCTGTCTCACATTTAGAGGAATATCTAATCAGTCAAGGTGGAGTAGAGTCCAATAAGCATGCCAAATATTCCCAGCCCAAACATTCAATGAAAATATATGTTGAAAATGAGTTGTTTTTACATCATACGGATTTTTTACTGTCCAAACATGATTGTTGTGGAAATTGTGCGCTCCATTTCGTGTGAATGTGGCCTCGTCTGGACACAAAATTAATTTAGTAAAATCTTCATTTCTGCCGAACTGCACCCGTTTATAATGTTCTTGTCGTATTGTCTTCTACCGTGACCTCCTCGTTCTTCTTTTAAATATTCTGTGTCACAAATAACTAAATTCACAAACATCCGTGAGGCCGGATGATTTCTTAAAGGAAACCTTTAGACATACAACCTGCATGTATGTATTTTGATTATTCATAAAGTGATTTTTCAATTTCACCTTAAACATTTTTAAATTCGAACTTTGTTTAATATCATTATTCAATGTATTAAATTCAAATACTCCCTTTTGAAATATAGATTTACTAGTTATGCTACTATTACAATTTTGCAGATGCCTCTAGTTTCGTAGTTATGATAATGACTATTTAATTTTGTGAAGTTCTCTAAATGTGGTGGTAATAAATGATTTTTTAATTTGAATATGAAAACGAGAACTAAATAATATATGAAATTTTTCACATCCAACCACTGCACTTCTAACATAGACTTAATCCTATACTATAACTATCTAAAACTGTAATGACTCATCGATGTTCACGTGAACATCACTTAACTACCAGTAGTCGGCTGTTCATAGGCGGGGTATGAATGTTTAACATGGGTGAACTAGATTTGTCACATGCTTAATAAAGAGTGGTTTGAAACATATTGTAAGTCAAAAATTTGGGAATTACCTTTATTCATCGTCGCTTCCACTTACATCTGACAGTAATAAACTGTCGCTATCGCTTTCCTCGTTGAAATTGACTATAACTGGTTCTATGATGGTGGTGGTCAAGCTGCCACATTTTTGTTTCTTCCTTCACAACATGACGGATAGCATTCTGCCAAGCTTCGGGCGTTACTAGCTGTATGGAAGTCTCAAGTAAAACCTTAACGTCTGGTAATTTGAAGGTTGTGTTATGGCGCGCAATATAACCCTTCACTTGAGCCCAGATGAGCTCTATTGGGTTCAGTTCACAGTGGTAGGGCGGTAACCGCAGCACAGTGACACCACATTGACGGGCCATCTCATCAGTCACGTAACTAATGTTCGCAGGTTTGTGCTGTTTAATTTTTTCATACAATTCCGCTTTCACACATGAATCGTCAAACGGGATTCCTTTTTCGCGCAACCATTGCTGCATGTCACTTTTTCGAGATCCCATAGTCGGTACACGTTCGGCTCGACGACTATGGTAGCATTATCCATGACGATCACAGAGTTGGGCTCAACTCGCTGAAGCACCCCTTGAAACCAGCTCTCGAAGCAGCTGGCATTCATTTCGTCATGGTAATCACCTCCTTTCTTAGAGACCAAAATCAAGTCACACTCTTCTAAAAAGCCACTACCGCTACCAATATGAGTTACGATCAATCTTTGACCTTTCCCTGACGGTCCACGAAGACCTGTTGACAAACCTTCAATGCTTGCTTGTCGGTTACTCACTACGTTTTTGTCTATCCAGGTTTTTTTAACTGTGTGACTTGCATTTACCCATGTCTCGTCCAAATAATAGATTTTTCTGTTTTGTCGCCTATATTCAATCATTTCGCGTATGTATTTTCGACGCCAGGCGACTATTTCAGGTCTCTCTATCAATACTGACTTCCGATTACGCGTTTTGTAACGAAAATTAATTTCGTGCAGGGATTTCCTCATTACCTCGACGCTCATTTGGGGTATAATTTCATTTTCCTTGATCGCTGCATGTACAGCCTTGAGGGTTAGTATCTCATTCCTAAAGAAGAATGAATGCACGGTTCGCCTCAACGCCATTTCGCTATCGTCATCCAATTTAACGGCTTTTCGTCCCTTCAAATTAAACTTTGGATCAGTAGTAGCTCCAGTTTTCTTCTTTGTATGCACCACCCTGCGAATGGTCCACTCTGAAACGCCTGTCATACTTTCACAACGCGCGAGTGCATCTCCCTGCGACATAGTTCTGTTCAGATAATTGAACACGTTGAGCACGATTTCTTTCGCGTCCCTCTTCAGTGCTTTACGAAGCCGTCTACTTGTTCCCTGGCTTTCAGTACTTCCACTCGTGCCATTTGTACTCTCCATGGTTAAGTATAACCAAAACAGTAACCACAGAAACCACAAAAATTCTTATAAAAACACACAATATGCGATCGCTCAACGAAACACGTTCCAATGCGTTGCCGACGCCTATGAGTCTGCCGGTCGAGGCGCGTCTTTAATTTCATTGGTTCTACCGGCGGAGAACAATCAGCCATTATTTCCATCTCTGTCTGTGCTGTTGACCACCGCAAAGCCACAGAAACGACATATGTCGTACGCTATACGGCTGTACTGGAAGGAAGCCGGGATCGAGCTCCGATCACGTGTTGATCACGCGTATGAGTCATTACAGTTTTAAATAGTTGTAGTATAGTATATTTGTTTTTATTTAAAATGATCCTCATAGCTTTATTTTGAAAATATGTTATCATTTGCTGTAAACAAGTTGGTTGAACAATATAAAAAATGGAGAAGAATTATAGTGTTGTACTCAATTTTTTTTGGAATGCATAAGATTATTGGAAACACTGTAGAAGTAATTTATCTTTTTCGATATTTTTGAAATAATGTATTCATAATGTTCGTGAAACAGTAGCTTACTATCCACATATATACCAAGATATTTAAATGACTCGACTACTTCAGTTTTTTCATCATTAATCATGAGCCTAATTGTATTGTCACCTAAATGTTTCCCTATTGACATACATTTTGTTTTATTATTGTTTAATTCAAGTTTATTGGCATTTAAATAATTCATAATTTTCTTAATATCACTATTTAACAGTTCTAAAGCAGTGTCCAAATGCTTATATGCTGTATAGATAAGTGTATCGTCCGCAAATATTTGAATTTTACAGTGTTCTAAAATGTCAGAGAAATCATTTATATAAATAATAAATAGTAACGGCCCTAATTTACTCCCCTGTGGCACCCCTAATGATATATTTTGAACTCTTGACATAATATTTCCAACTTTAGTTTTTTTACTAAATAAATTTGTAAAATGTGTAATACTAATCCTTTAATGCCATAGTGACGCAATTTCAATAACAAATTTTCCCTATCTATAGTCTCAAATGTCCTTTTGAAGTCTAAAAAGAAAAAAGTTACAATATATTCTTTACCATCTATACTTCTGCTGCAGTCTTCCACCACCATTTGGATTGCCGTTTCTGTGGAACATTTTTTTTCTAAATTCAGCTTGACTTTATATCAAAATTTTGGTTTCTTCATGGATTCTATAATTTGTTGGTATTTTGTTTACAGGCTGTTACGACCAAAATTACATGCCAAAACAGGAGCGGGATCGAATCATGCTTGCAAGCGCGAAGAAAAACCTCCAATCGATGGCTTACTTCGGCCTCACAGAATATCAGAAGATCTCTCAATATATATTCGAAGAGACATTCAATCTCCGTTTCGCCATTCCGTTCGAACAAAACAACTCAACAATCTCAGGTTCCACCATCACGACTCTGACACCCGAACAAACCAAACAGATCGCGGAGTTGAACAGTCTCGACATCGAACTGTACACGTTCGCGAAGAAGTTGCTGTTCGACAGGTTCGAAAGGTTAAAAGGTAAAGACGTTAACTTCGCGGAAAGGTTCAAACATTTAGGCGAGCTGTACATAGGAAACGGACCGACGGATTTCGATTGGGATAAGCTCGATGACTCGACGGATACTTACGATTGAGGATAGCGTAGGTGTACCGAATATTCTCCGCATTCGCTGTGCCGAATACTAAATATTTGGTAGAGCGGCATAGCACAGGTGGCCTACTTAGAAAAACGAACGATTTTGTAGTAGAATTGGCAATCTATTATAAAACTGCTCGCACAGCAAAAATGACAATATTTTTATTCATCCGTTTGCTCAGCTTGCAGTGATCATTACAGAGTGCTCTGACAGTTACGACTTTTCAGTAAAAATTACGATTGAAATAACAAAGCTAATATGCGACGAAAGGCTGCAAAAAAAAGAAAATTAAATTGTATATTAATATAATATTGTTCAAAGTTCAATTTAAGAACACAATTATTAACTCCCTCCCCAATTTGCAATACTCAGAAGTCTAGATCTACTGTTCCCACCTCGATGTTCCTACAAACAAACGGCGTCCATTGGCCTTTGTACGAAATAAATAAGCCTACGCGGCGCGGGATGGAAACGTACAGGAAAATGATGTGAAAGTGAAAAGTCCGTTATTGCTATAGAAATGTGCCATCATTTTGTTCTCAAATACAATTTGTGTCTGTTATCTCAAGACTTCAAGAACACTCTGTAGAAGCTCAAAAAAAAGGGGACAAAAAACTACATAATGCTTTCAGATGCAGGAAAGCTACTTTCTTTGCGCCCCAAGTTACCATTGTATCATATACAATATCTGAAGTAATCAATATTGAGTATCAAGTATATACAGGGTGGCCGATAACTGACTGGTTTGTATCTTGAATATTTGTGAAATGAAATAAAATACGTCCATTTTTTCCATCTTAATCTTTAATCGAAACTTAGAAACTATGTATGCAAAACAATATCAGACAAATGTCTGCCTCTAGAAGCCGCGCAAATCTGAGCCATCTTGATTACGTATTCCATCATTTTTTGGTAGGTCTCGGGAGGAATATTTTTAATTGCTTCCATAATAAGCTGCTCTGCAGTATTTGGTTTGTTGGCATGTCTTATTTTTCAAAAATCCCCAAAAAAAAGTCAGGAGCCGTTAAATCCGGTGACCTTGGTGGCCAGTTGACATTACCAAATAGAGAAATTAAACGCCCCGGAAATATTGTTCGAAAAAGATTCATTGTTTCCTTAGCTGTGTGACAAGTTGCTCCGTCCTGCTGGAACCACATGTTTTGCAGGTCAAATTGTTGGATTTGAGGAGCCAGAAAGTTTTGCACCATATTGCGAGAATTACCTGCCGCGTCTTAAAAGAAGTAAGGTCCAATGACACATCCATACCAAACACCGCACCAAACTGTGCCTCGATGAGGATGTAGTGGTCGTTGGTGGCTGTCACGAGGCTTCTCTAATGTCCAGATACGACAAAAATCGTTATTTTGGGTGTTAAGCTGCAACTTTGCATGACTGTATTGTCGGCGACTTTCATGGTCACTAGGCTGTAGTTATTGGGTTAACTGAATTTTGTATGGCCGCAAATACGTCTTTTTTTAAATAGTGCACAATGACGTGCGATGAATACCCATTTCTTGAGAACGATGTCTGGTAGACGTCTCAGGGCGCCCCACTACACTTTGACGAACTCTCCCGATATTTTCCAGAGTACGAACAGTTCGAACACGGCCCGACCTTGGCAAGTCTTCGTCTTAACCTGTCTGTTAAAATTTCCACACCAGCTGACGTATGTTGTTGACACTGGGCACATTATTTCGACCGAAATCTTGTAGTAGCTTCCGAATCGCGCAACAAATCGACTCTTTATTTAAGTAAAACGCTTTAAATATACGGACGCGTTGTGGGATCGTGTAGCGCTCCATGATGAATTGGACTCATGTGCTTTACGGCGCCACCTACTGAAATGCGTGTATCAAAAATGGTGCGCGATTTAAATCAGTCAGTTATATATTGGCCACACTGTATTTGCATTTAAACTGTGTTCATTTACTTTGTTGCTCTCGGATGATTTACTATAAAACTAACATAAGCTAGGGGGAAGAAAAAATTGAATATTTTTAAATTAATTCATAAAAATATGATACCATAAATGCTGAAACAGTTAAGAAAGGTTGAACCAATTCTTACGACAAGTGCCATTTGTTTTCCTACACTGGAGGAAAAGTACAAATTGCTGCAATGGAATTTATTTCCATTCATTTAAAAGAATATCTTTTTTTATCCCATTGCGTTTCGTTATTTGATTGTAATGTGTTTATTGTTCAAATCGATCAAAAAAGCAAAACTCTCCTTCCTTCTTTATTAAACTTTTATACTAAACTGTCATATTAAGAACTCGCATTAGTTATATAACCGGCAGCGTAAAATGTAAAAACCTATATAATTTTAAAAGAAACTGACAAAATGTCAAGTTGCTGACTAGAGAGCTGCTGGTCTGCAAATAGTTTCCGCTATTGTTCGCTGTGAGCGTCACCTATGGAGGAATGACTCAACGACCATGCTGCAAATCAGTTCGCTAGCATGCTTTGTTGGTTGTCGAATGCCGGCGTAGCTTGTAGAGTATACCTAGGAGAAAATGTGACAGAAAATTGGTTGGGTAGCAAGTTCGTATATGGATGACTGTGTGTATTGGTCTGCATCTGTCTAAAATCAGTGATATGTGAGAAAACTATTACTGAATATGCTGCCCATGAAGTATATCTATTAGCTCTACCTGCCTGGTTATTTGTGTTTCCTTTCTGAAGAGACGTTATGATCAAAGTTATAAATTACGGATTTTTGCGTTTTCAAAAAGTTTGAGAAGCATTACGGAAAATCGCCACCGCGCTCGCGTCGGGTGTAATTCACATCACAGAAAAATTAGGAGTGATACACACAAAACATTTTCGCAGTGTCACACGTCTATGCTCTGCTTTGAATTTTCTACTTGACATCAGAAAATAAATTTCTATAAAATATATGTATGTACATTATGTATGAAGCATACATCTCAAGTAAGTGTATGTAGACAAGAAACCAAGGGATTTATCATCAACACAAAGTATTAGCACACAAATGCTCAATAAGCACATATGCACTGCCATTTCAACCATTTCCTTTCAGCTGTACTATACAACTTACAGCTTAGAACTCCAATAATGCAGACATTACATCACATCAGAGCCAAACAAAGATAGTTCAAGAATCATGACATTTATAATATCACAAAAACCTATATAATATCAAAAAACCGTCATAATGTCACTTTTCAAGATACGTCTTTCATTCGCAAATTATCCTTAATGTTGAGTAATTCTAAACCTGCTAATGGTTCGTAAATGTGTTTTACAAATTCTGGTTTAATGGTCCAAATGATGTATTAACGCAGATTCATCGGACTCCAGTATTCTGTCCTGTTTATTTCGTGACGCTCATCTATTATGTCGTTTATCACCATTAACAACCTGTGTCACAAGCAGGATAGCTTAGATGCTGTAGTTAACTCATAAGAGTGCATTCGGGTAACTTGAGGCGGCACCAGGGGCGGCTGGCCCTTAGGTTCTGCAGAACTGCCAAAACTTTTGTCTTAACAGAAAAAATCAGTAGTAACGATTCTGGAAATATACATTTGAAGAAAAAATTGAGCTGAAGGTGTTAGGTCGAACGCTGACGGACATATTTATAGAAACACAGGGCGTTAGTCGAGGCAAGGGCTATACGCGGCATTTCAGCAGGGAGATTTACACCAGAAATGACTGGATTTGTGGGTGCAACAGGAAGAATGTCCTTTTCTGCTTTCCTTGCATACTTTTAGGCGGTGACAAAGCTTGGACGGAGGTAGATGTTACAGATTTAGTGCACCTGAGTGAAAAAATTAAGAAGCATGAAAACTCTGAAACACATCTTCATAATTCGATGGAATTGGCTTTATTGGGGACTGTTAACATCAGAGCTCAGTTAGATTCAGCTTATTGGAGAAATACAGCATAATGATACTGTTACAAAAAACAGGTACGTTCTATCAAAAATAATCGATTGTATAAAATTTTGCGGAGACCGAGAGCTCCCAAAACCCGGGAATATTTCGTGGACTGATTAATTTTTCTGCTGAGCTTGATACAACCTTAAGCGATCACATAAAAAATGCTTCAATATTTAAAGGAACTTCGAAAGAAATACAAAACGATCTACTGGATTGTATTCTTGAAGTTTGTCATGAAGAAACAATAAAACAGATTAACAGAGCCTCGTATTCGGCGATAATAGCAGATGAAACAACGGACATTTCGGGAAAAACCCAATTGGTAACAATTTTCAGATACCTATTTAACGGCGAACCAGTAGAACGTTTTTGGAATTATATGAATCCCGAAAAATGTGACGCTGATACTCTCACAAGACATATTTTGAGCGTCGTAGATCCATTAATAGGAACTTTCCCTAACAAACTGATTTCACAAAGCTATGATGGAGCCGCGGTAATGAGCGAACATAATGCTGGAATACAGGCAAAAATTAAACAAAGATACCCAGTTGCTCACTATGTGCATTGCTATGCGCATCAGTTAAACCTGATTATGTCCTAAGCTGCTTCCACAAATGCTGAAGTTCGGGTGTTCTTTGGGGATTTGAAAGATATTCCGGGATTTTTTAATAATTCTCCTCAACGCGTAGAGGTACTGAACAGAATTGTGGGGAAAAAATTCCCCAAGGAGCAACAACTCGTTGGAATTTTAATATTCGAACAATAAATGTAGTGTTTGAGAACAGAGAATCACTCATTGAATGCATGGAAGGAATAGAAGAAAATTTCACTAATGAAACCGTTTTCAAGGCAGCTTGCGGTATTCGCCGTATGTTAAACGATTCTGTTGACAATTTTTTCATCATGTCATGCCTCACGACACCTTGTTCAACCACTTGCAGAAGAGAAAAACCGAGCCAGCGCAAGTTAAAACGGCTATCGATAATTTTGAAAAATGTATTATCGATGTGAGAAATAAAATTGATGACATAATAAATGAAGCCAAAAGTATTTGCACTGAACCCCAAGGCAACAAAAGGAGACGACGTAATAATAGCAGTCACGATCACCGAGTTGCCGCATTAGAAGTATGCGACAATATAGTGAATTCTGCAAAGGACAGATTTCAATTCAAAGATCATTTGGTAGCCGCATCCCTTTTTTCCCCGAACACTTTGGAGAATACTGTGTCAAGTTTCCTGACAAGTTGGAAACTACCTGCTTGGCTTATCCCGAATTAGAAAAAAGTCGTTTAAAGACAGAGATGTCTGTTATTTATGCACGGAATGATTGCCGAGATTTACATGGAACTCTGTCTCTTTTGAAATGTTTGATACAACAACACTAAAAGAAACTCAAAAGCTATTAAAAATTATTGTTACAACTCCTATGTCAACATCAGAAGCTGAGCGATATTTTTTTATACTCCAACTACCACGAAGGCCTAAGGCCTAAACACCCATTGGGTACCGTGGGGCTATAGGGGGATACAGGGAAAAGGGGGAACGCCACACGGACTCTGGCGAGGGAACACGTGTGCATGTAACATACACACATTCTGGCTCCGCCTACGAGATCCGCCGGGTGGTACCTCCACGTTCGACATTCAGAGACCGTCTACCACCTACGGACAATCACAACATCCATAGCCAAGAGAAAAATTTCTCCTGGGACGGGACACGAACCCGCACAGCGCACGGCGACTGATCAGGAGACCGAAGAGTCTACTACTGCGGCCACCGCTGCTGCCTCAACATTGAAAAGAATCAAGACCTTTCTTCGAAATACTATGACTCAGGATCGCCTTACAGCGTTGTCGATGTTGTCCACTGAAAAGGAACTTATTTCGACCATGGAAAATTTCAACGGGAAGGTAATCGACAAATTTGCTGCCAAGAAGGAGCGCAGGATCGAACTGTCATATAAAAAATAGGTAAGTTCGGATCTGCAAAACACCTGTTTTATTTTGCCACGAGCCGCTACTGGGCGGCACCTTTATGACGTAAAAGTAACATCAGTTATGTCCAATTTTGCTGCCGCTAGGCGGCGCTAGACGGTTCGAGGTCAAACGAACAAACCGTGTTGTATTGCGGTTTCGACAGCTCTGTTGCTCATGCATGATTTGGTTTAAATTGGAGAATTCTTCAAAAAAAAACACGGACTTGATAGAATGAAACTAACCAAATGACATCTGATGTGTCGGCGAACCTAACCAGCGCAATCAACTCCTAGGTTTCCATATTCACTCGCGATCGCAAAATTCTTACTACGTACCAATGACTTGCACAAGCTTTTTCGGACAGAGGAAAGCTTTCATAACCACTGCCAGGTAAAAAAGCTCGACAGTATTGCCCTGTCGGCCCTTTCTGCACAATGTGTGTCATTCTCATTAGGGTAATGCTTGCAGCATTTCTGCATAATCAGTAGCGTTGCGCTAGGTTTTCATACCGAAGGTATTAGTCATATATTCTCTATAGTACATAAATACCTATGCCATTGACTGCACTATACTCCACTCCGCTCTGCTCTGGTGTAATCTGTCCTCTGTTATATATAGTCCCCATTGCTGCTTCGAGAAAGGTCTGGTGAACCACAAAGCGCAATCTAGAATATTGGAGGACACTTCGCGTCGATCAAGAAGGTGAGTCACTGCCACGGTCCTCACGGACGCCGCCAAGCGGCTTGTGCGCTCGTGGTTCGCGTAAAAGCAGATATCGGCGATGAAGCTCTGGCGAGTGGTAGACTCGCCCAACAGATGGCGCCAACAGTACTATTTGTCACAATACAAATATTTAGAACAACAAAACTAGGTATTAGTAGAAGACATTTATTTACTTCAATATATAAGAATAGTAATAAAAACCTAGAATGGGTAAATAAATGTTTCAATCCCCATAAAGATAATGCCTGCACATGGATCAGTTGTATGTTGCGATCTTAATATTCATCCATATTTTCTCCGTCACATTTTGTTCAGAAATATACTATGTAGGCAGCTTGCGACCCACAAACTATGCTAGAGAAATGTGGGTTAGAGCAGCTTAGGGAAAAGACGGTCGTTATGCCATGCTTCTATAGGTGGAGTTCATCGCGAGTAGCGTGAGGTATCCGACTTTGTGATAATTATGGCCATCAGATCGCTATCATATCGATTATTTTACAAAATCCGGTTGCCGTTTCTCAGAACATAAAGTTACTAAAGTGCATTCAATATGAACAAATCAGTAATCGTAACCATAGCGCTACTGATCGCTCTATGGTCCTATTCCGTTTCCTATACTTCCAACTAGAGCCGTTGGCTTAAAGCAACTTGTCTTGGGATTGACCATGATTTTCATATAAACATTGTAACTAATATTTTTATTTCTACTAGAAATATTTACTTTAGGTGCCATACTAATCAAAATAAGCAAAAGGTGTATATGCAAAGATCCCGCAGAAACCTTATGAGGAATGACTTTTGGATGATTTTTTTAAAACTTATATATCTTCAGGGGCGGAATCAGAGCCCCCCAGACGTATCGTACACCCCGCTCTCCAATTGTTACAAAGGCATTAGCTGTCAGAAGGGCTGGTTAAGTGCTTAAGCATGCAGACGCCGCCATCTCCCCTCGCTCTTCAATTTTTAATCGCCGGTAACCCATCCTGTAGATGGATAGAAATACAGCAGACGCTCGATAATGTTAACTAATTTAAGTGTGGTTCACATTATCGAAATGTTTACAATAGCGAACGTGATTTATATAATATTTGATTCATTAAAAGAAACGTTCAATACATACTATTTATAACAAAATAAACAAATATTCTAACAGCGATAAGTATTTTTTTAATTAGAAGAAAAATAATTAACAATTTTTGTATGCGTAAATTTGCGCTTAGCATTGTCTTGTCTTGTCTGTGTTACGTTGGGCGGCATGTACATGACGAAAATTGACCCATCCCTGCTCCTCAGTTGTTGCTCGGGAGGATGACTTGGTGCATTATCCAATAGTAACAACGCTTTTATTGGAAGCTTCTGTTGTTTTAGGAAACCTTTTACCTACAAATTGAAAACACATCTTCAAATTATGAATAGAGCATTTGTGATAATTGATTGTCATTCGTGAGGGACAAAGCACCTGTGGAACCATTTCAGGAATATACTGCTAGTCATCCAAGCGGTTTTTGAACAGTCATAATCAACAGGGATATTAATATTTTTAAATGAGCGCGGATTTTTTGCTTTCCCAATTACCAGTGGCTTTATTTTGTGTGAACCATTAGCATTAGTGCAGGCTAGAAACGTTATCTCTGGTAACATTTTCCAATAAAGGCCACTTTCATCTGCGTTGTAAATTTGTTTCATTCTTAAATCTAGCTCGGTAATTGTTTTCATCAATTTTTCTTTGAATGGTTGCACTAATTGTGGTTGTGCTGAGAATTTTTCACCAGATATAGACAGCAGTCGAATTCCATATCTTGTTTTGAATCGTTGTAGCCAGCCATCACTAGCTACGAAATTTTCAGTTTCTTTCAGTTTTTCATTTAACAGTCTCGCTCTCTGTTTAAGTACTTCGCCACTAACTGGGACATGATTTTCCCGTTGTTTTAAAAACCACTTATACAGGGAATTTTCCATTTTAGGTGCCTTCGCATTTTTTAAAGTTTTTTTTTCCCGGACCTCCAAATGTATTGCACGTTCTTTGTAAAATTTTAGTTTTCATACGCTTAATTTTACAGATTGTTGCTTTCGATACTCCATATTTTTTTGCTAACTGTGTCACTCCCGCACCTAGTGCAACTTCGTCTATGATTTTCAGTTTCTCACTCAACTTTAAACACTTTCTTTTATAGGATGTGGATGCCATAGTCTTAAAATATAGTAACGCGTGCAATGTATTCACTTAAGTTCAAAAATGAAATACATACTTACGTATAAACGTATCCTAAACGATCATACGACTGACCGAGTTTGTCGTATTTTATCGCAGAGGTGAATCCCCTACTCTCTACATCATAAATCGGGGACTCCCCGACGCCCGACATAAATCATCGAGGCTTCAGCATTTTACCGTCGCGCTGTTTCCGTGCGCCGAGATTTGTTTACGTTATCGAGCGTACACATTGTTTACGTTATCGCACGTTCCGTTTGAGCCTATAGAACGAAGTTTGTGTTTACATTAGCGCAAATTTTCATTATCCCGTGTTTACGTTATCGAGCGTCTGCTGTACAATCTTGCTGAGTCGGACGGTAGAGATGATGAAACGAGCGTAAATAAATATCGAACAGCTATTTCATTTTAGTGTACCAAACACACAAAGTGTTGTAATTATGTCCGGAGTGACCAACTCCGGAAACTCTCTTGGAAAAACTTTTGGCCGCAAGCCACTCCCATAAGGTTTCTGCAGGGTATCTTTTTCGGAAACGAAGTTTTATGTCAATAATATAGCCTAAGAATAAATATAGTTGTATATGGATGAATAATTCGATTTATTGTACTTTAGGTTTTTCTTAGAATACTCATTGAAAAAAAAACAAATAGGACATAGTAATATTTGTATTTTGTACTTCCGGTACTGTAACCATAATTGTGATATTTTATTGTCTTATCATTTCGCAAAAAGAAAATGATTTAAAATCTGTTTTAGACATCCTCATCGAACATGATTTAATAGGTATTAGTGATTTCCAAACAAATGTTATTCTGGTAGTGATTCAGTCAGGAGCAAAAATGTCTCTATGTCTCATGATCTTCCGATACAATGTTCCCGTAGTATCGCGCGCTTTGAAGGAGTGCTTTAATTCTCATCTTCGCGTATTTTATAAAAGCAAGTTAAAACGGTTTAAATAGTACGTTTGTATTTGGACACTACCAAAATAATTGCTTTTCATGGAATTTGTATTTGCGTATGTTTCAATCAACGAATTCGAATAGATTAGAAGCCAGGTCTATTAGTTTACATTGTATTGTGTGTCGCCAAAATTGCGAAGATTTAGTGCATACTTTTGACTCATTTGTCTACCAAACATGTACATTCATTAAACTTGTGCCGCTCTTTGCAATTTATGTAAGAAGTTGCATATCTTGAAATCGACACAATTATTTGCAAACACTCGCACTTTTATGAAATAACACTATACTATCGGGGACCTGGGTTGGCCGCGTGGGTCAGAGTGTCGTGCTACTGATCAGCCGGCCGGCCGGGCCGCGAGTTCGAATCTCGCCTTCGCCATGGATGTTGTGTGTTTGTTTTAGGCAGCAGCGGTGGCCGCAGTAGTAGACTCTTCGGTCTCCTGATCAGCCGCCGTGCGCTGTGCGGGTTCGAGTCCCGTCCCAGAGAAATTTCTCTCTTGGCTATGGATGTTGTGATTGTCCGTAGGTGGTAGATGGTCTCTGACTGTCGAACGCGGAGGTACCACCCGGCCGTTATCGTAGGCGGAGCCAGAATGTGTGCATGTTGCATGCACACGTGTTCCCTCGCCAGAGTCCGTGTGGCGTCCCCCCTTTTCCCATGCATCCCCCTATAGCCCCACGGTACCCAATGGGTGCTTAGGCCTTAGGCCTTCGTGGTAGTTGGAGTATAAAAAAAAAACTATACATTAGCGGACAAAAGTTTGGAAACATTCTTAGTAATTTTCAAAAAGTGCGCTAATTTTCTATTCTTTATTATTAAGGACTATTTTTCTTTCTCATATAGTTTGATTACAGTCTTGAGGATACAAATCATAATTTGTGTTTGCTGTAGTACTACAGATTAGCATTAAAATACCTTCATATTAATTTATGACCAAAAATAAGACGACAAAAGTATGGAAACTTATTTTATTACAAAATTAAATGCAATATTTCTACAAAAAGATTTAAAAAAGACTATTTAACTAATATTTGATAGCATAGCCTTTAGCATTCAACACTACCTAACATCTGCTGCTCATAAAAGAGACCAGTTTTTTACAGACGTCTGTTGGGATATTTTTCCAAATATTTTTTACATAGTCAAATAAATCGTTCCTATTTTTAAAAGTTTTTCTTGTCATTTGTCTTTTAACATGCTCCCAGAGATGTTCTATATGGTTTAGGACCGGCGATTGCGAAGGCCATGTAAGAACATTCACATTTTTTAGTCATAACCAGTCCTTCACACGAATTTTGAGGTATGCTTGGGGTCATCATCTTGATGCAATGTCCATCCTAAAGGCATTTTTTCTTCAGGAAAAGGGAGCATGTGTTCACTAAGAATATCTTTGTAAATTTTTTCCGCTACTGTATATGCGAATTAAATGACAGAACTGTAAAAAATTGACTTATGCTAAGTGTACTTTGATCCTCATTACAGACTATGAGAGTTAAGAGACAAACAAATTCTTCTACCTAGTTTGAATTCGTTGGTTTGAATAGTGATTCTCATCGCGAGAAAAGCTTTTTTAAGCACTTTTTATGAAACACTGCCTATATTTTTATTAAGTTATAGTTGTCATGCAGGGTCTTTCTACAGTTTTTTCAATAACGCTTTCAAGAGCATGTAATCGTTTTTGTACTATAAATATATGAATATATTTGTTCTACAGAAATATAGGTTTATACACGTGTTTGAAAGACTCTGCACTGTATATGTCGCAAAGAAATTAAAATATATACCAAAGATGTAAGCATTTAGGAAGTAGACACGTAAATTGTGCAATATTCTGACTGTATGAAAAGTGGAACATGTGGTAAGGTGTTACATGCTGTACATTGGATATTGAAACGTCATTTCAAATCGCCTTTACCGATGTAGGTTGGTTTTATTGATTTTTGGCACAAGTCCAAAATATATTTTTATATGATTTAAAATAACTGAACCAATTTTCAACTTGAAGTGAAAGTTGGGCAATATTCGTTCGTTTTAAACATAATTTTCATAAATCAAACCTAGGGTTCAAATTGAATCAATGAGCATACTTCACCCAACAAACATTATGACACCCTTCCATATGAGGAGATCCGTATAGACCCATATTCTCTATCTAGACAAAATTGATATTAGCCAAAATATATTAAAATTCTCACATTACATGTAAAACGACAAGGAAAAAATTGATGCTATAACAAATGTATATTTTAAACATATCAAATCACTGGTACCGCCCATCGAAATTATAAAATGTACTCTGCAATAAGACTTTTTCCATTACAGACATGATTTGCGGGTTCAGTTTATTAGATAGTTTTGGCCCCATGACAGGATTTTGCTAATCGTCTGAACTGAATGTTTCTTTTATTTTTACCGCGAGTATTGTAGCTATGATTATTATCAGTGTGCAATTTTCCAAATTCCGGTGGACATGCAGTAGACGTGTGAAGTTAACGTAAGGATTTTCTATTCAGAAGCATTCCTATAATCTAGTTGATAACATATACTCAAGAATATTCTCACTGCCCTTTTTATAGCACATGATCGCTGAATGAGCTTCTTCGATTCACAAACGTGCATCTGAACTTGCGTTCGACCTAAATATGCGTTTTGAGGCGCGAATCTCAATGCAACTCCTTATTGATATATTCTGCTTTTCACAGTCAGGACGTGTAAATATAGTTTTATTAGCGATTGTAAAATCGAGGGTCTGAACAGGGTGACCTATTTAATTTTGGGCGAAGTTAGATGTAAAAAGACAATCCATCACAATTATTATGTTCTAAATAGTTTGGTTTTGCAACAGATGTGATTTGTTCCGATTTCCATATTTACAGGGTGTTATATATTTACAGAGATGCCCAAGCAGCAAAAATTCAGGCTGGTAGTCCCTGAGAGGTCCTGAAAGTAATTTAATACCTAAAACTTAGTCCTAGGTCCTAAAAATATTTTGTCCATCGATGATGTCGAAAAATCCAATTTGTTTCAAATTACATCACCAAAAAATAATTAATTATTTTATTGCAGCTGCTACCACACCTTTTTCTCTTTTACTTTAGCAACACAGTAGGCTAGTTGACAGTGCAAGTAGGTCTTGAGTAATTAATATTTGTTCTATTGGTCAAATAAAATTTTTTTATCAGACCTAAAAGACCGTAACGCTTTAATTTTAAAATATGTATATCTTTCTTAGACAGGCGAAAACGCTGTCCGTCATGTTTGCCCTTATTAATGTAGTCTGACGTCATATCACTTGTAAACAGCGGCTGACAGCAACATAACCTCTCAACATGTAAACATGACTATCATTATATCAGAGCACTGTACTTACGTAGAAGTCTTGGTGTTCCTCAGCAGAAATCTGGGTTGAAGGCGGAAAAATTCCAATTTCAATGAAACGAGAAATCGATGGCTCCTTGATTAGGGAGTTTGTTAGAAATACAACGTTAGTCCACGAATGACATTTCGTTGTTTACAATTTGTATGACGTCACTTCATGGCCGATAGTTTTTTCACCGCTTCGTATTAAAAATAATAAATATATTTTTTTGAATTGAACTTATATATCCATCTTGCACTTTTAAAAATTGAAATCGATATTAGTTTTCCTATGCCTAATACTGTAAGAAATACTCATTTATTCTATGACATTAGGTATGAGTTACATAACCTTTCTATGGGAGTGACATTGTGTAGTGTTATTCAATACAAAGGAAAAGACTTTGTATGTTTCTCAAAGGGACCGTCATATTTACCAATTCATCAAAGTGATAATCGTATACTGCCATATTTTCCATGAGAAAATGTTCCCGGAATTCGAAAAAAAGATGTGTGCCCAGGTCAAAAACTAATTGATGAACTATCGAGTCATGATCGCTTCAGCCTGTAAAGTATGAATACTTGATGTTGCTAAACCAAGCTACTAATTACTTGTGGATGTTTTATTTAATTGACTGATATAGCTTTATGACTTATTAAGCATTTATCGTTTAATTTAGGGTTAGTTTGGGGTTGGAGCTTTTGCCTCTCTGTATAAAAATATATTATCCGAAATATATGTTATAGAAATACAAATGCTCTTTATTGTTTATTGTTAGATATTTGTGCATATTTGTATCGTATGGAAATAATATATAGTTTTTACACGATGACATTTTTATTTAATTTATATCCCGTAGTTTCATCTGTACAGGGCATCCCTGTATAAATTGACCCCCTCTGTTTTATATGTCTAAGAAAAAGTTGTATTTGAAAGTTATAGGGTCTAGTAAGAGATTTTTCATTCAAAAGGGCGGGTTTTGTGCTGGCTATCGATGTATAGATGTGCAGCGCCATCTATTGGAGAGTAGCTGAATAAAAAATATATTCATCCCTATACCTTTCTTAGATGATGTTAAGTTAATTCTGTAACATAAATCTTTTCCATATTTTCAGGGAAAATGATAGTCCCCTTTCCTCTGAATCAAAATATATATAGTTTATGATACTTATTTTCATTAGTTTGGCCAAAAGCCATTTGTGTTATTTAATCATGTGAATCCGAGTTTGAACCATTTTGCATCTAGATGCCTATGCAATCTGGTATTGGGCGGTAAGACATATTATTAAGGCCCGTATCGTCAGTCGTCCCTACAATTGTAGGGCGCCTTTATGGCCTCCTTGATTGTCATAGTTTTCTACTTCTCCGAGTCAGAACTCGATATTATGTCACAAACATCTATTTGCATAAAATTGTGCTTGCTTTTGAGTTATATCATGTTTTATCAGCCTGAAATTTCCTACAATTTAAAAAGAAAACATATCTTCACAATAGGAGAACGCTGACGCTAACACGGGACAAGTGTAATCTAGAAATTTTTGAAGGAGAGAAAGGAGTATGACAATCAAGGAGGCCATAAACGCGCCCTACAATTGTAGGGACGACTGATGATACGGGCCTAAATGACACACAAAAACTTCAATAGAAATAAGCTTAACAAACCATATGCACTACTACTGTACGAACACGACCGAGGTCCATTCCATATTCAAGTCTCACCCTACTCCATACCAATCGTTTCCGACGATGCTGTGGGGTGGGGATCAGAGGTAGTATAAGTTGGGGACGGTTTGAAAACAGTTCAAAAGACCTTATTCGGCGATAAACTGTCCTCATTGTTATTGTCATTCGGACAGCATCAAACCACTGGTTCGCAACTACCCTTGTGGAAAATCGATCTCCAAGTGCCAGTTGCCTCAAAATTCAATAAATAATTCTGGGTGTTGCATTTTATATGTCACTTAGTATATAACAAGAAAATTACATGGGTCTAGTCAGCAATACAGGCCCATATATTTGTACAATTAGTACATTCTACATTTAATAACACTAACGAGAGGCAAAAGGACACCACTTTTAGGCGACTTGTATTTAATTTTAAAGAAAAGGTTGGTTACTATGGGAACTATATTTTTACGATATAATCCTATAATATCACAATTTATAGAATTTTACTATAAAATACACAACGATTCAAGACAGGTATAAACTTTATTATACAAAAGTTACTAAAACTTTCACGGAAAATCTACGGTTTTTAAAAATGGGGGTTTCCATTTAAAAATCTAAAGTGTAACGCAATATCTTGTTTTTGGATCACCCTGTATTGTACAGCTATAGATGAAAAGACGTCCCCCTACAAATCAAAATTGACGAGTCCGAGCGTTTTTTTCCAAAATATACCAGGAGAGTCACAAATGGGTCACCCTGTATATTGTTATTCTTATCTATGTTTTCTTTTTTTTACTGTGTTTTATTGATATTTCCTAAAATTGGGTGTATCTGCGTGTTGGAAATAAACTTATCATTTTTTCTTTAGCCTTGGTAAACGTTATTACCCCATAAAATAAAAAATATATACAGGGTGACTTCGAAGTTGAGTCATTTATTTTAACAGTGAGTAGATCTGATCAAAAGAAATGTTTTTTTCCTTTAACATTTTTGTGGTAAAATTAAAGTAACAAAGTTATAGCCCTTTAGAAGTTTGAGTACCGCCCTGTCTCAATAATAATATGTGCTCGTGTTTGGCAACAACGGATATAATCGGAAACAAAAAAGCGAAAGAATTTGAAACGCTTATCACGATGTTTTATTCATTTATTTTATTCAGTTGTATTCATTCGATGTGTCAGTCGGTAACGCGTGAGTGGTGTTTCTGCGTGGCTCAAACGAAATAAAAATTGTTTACGAAAATGCTGAACTTGTGGACATGATTCTGATTTTACAAAATGCTGCTACGGCAACATGGATTTATGCGGATCGGTTTCCCAATCGAGTGCAACCAACCCCTAGTGCCTTTGTTAATGAAGTACAAAGGGCTCGTGAATCAGGTGACTTAAGTCCTCACACGGGAGGGTATGTGCTCCAAGACCGCACGATCAAATACAGGTCCGCACTGAAATACTTGTCGGGAGGATACTTTATAAAACAAGGTAAAATTTTTTTTTTATTTTTACACACATATTTTGGTTTATCTTCCTTCTACAATCATTATTTGAAAATTAATGACTCAACTTCAAAGTCACCCTGTATACCCAGATGAAAAACTGTCTCATCATTAGACGCGGAATATAAACATCATTCCTCTGTCAAAGATGTAATAAATATAGAACAATATACGGTTAGAAGATATACAAAGCACCATCCACTGTTTTATCACTCATCCGCAATTAATGTTTTCTCCTAAAACGTACGGCTGCTTTGGACACAGGTTCTAAAAATAATCTTAACTTTACCAGCTTAAAAATAGATATTTTGATGTAGCGCAACTCGTACAGTTATGCCACCCGCAACTTCACAAAACGTTGACTTTTTCCTAGAATAAAACGACTACGATGCGAGATCATAAATAATGAAATTTTCGCAAAGTTACTAGTGAATCGCTAAAGTGGAGAAATATCGATTAGGATCCAATAGAGGTTTGTGATTACTAACAAACAGCATGTAAATATTTTCAAAGAATGTTATATTCAGCGCTCATAATGGACCAGAAACCAAAACTAACCAGAACCATCATCCCGTTCCACATAGTTCGGAATAATTTTTTATAATCCATTTTTCAAATAGAGTGCCTGCATACTCGGTTAGGGATAGCAGATTCTTATAACATACTATTAGCGTTTTGATAATTATTTGTACGAGACAATGTACAGGGTGGCCAACTAAGAATGCGAGGTGGCCAACTAAATTGCAACGTCTTTCTTGACTTTTTGGACAATCAGTTACCGTTGTTCTTGAAAGCTGTGCCACTGGAAACACGGCAAACTTTGTTTTTGCAGTTGGATGGTTGTCCAGCACATTTTGCTATTATTGTGCGAGAGCATATTGATGCAGTATTTCAACAGAGGTGGATTGGAAGATTAAGTCTGTTTCCATGGTCTTCGCGATCACCAGACTTAATTTGTCTTGATTTTTATTTATGGGTACGGTTAAAGGACATTGTGTTTCAGACTCAACCTACAACCAGAGCAGATATGAAAAACCGGATACGCAATGCAATACGTAACATACCGAGAGCCGAAGTTCAAGCTGCAGTTTTGTCTACTCATGACAAGTTTCAGGAGTTCATAGAGCGTGATGGTCAGCATTTCGAGCATTTACGGGAGCACTAAAAACCTTTTTTTAAATCGGTCATTTTTAGGGCCACAACTTAATAATAAAAAGAAATTCCAGAGAAATTACTTTATAAAACATAGAAATTCAAGAGATTTCCGTATAAAATTTTATTTGGCCTAAATTTTAGGTTAGGAACAAGATATCGAGTTGCAGTTTATATATATATATATACAGGGTGTCCGCAAAGTTGGGGTTTTCCTTTACACGAGGTGTTGATCTTGAAAACATAAGCAATTTTTCTTAGTAGCATATACACCAATGTCTTAAGGGAACCGAGAACCGAGGGCTCTGCAACATCAAAAATAACTGAATACCGTCCTGTAGCCGCGACCCGCGACATCACCGAGTGGTACAAGGTCACTGGCTCAACCCGACGACAGAACTGGGTCGGGGTCAGTGTGTCAGGTCAGTATGCAACCTTCAACCGACGGTTACGGTCACGCGTGTAGAGGTAAACGAACCCGTATAATCGATTGCGTTTCAAAAAAAAAAAATAATGGCACACTCATACACCAATAATGAACTCATTGATATGTTGTTAATTTATGGCCAATGTCTTCAAAATGCTACAGAGGCGTCGCGAGTGTATGCAGATCGTTTCCCTAGACGACATCATCCAAGGCCCCGCAGATTTGTGTACCTGGTCCAGAGAGTCAGGGATACGGGCCATTTGGAGGAATTTCGAGGTGGGCACAGTGGGAGGCCTAGACAACCACGAATGGTGCAAGTTGAGGAAGAACTACTGAATCGCGTAGTATCAAAAACTAACGTGTGGCAAACGCTGCGTGAAGAGGGGCTGTATCCGTTTCACGTCCAACGTGTACAGGCTCTTCAACCTGACGATTTTCCAGCAAGAGTGCGGTTGCATCAACATGACAATAATCCGGACTTTTTGAAGTGCATATTGGTGACAGATGAATCTACGTTCACGCGTAATGGGGTGAATAACTTTCGCAACACTCATGTTTGGTCAGTAGAAAATCCGCACGCTGTCCGTCGGGCACATTTTCAACAAACATTTTCGGTGAATGTTTGGGCGGGCATGGTGAACGGTATGCTCATTGGACCATTCATTCTCCCAAATCGATTGGACGGGATGCAATACCTAGACTTTTTACGCAACATTTTGCCTTCCTTGTTAGAAGATGTGCCATTAAGTGTAAGACAATCAATGTGGTTTCTGCACGATGGTGCACCGCCCCATTTTAGACGCGAAGTGCGTGAGTTTTTGGATGAATTATTTACGAATAGGTGGATCGGACGTAATGGACCCGTAGCGTGGCCTCCGCGATCTCCAGACTTAACACCATGTGATTTTTTTCTTTGGGGAGAAATGAAACGCTTACTGTACAAAACTGAAGTGCATACGGTTGACGAGCTTCGTCTCAGAATTGAACAAGCTAGTGCTTTCATTCGGGGGAGGGACTCCATTCTCAAAGCCTGCACCGATGCTTGGCTACGTCGTGCACGCACCTGTTTTTTTGAATCAAACGGCGATAACTTCGAACAATACCTATAAAGTACGTTTACCTAAAAACTGAAAACGCGGCAACGCCGTCTTATTTGTTACCACACTTGTTCGTGGTCTGCACCACCGCCGGCGTCTGCTCGGTAGCGCATCAGCTGATTTCATTTTCTGTTGGAGCGATATGATTTCGGACAGAGACGTACTTAGCCCTTCTCGTCAACTGGAGAGCGAGTACTTTTTCCTTTATTTTTTTTACTTGGTCGCCCTCGTTTCACTACACATTATCTGTTATTTCAAGGGTAGTTGTTTATGAAAAGGAAAACCCCAACTTTGCAGACACCCTGTATATATAGCTCTTTTAAACTAGCCTAAGATTGTTTAAATCGGCGGAGCCGTTCGAAGATACGGGGTATTTTTTACGGAAATCTTTGAATAGCCCCCACCTCTTTATTTTTAGAAATACAGCAAAAATTGTCAAACAAAAAAGATTCAGATTATCCTTGAATTTAAAGATCAGATATTTTTATGTTAGGTAAATATACCGGAATTCACAGAACTTTTAGATTCAAGATTGCAGTTACGCCCCGTTGAGGCCATTTCAGAAACGAACGTTTTAGTAAGAACTTTTTTTGCCGCAAGCCTCTACGATGGCTAGGTTCCCAGATACAGTAGCTCGTATTCTTAGTTGGCCACCCTGTACAAGAACTCTCAACTTTGACATTTTGAAAAATAGTGAATTTTAATTTAATTTAATACTAGTATCAATATACCTGTTTATACCTGCCAACTCAGTAGTTAGGCCAGGAAAAGAATAGACAACCCAATCTTGCATGTTCTATAGGCTCCATACTTTCAGTTGGCATTAAATCTATTTGTTGAGCTTATTAGTACAACTTTCATATTTATATATTTTTAACATCCAAAATTTGACATAAAATATTTTTAATCCTTTAAAAAGGTGGGTGAAGGTCGCTTGTAATTCGGATCTTCTACTTACAGATTTCACTAAAGAATCGCATTTGCAGGGCAAGCAGATACAAAAATGGACGTGGACACTGATCTGATGTTCGAATGTCTGATCTATCTCAATGCATTCTATTTTCCTGTATTTGGCATATGTGAAACAATTATGACAGCAGCGAAGTATAACAGTATTGTAGATACTCCAGACATAGTTCAAGATGCAGCAGTTGCATTCACAAAGCTGTCAGCAGAACTAATCAAGATGGTCATATATAAACGATTCAAAAATGTTCGAAGAAGTAAGTATATAAAAATAATATTGGAGAGTTTGGGAATATTGGTTCATATGTTTCCATGTGTAGCAACCATTCAGGTATGACTAGGTTTCCAGGTCAGTTACACGTAATATACTCAGTGACATTAGAAGTGTTACACCCAGAAAAAATAATTTCTTCACCTTTATTTTTTAGGAATGAAGTAGTCTGACATCAAGAATGAAGCGATATCATTCTCACAAAATTTTAATAAGAAAAGAATCAATGTGTTGGGCGACTCCTGTATACGTCTAGGCATCGACAAAATGAGATGATCGATGTCTGGTTGTGGCACCTCATTCCAAGCTACTCGAACTTCTTGGATTAGCTGTGGCAGAGTCTGTGGCGGATGGTACAAAGTGGATAGTCTCCTCACCGTCATATCCCACGCATGTTCGATGCGATTTAAATCCAGTGAACTGGGTGGCAACGGCAAAACATTAACGACTGCTTCTTGAAGAAAGTTCGTAGTTTGACGAGCAATATGAGGACGTGCGTTGTCTTGCTGAAAAAGTGGTTCGTAGGACATCATCAACATGACGTGCAGTAGCCATATTGTCTTGAACTAAGAGAAGAGGTGATCGGCTACCAAATGCAATAGCCGCCCAAACCATTACTTCAACAGTTTTGTGTACATGCCTCTCAACAGCAAATCCAATATCACGCCGTTCTCCACGACCATCGTGCGTACCTAAACAGAATCTCGATTTGTCGCTGAAGATGACATTATGCCATTCTGCCTCCCCATGTGGTCGTTCACTGCTCCAGTTCAAACGGTGACGACAGTGGTCCGCAGTCAGAGGAAGCACTAACCGTGGACGGTATGAAAAAGTCCAAAGGCTCGAATGCGATGATAGAGTGTACTCATAGTAACAGGTCTACCTCCTTCTCCAAACCATTGGACAGCGATCTGACGCGTATTAGCAAAACGGTCTCGTATGGCTAGTTATCTGCAGCGCCTATATTGACGCTTTGTGGTTCGCCTCAGTGGATCAGTTGGCCTTCTTCATGTTCCTCTACCTTCTTCTATCCACACACGACACTCCCACATGACCGTCATTGCAGTACAATTAACACGGCGGCCAATTTCGAGATAGGACAAACCAACATCTCGATAGGCAATAATTCTGTCCCTGTCAAAGTCGCTAACATTTTGATAAATTGGACGTCTTCTAGCTCGAGGCATTTTGTTATGCTTAACACTACTAAATGAAAGGGCAATAACTAAAAATATCTGTAGTACTCAGCTCTCAGAAACTGCTTCCTTCACAAAAACTAAGAGATAACATTTTAACAAAGGTTAACAAGGACAAAGATAGAACGTTGACATTGTTGCCACAACATGCTTTTAATGTAGTCATTATGCTACCAAAAAACAAGTTGAAGAAATTATTTGTTCTAGGTGTCACTGAGTATATATTATATAATAATTGGCAACGGTTGCAAAAAATGCCGCCATACAGTGCAAATGAGCAAGAAATCTTGATGACTTAGGCCCGTATCGTCAGTCGTCTCTACAATTGTAGGGCGCGTTTATGGCCTCCTTGATTGTCATACTCCTTTCTCTCCTTCCAAAATTTCTAGATTACACTTGTCCCGTGTCAGCGTCAGCGCTCTCCTATTGTAAAGATATGTTTTCTTTTTAAATTGTAGGAAATTTCAGGCTGATAAAACATGATATAACTCAAAAGCAAGCACAATTTGATGCAAATAGATGTTTGTGACATAACCTTAAAATAGAGCGCTGACACAGAGAAGTAGAAAACTATGACAATCAAGGATGCCATAAAGGCGCCCTACAATTGTAGGGACGACTGACGATACGGGCCTAAAGCTCGATTTTACTAAGCGCAAAAAACCACGTGGGTCACAAATTCAACCAATGAGAAGACGTCTTTGAAGCAATGGATCTAAAGAATATGGTCGATTTCTGTAAAATGTCTCTCAAACTAGAGAAAAATTGTACGATTTTTGTAAGATGGGCTCCTACTTCTCATACTAAGTCAAGAAATACGTCATAAATCACTCGGTTTAACTACAAAAACTTATTTTTTCATTTGCGTCTAGACACAAATTTGATACAATATCTAGATTGATATGACAGCAATTAAGTTTGCATTTTATTGAAAATAACAGTGTCTTACTGTTGCTCTACAAAATGCTGCTTGATAAATTCTTTGAGAACAAACAAAATTACAGAATTTAACAAATATCGAGTAAATATTCAATTTACAGGAGTATCGTCTGAAAAAACCTGTTCCTTAAGCCATCCCTGTTAACAGGTAGGACAACTACTTCTAGCCTTGCCACCGTCACAGCGTGGTCGTGTACGCGTCCTACTGTCCAGTAGAGTTAACACCAAGTGAATTGATTTACTCGATGTTCATTCGAGAATAAGCGTTTTGTAATTTTATGTTTTCAAAGCATTTATTAAGCACTGTTATGGTTTGGCAAGAAAGTAAGATTTTCTGCCTTAGTTTCTCTACAGTTTGAACCGGTGTAGTATATACTAGTCTTGAGGTTCCACCACAAAAAAATAGTCTAAACTATTTAAATCAGAGGGCGTGGGAGGCCAAGATTGAGTTCCCCACGTCCAAACAGCGAGTCGTAAACGGATCATTTAGAAATTCCCTAGCGTGATGTTGAAATGTGCAGGAGCACCATCATGCATTCTCTCAATAAAAGTTACACATCCTCGAGCAAAATTGACAAATCGTTTTCAAGAAAGTGTCGATACAATAGTCCATCCAGCGACCGTGGAAGGAAGAACGGTTATATGAGGACGTGTCTCAACTATTCCAACCCACACTTTCACGGAAAACTGCTCCTGATGATGTGCCTCCGTAACTGCCTATGATAAGAAAACATTTTTTTCTTAAGAGTTTAACACCCTGTAGCTCAAAAGTTCAGAACGTATGTTCATATAAACTTTTCTTCCTACATTTAAATTACACCCTGTATATATTATGTCTATGATACATTCAGTTTTGATCATAAAAATCCTTTAAACAAAAAGGCTATATCATTTCTGCCTCCTTTAGTTCAACAGGGACGAACATATATCAATGAATGAAGTGTTACTCCATTGTTAAAAGTATCTAAAAACCATGACCATAAACTGTCACCTAATGCACTGAAATTCTTTGTTTTCAGAAATCACCACCGCCATTGTAGTTTTCTTCACCTTCGTCACATTTGCAGCCCTAATATACCAGTTGTTTTTACAAAAGCCAATAATGAGGTTAGAATACATATTAAATTCGATAACAATTATGCTAGCAACAACAGAAATAGTGTTTGGAATTCTGGATTTGCTACCTTGCTGTCAAAAAGTCCATTATTACTAAAGACCATCGAGTTTCATTCATATACCGTAGCAGCCGCGCAGGCAGAAGTCAAAATACTAGGGCACCGCGGCTGCTATGAGGAGCTTACAGAAACTTTGTTAATCCGATTTCTGAATAGTCTGAGGTTAGTAGAACTGGGAAAAGCCTCCTTAGGTTGTTCCACAAACTCGATACCCTGGAGTCAAAGGCGCGGTCGTATCGGCCAGTTTTTATATATATATATATATATATATATATATATATATATATATATATACTTTGAAGTTGAGTCATTAATTTTCAGATAATGATTGTAGAAGCAAGATAAACCAAAATATGTATGTAAAAATAAAAAAAAATTCAAAAAAATTTTACCTTGTTTTATAAAGTATCCTCCCGACAAGTAATTCAGTGCGGACCTGTATTTGATCGTGCGGTCTTGGAGCACCGGCATGCCCTCCCCTGTGAGGTCTTAAGTCACCTGATTCACGAGCCCTTTATACTTCATTAACAAAGGCACGGGGGGTTGGTTGCTCTCGATTGGGAAACCGATCCGCATAAATTCGTGATGCCGCGGCAGCATTTTGTAAACATGTGCCATTTTTTATTTCGTTTGAGCCACGCAACAAACACCACTATTCACTCACGCGTTACCGACTGACACATTGACTGAATACAACTGAAAGAAAATTATAGTAAAAACATCGCGTTTCAAATTCTTTCGCTTTTTTGTTTCCGATGCGATGAACCGATAAGGCGGATTATATCCAAATGCCAAACACGAGCACATAATATTATTATTGAGACAGGGCGGTACTCAAACTTCTAAAGGGCTATAACTTTGTTACTTTAATTTTACCAGAAAAAAAAATATTTCTTTTGATCAGATCTACTAACTGTTAAAATAAATGACTCAACTTCGAAGTCACCCTGTATATTCCAACTACCACGAAGGCCTAAGGCCTAAACACCCATTGGGTACCGTGGGGTGTAGGGGATACAGGGGAAAGGGGGAACGCCTCACGGACTCTGGCGAGGGAACACGTGTGCATGCAACATGCACACATTCTGGCTCCGCCTACGAGATCCGCCGGGTGGTACCTCCGCGTTCGACAGTCAGGGACCGTCTACCACCTACGGACAATCACAACATCCATAGCCAAGAGAAAAATTTCAACGCACGGCGACTGATCAGGAGACCGAAGTGTCTACTCTACTGCGGCCACCGTTACTGCCTATCTTCTCGATGTAGTAAGTACGACACGGTTAAAATGAGAGGCCGGAGTCAGGCACATCGCGCGACAGCATCATGGGGAGTCCTCTGAGGACTCAAGCCTATTGGCGTAGCGCTAAAAGAGGGCTAGATCGCCGACAGCCCATCGGTGCGAAAGCATTGAGCATGGAAAATGCACCCCAATCATGTGATCAGTACTCGAGGTTTGGTTTTCTCTGTGCCTTGTACAGAGTGACGAAATCATGTGGAGAAAAGTGCTGCTTAGCCAAGCTTTTCTCAGCAGTCGCCTCTATTGACGTAGATAGATGTGTTCGCGCCAAATCAGGTCCTCGGTGATCTGGACTCCGACCAGCTGAAATGAACAGCAATGAAATGCCTTTGGAGCTCCTAATCTGCCATAATTTTTACACCGAAACAGCCACGCAGGTAGAAGCCTAAATGCCAGGACATCGCGGCCGCGGCCCAAAGAAACTTTGTTAATCCGGTTTTTAAACTGTCTAAGGTTAGTAGGACTAGGAAAAGCCTCCTCTTGTAAATTGTTCCACAATCCTCGGAACAAAGATGATGGATGTACGAAGTTTTTTGGCTTTGGCAGAACTCGGCCATCCATCGAAACCGGATGAGCGCTTTTTTTCGCAAAGGTACAGTACTGTGTTATGGAAGTATTAAACTGTACAAGATTGTTGCATCCCCAAGCAGTGATAACCTCCAAGTCTCTCGTCAGAGAGGAAGTCGCGGCTAGTCTTCTATTTTCCAGCTCACCGACAGAGATCGACTTGTCCTGCATGTAGAGTGCTGTCAGCGACGGATATCTTTCAGCCAGAGATAAAGTCAACCACCCGTTTGCAAAGCAATAGAAGTTTGCATAAGAGGGCAGCGTGCCATAGCTGATCGAACGTTTTCGTGATATCAAGAGCATATTGCATGAGGTAAGCTAGAAGGTCCCCTGTGGATCCATCACCTTACAGAAAGCAGAGCTGTAGGCCTATAGTTGTAAGGGTCCGTCTTAGATACATTGTTTTGGGATGAGTTGGACATGAGCAAATTCCAGTCTTCTGGGAAGGTGCCGGATTCGTAAGATATCTGAAAGAGATGCTAAAGAAAGAAAGCTTTGTTGATGACAAGCGACAAGAGCGCCCGTCTTACGGTCTTACTGCCTGAATGTTACTTCTCGCATAATGTAGGGTACCTTTCGAATCGTGCGTTGAGAGTCCATGGTGGAGTTGGCAGCAAAGATCTTGGCAAGCACTTCCGCCTTAGCCTTTGGGTCGGTTACAATGATTCCATCCTGACACGGAAATGGTTGAATAATATTCTGTTAAAAGCTCCTTTCAATTTGCTTGGCCACTGTCCAGAAAGACCGACTGCCATTGCTTTGCAATATTACCATGCGCCTAACTCTTATATCGTGCTGGTCTTTGGAATTGAGGACCACCTCAGACCACTGTCCTCTACGGTTGGGTTTTGTAAGGTTCTGTATGCCTTGACTATCGAAACCGGATGAACGCTAGGGCGCTTATTGTTAGTCAAGGTACCGTACTGTGTTTAAACAGTTATGCATGGAATTAATGAATCTAAACCTATGCAATGTGACAATCAGCATTCATTAGATTTACATGATGCAAATGATACAAAACTGGTGAAGTGTATACTAAAATACTCCTCTGTTCATAATCTGAAAAGATTCAATACAGAAAAGTGACACTGAAGTGTGCATATCAATACTGCCATATATTTTATTTTCATTCAAATTTTGTATAAAAAGCTTACCTTATAAGCGGGGATTCGGCTATTTTATGTTTTGATACCTGCTAATTATAGATAGAATATTTAAGCTAATTATTTGATTGTTGAAAATATTTCCAAGCAACTCTGTAACTAAATGAATAAAGTATTTTTTTAAAAATAGTTTCATTTTCGTTTTAGTCAGTCACAACCAAAGCCCTTATCATCTAAGAGCACTCAATCCCAATCTAAGGTTTATTAACAGAATTGTACTGGGTGCGCCATCTATTACTTTTTTTACCTATAAGTTTATGTGTTACCATGCGAGTCAAAAGTCATGTGGTATGCATAAATGAACTGTCAAAGGTATGCCATTTATAGGCATGGATTCGTTTACAACACAACAACGCAGTTTGGTTATTCAAACTTATTACGAAAACGGTCGAAATATAAAAAATACTTTTCGCAAACTTCGCACTAAGTTTGGGCCGACATGGACGCCCTACAGAGGCTGGAATTCGTTGGATTGTTAATCGGTGTGAGGAAACTGGTTAGCTGAAGGTCGTAGACCATACCAACATGCTCTTCTAGCTCGTACTCGTGAAAACATAGCCGTAGTGAGTGATAGTGTGCGAGAAGATCCAACCACATCGACTAGGCACCGTTCGCAACAATTGGGAATTAGGGAGACCACTTTACGCCGGATTTTACACATTGATTTACACCTCCATCCATACAAAATCTAACTAAAACAAGAATTGAAGCCGGCAGACCATCAACAGCGGCGTGTTTTTGTTAATTGGATGCTGGAAAGAGAAGACGGATTTTCGGCCAAAGTGCTCTTTTCTGATGAGGCTCATGTTCACCTCAATGGGTACGTAAATAAGCAAAATTGCAGACTCTCGGGGGCTGAAAATCCACACCAATATCATGAACAACCTCTCCATCCTGAAAAAGTGACTGTTTGGTGCGGATTATGGGCTGGTAGCATCGTTGGACCATTCTTCTTTGAAGATGCCGAAGAAAAGGCCATTATCGTCAACGGGGAACGTTAACGCGGCATCTTAACAGACTTGGTGGCCACAATTGGATCGTATTGGCACCGACGACCTTTGGTTTCATCAAGACGAAGCAACGGCTCACACATCTCGCCAAACAATCGCCTTATTGCACACGAAATTTCAAGACCGCATAATTTCACAAAATTCAGATGTCAGTTGGCCCCCGAGATCGTGCGATTTAACTCCTCTTGACAACAACATTGAAAAACGGCAAACTAACTTTTTGATGGATACTGAAAAGAACCAACCTAAACTTTAACGAAACTAAAATTTTACTTTAATTTTGAATCTAAAAGTTCTTGTGAAAGGTACTTTCGCGTTGTACGTAGTAATTTTACGATCTCATTTTGATGCCACGAGATTCAATGGAAGAAGCCAGTACGCCAGAACAAAACTGTGGATATCAAATTAATTAAATGCTTTCAAATACAGGGTCCGCCAAAGGAACCTGACGTTTTCAGAATGGATAGTACGAAGCTGTTTTTTGACGTAGAACATCGGTTACAGTGGGCAAGACATCGGTAGTAGATGCCATTTCAGTAGTCATGGAGCTGTGGACAAGTGAACATCGCGCATTTGTTGTCGAGACGTATTTTAAAAATCACGACTCGGTGATCATTACACAGCGTCTATTTCGTACACATTTCAATGTCGGACGTCATGGTTCTGTTCCATGCCGTAACACAATTAAGTTGTGGGTCAAAAATTTTCGACGATCTGCATCAGCAATGAAAGCTAAGCCACCAGGAATGCGTCGAACAGTTCGGACTCCAGCCAATATTGAGAGGGTGCGAACGCGGTGCAGCAAAGTCCTCGTCGTTCAGCTAGGCTACAAGCAATTAGTCTAAGGCTTTCAGAAACAACAGTGCGGCGTATTTTGCATAAGGATTTACATTATCACCCTTACAAATTAGCGATGGTTCAAGAACTGACAGCAGAAGACTTTGTGAACCGTTTGACTGCAAGCAACCAGCTTCTGGAACATGTCTGATGAGGCGCATTTCGAGTTATCAGGCTACGTAAATAAGCAGAATTTTCGCTACTGGTGTGCAGAAAACCCGCGAGAACTTCACCAGCGACCCCTTCATAGTCGCAAGGTTACTGTTTGGTGCGGAGTGTCGCGATTCGGCATAATTGGACCCTATTTTTTTGAGGACGATGCTGGAAATTCTGTCACGGTCAATTCGCAACGTTATCTGGAAATGTTAAACACATTTTTGGAACCAGAGCTTCGTCGACGGAACATAGATTTAAATACTGTATGGTTTCAGCAAGATGGCGCCACAGCGCATACAGCACGAGCAGCAATGGTTCGACTGCGAGAAATGTTTCCAGGAAGAGTCATTTCGCGGAATGGAGATGTTCCTTGGCCGGCAAGGTCTCCCGATCTCACGGCTTGTGACTATTGGTTATGGGGTTATCTCAAAAGCAAGGTATATTTAACGAGCCCAAGGACCATTGAAGAATTGAAGGACAACATTCGCAATGAAATTAGCGCGATTCCGATGAGTATGGCACAGCGCGTAATGGGGAATGTGCGAAACCGTTTGGAAGAATGTGTCCGCAGTGAAGGACATCATTTGACCGAAGTTATTTTCCATACATAAAATGGCATGTAATACACTTTCGATTACTTATATATGAAAATAAATATCTTGAAATATACATTTGTAGTTTCATATTGAAACTCATCAGGTCCCTTTGGCGGACCCTGTATTTTTAATGGATACAGTCACTAATGATAATAGCATGAATTTCCATATTATGCTCAACTTGGTATTTGCTGTTAGTCAAGAATTTGCTCAGATCACGACAGCCATTTAGAAAAGCATTCATGCAAGGTGTCCCACTATGTCCAATATCAGATATTTTGCCATTGTTGTTGTTTGATGGAGAGGATGTTTCGTATTGTTCACCTTCCAAAATCACGAATTAAGCAGAATTGTTCATATGCTTTTTTGCACCGAAGCAGCCGCGCGGGCAGAAGCCTAAATCCCAGGGCTCGGCTGCTGCTATGAGGAGCTTAAAGAAACTTTGTTAATCCGATTTTTAAACTGCCTAAAGTTAGTACAACTGGAAAAAGCCTCCTCAATCTCGACACCCTCGGGACAAAAGAGCGATCGTATTGGCCAGTTCTGGATGTACGAAGTTCAACGAGGTATGGATGGGAGGCTGAAGTCAGACGGGTCTGTCTGGCAGGCACACCGCGCGGCGGCATCACGGAGCAGAGCTCTGAGGAGCAAAGCCCGTTGGCGTAACAGTAGAAGAGAGCTAGATCGCCGAGAATCCGCCGGAGTGAAAGGGTGCCGAGACTGTCCGGTAGAGAGGAGTCATCGATCACTTGGACAACCCTCCTATGAACACCATAGAGAATGGATAATGTAGTCCGGGTCACAGCACCCCAAATATGTGAGCAGTAATCGAGGCTAATAATAAATATTTACTTTCGTTAATTTGCCTTATTTAATTATCCCAGTTATTAACAATAACTAAGTGAGAGTGCAACACAGACAGTCTGTTTGTACACCCAGTTCAAATAGCTACTTCCTTTCCAGAGAAACGAATGACGCCGATGTGCTGTTTTGTCACTTTGTTAGGCAATGGTAGGCCAATTAGTCAAAGTATTCACTGAAACTACACAATTTTGGCGTCAAACAATGCAATGTAAACAAATGCTTAGCTCCTAATCTATTTGAATTAGTATTATAATGTGCATCTATCAACACGGTAGTTTGTCTGCTACTCATGTTGAGTCAGTGTATTGTATATTTTCCTGTGACACAACATTGTGTTCACGCATTGCACAATTAAAAAAATCCGTTTCCCTAATTTTACAAACTTTTCTGAAAAAAAGTATGTGTTCAATCGGTCCTATTAAAAAATCTCAATCTGGTTTTAAAACGTATTATGAGTGAAGCTGTCTTAAAAACATAACACTGATCAACAGCCAAAAAATATCCTAAATAAAATCAACAAAATATTACTATTTTTAATGTGCTAAAACCGGAATGAAACTTATTTTTTCACTATTAGTTCAAGTTTTAGAGATACGGTAATTATATGTGTTCCTGCTGTGACAGTGTTAATATACTGTAATTCACAAGAATGCACGTGCTACATTTTTATATTCGCCAAGGAAAGATGATGTAATCGGCATGATTGTGTTACGTTATACATACGTGTACATTATATTGTTTTATATTAGCCATTTTTTCCTCAGTTGGCTGACAGCGTTCATGCAAGATGTCTCGAAAGTGTGTAAACAATCCAGATCAGTTTTGTTACGTGTGTGGTGATGTGACTTTTGCGTCTTAGAGACGGTCTATTACTCCACTAATAACAAAGGCATATCAGCTTTATTTCGGTTGTAAACTAGGTGATCAAGACAAACAGTGGCACCCCACATCTGCTGTAATACATGTGCTTCAAGTCTGAGGAGCTGGTTGAATGGCAAAAAACGGTCTATGCGTTTTGCTGTCCCAATGGTTTGGAGAGAGCCTACAAATCATATAAATGATTCTTACTTTTGCATGGTACCTTGTGTTGGACAAGCCACAGGTATGTCCAAGAAAAAAAAATCGGTTATTAACTACCCAAACATACCATCTGCGATGAGACCTGTGCCTCACAGTGACGAAAATCCTATTCCAAAACCCCCAGAATCCTACACTTGCGAATCAGAAAACGAATCAGATCATGGCGATCGAGTGATTCGTCAAGAAGAAGATATGCCATCAACGTCAAGAGATCCTGATTTTATACCGAGCACGTCATGCCACCAACCGCACAAAATAACACAGTCAGAATTAAATGATCTTGTAAGAGATTTAGAACTTCCAAAATGTAAGGCAGAGTTACTTGGATCAAGACTGCAGCAGTGGAACTTGTTAGAAGACGATGTTTCGGTATGTGTTTTTCGTAAACGCTACAAAGACTTAGAACCATTTTTCAATATGGAGAATAACTTGGTTTTCTGCAGTAACATTAACGGCTTACTGGCGGCTTTAAATATAAACTATAACCCAGAAGAATGGAGATTGTTTATAGACAGTTCAACATTGAGTTTAAAGGCAGTGTTATTGCATATTGGAAATATTTTACCATCTCTTCCTGTAGGGTATGCAGTTCACATGAAAGAATCATATGACAATATGAAGTACCTATTGACATGCATAAAATACGATGAGCACCAATGGCATATTTGTGGCGATTTGAAAGTTGTTGCACTTTTACTTGGGCTGCAGCTAGGCTACACAAAGTTTTGCTGTTTTTTGTGTGAATGGGACAGTCGGGCAAAGGCACTTCATTACACCAGACAAAACTGGCCTGTTCGTCAATTCCTAGAGCCAGGTCAAAAAAATGTACAGCATATGCCATTAGTAGATTCGAAAAAAATTTTATTACCACCACTGCACATCAAGTTGGGCCTAATGAACAACTTTGTCAAGGCATTAGATAGAGATGGGTCAGCTTTTCAATACCTGCATCAGAAATTTCCAAGACTAAGTGAGGCAAAGGTTAAAGAAGGTATTTTTGTTGGGCCACAGATTCGAAATATTTTGAAAGATACACAGTTTGAAAACACTTTTAACAGGTATTGAAAAAACTGCTTGGAATGATTTCCGTCTGGTGGTCACTAATTTCTTGGGAAATAGAAAACCTGACAACTATAAAACCCTTGTCAAAAATATGCTGTCATCGTATCAAAAGATGGGCTGTAATATGTCTCTTAAGATACATTTCCTACACTCACACCTGGACTTTTTTCCTGACAATTGCGGAGCCGTAAGTGATGAGCACGGCGAACGTTTTCATCAGGATATTTCAACAATGGAAAAAGGTACCAGGGAAAGTGGAATCCTTCCATGCTTGTAGACTACTGTTGGACTCTTGGTAGAGATGCTCCAGAAACGATCCATAAAAGAACAGCAAAAATACAGCGCATATAGTGATTCTTATAAGTATATGAATCTTGTTACTTTTTTAATATATCCTTAAAAATAAAAAGTTTTTTTTCTAAACCGCAACTAATTTTTTTATTTCATTGTCATTTTTGGATTCAGCGCCCCAAAGTTAACAAAGAAGTGCACGTTACCCACAAGATACAATTAAAAAACTAAAATTTGTTGTCCAGTGATATGTTTGCTATTATTTTTACTCTGATCAATTTTGGCATTGTAATATTTTTTCTTTTCATCTCATAGAACTGCTACAGATTGGTTTCTTGATCTTGTGTATTCTAGCCATTGTTGGATTGTTGATATCAATATTTTTTAGTCAAGTCGTCTACTAATAATATCATGGCATGTTTAGCAGATATTAGCAGATACACCTTTTTCCTCTTACGTATCAACGACCTTCTTTCCTATACGATCAACCCAATCCAGTTCTGCTGGTGACAGCACTCTACATGCAGGAATTCAGAGTCACAAGCTGATCGCTGCCAGTGAGCTGGAGAAACGAAGACTAGCAGCCACTTCCTCTCTGATGAGAGACCTGGAGGTTATCGCTGCTTCGGGACGAAACAATCTTGTGCAGTTTAATGCTTCCAAAACACAGCACTGCACCTTGGTCAACAAAAAGAGTCCAAGTGCTTCATCCTAAACATGTACATCCAGAACTGGAGGATAGTGTCGAGATTGTAGAACAATCTACAAGAGGCTTTTCCAAGAACTACTGACCTTAGGCAGTTCAAAAATCGGATTAACAAAAATTCTTTGGGATCCTCGAAGCAGTCGCGGTGTCCTGGCATTTAGCCTTCTACCTGCGCGGCTACTGCGGTGTGAAAAACAGCTAATTTATAGTGAAGGGGCACATAGCGGACAACCAAGAACTTTAACCAAGCATGCCAATTGAGGCTGTTGTGGGCATGCCAGGAAGCTTTTTTATCTGACGGAGGCAAAGCTTTACTCTTGTGCAAAAATGCATTTGCATTGCATATCTGTATCTTGAAGTTGCACTTTGCATCTCTGAAAGTAGGGATGTAGGAATAAATAAAAATACACAAATTTGACAAAGCAATGGTTCTTTTATTTTGAACCACACCTTCCCAGAAATTGAAACTAACGGTTGTTTACAAATAAATGCTTGATGCAAAAATGCATCCAAATTAGTATGCTTCTTGTGTTGTGTGAAATGTCGCTGACAAGTGAAACCATTGCTACACGACTTTGCGAGGATAATAAATTAAAAGAGGAAATTATTTTTTTAGAGAAGCTAAAAAATAGCCTACGATTAAAAACTTACTTGCACATTTTTAATTGCAAATACTATCATCTTATTAAATTAACATTTACAACAAGTGCTTTTATATTTCATAGTTATAGTGAGCGGTTGTAAAAGTTGATCGCGTTTTGATCCGTAAGCATTTTGAATTTATTTGAGTCGTTCCAGAGAGTTTTCGTGAACACAAATCTAACATACTTGTTTTGTAAGATAGACGATTCAACAATTTACAAAATATTTTCAGTGCGCACACAGCAAAAAGAAATTGAATCTATTTATCATATTAAAAACGCTGCTTGAAATCTGCTCTATTGCGGACCTGTGTTCATACCAATTCTTTTTTGAAATGTCCCAAACATTCTAACGTACCCTGTATACACCAAATTAAAAATTAATAAGTGTTCTTACAAACAAAATTAGAGTATTTTGATAAAACCCTTACAAAAAAAAAACAATTTTTGGACCACATCAAAATTTGTCAAGTGATTTTAACAATGCCTAAGCCCTCTCTGTCCTAAAAGAGTATCTTCTTCCTCTTTACCCTCTCCTTCCTTCTCTCTTTTTCTTCCCTTTTCCTTAACGATGTCAGGTTTCTGAGTTAACAGACACATACAAACTGACACTATGACAAGAATATTAGTTGAATTGAAATAGTTATATTTTAAATAAATTGGCGCTGTTTTGATGGCTTTAAGTAAACCAGACTCATGCTCTGGCAAACAAATAATAGCATCAAATGCTTTAAAACGGTATTTTTGATCTAAATCCTAATCAAATTTTGCAACCACTCACGCAGATCGAGAGGAATGGTTGCACCATCCTCCCGAATCGGAAATACACAAGGATTAATTTAAAAAATGGAAAATTAAAAAATAACACCTAGACGCTGTCTTTCTAATTTGTAGTGGACCACTCCATGTTCTCCTGCTGCTTATCACTGTTCTGTTGAGGTTGTCCGTTCTGTTCCTGTTGGGGCTGCTGCTGTTGGTCTCCGCCAGTTTTCTGTTAAGAAGGGTCATATTTAATATGCCTAAAATTACTACAGTAGTGTAGTCACCGTTCTTGGCGGGTCAAAGTAATACTACTAGTATCAGTTTATATACAGTAATGGACAAAAGTATATAGACAAATATGAATATTTACCTAAATACCTTTAGAAAACGAATTCATACTCCAATGACCGGAAGCACACTTCAAATCTCGCAAAGAAATTCTTTCTGGGTGAAAAAAATACCAGTTCTCAAATGGCCTTCACAGTCTCCCGATATAAACCCCATTGAAAATCTATGGATATACTTAGATAAGCAAATACGAGATAAAGATTATTCAAACAAGGATGAACTTTTTGCCGCTTTAGAGCAACAGTGGAGACATATTGATGAATCTTATATCAAGAAACTTCTACAATCTATGCCGAGACAATGCCAGGCGGTGATTGATAATAATGGTTATGCTACAAAATATTAGTATTAATATGGTTGGTTTTCTATAATTCAATGAACTTTGCTTCTTTTTTATATAACTGTTTTGCTTTGTCTATATATTTTTGTACTTCATAGTTTCAGTTTTTTTCAATTAATTTTTCATTGAATGGAGTCTAATGAATTTATTTATGTATAAGTGAGTATTATGCTATAACGAATTATGTATACAGGTTGGTGTATTATCAAACAAGTTAAAAAAGAAATACAGCACAATATTAATGTCTATATACTTTTGTCCATTACTGTATCTCCATCTCCCTCATACATACACATGCAACCTACCCCTGTGTGTGAACGTTTGTTCGGTAAGCTCAAAGACATACGTTTTTTAGTTGTGTGTCTCCGTCTCGAAAACTTTGTCGTTACGTACGAGTGCCCTTTAATCATATTTGTCAGAGTGACAACTTACTTGCCTCATTCTGTTATTAATCTTCAATATAAAATTGTACAATGCTCGGAAATACGATCAATGGAGAAGGCCGAGGAATTAGGAGTTTTTGCAAGAAGAGAATGAAAACAGCGGTCCTCTGTTATCCACTTCATGCGTACCGGAGAGAGTAGCAGATGCGCTGAAGATTAGTCTGCGCCCATGGTACGGAGACTCGATCTGTTTACTTATTTCATATGGCGTTGATGACGTAACCGCCAAGAATGGTCACTACAACTATACACAAGGCAATGTTTTTTCTAGTTTATAAATAAAGCAAAACAGGCACGCGGGAGCGGGACACGGGTAGTGGGAATAAGTAGTTTGGGGCTCGGAAATTTAGTTGCCATGGAGCGTTTCCCCGGTGAGCAGCGTGCATTCTGCGTTAAGGCTTATTACAAAAATGGAGATTCGTGCACTATTGCGCGCCGTATGTTTCACTCTGAGTTTGGTTTGCATGAATCACAAACCTGCGGGGCGTCCAAAGTCAATACGAACAGAGGAAACTGTAAGCAAAGTTGCGACGTCCGTACGGTGCGATCCACCGTTATCATCCCGAAAGAGATCAGCTGAGCTCGTTATAATAAGAACATCTGTAAGGCATATTTTGGTAAGGGTCCTTAAATTGCACCCATATAAACTTCAACTAGTGCAGGAATTGAAAAATTAATATTTAAAACACACATGACCACAGCGCGTCGGTCATTCATCACTCTTATCGAACCGGCAATCGATCGCAAACGGTAACAGTGGTTAGTTAATGTTCTCGAAGCAAGAGTTCGCCGACATGTTGTTAGTTTACGGTGAAGCTCGTCAGAATTGAAATCTTGCAGTTCAAATTTATCGCGACAGATTTCGCCAACGGGTACACCCAGACAGTAGGACATTTGTGCAAGTGTACCAAAGACTTCGAGATACAGGAAGTGTTCAGCCCACTAATATTCGCACTCGTGAAAGACAGGTTACTGTAGAGCAGGAGGAACAAATTTTAAATATCGTGGAAATCAATGCAGATATCAGCACTCGGGAATTAGACCGCCGCGTAGGACTATCGCATACCATAGTCCATAGAATCCTACGGGAAAATTTGCTTTATCCCTACCATGTACAACGAGTGTAGGCCTTGTTGCCAGAAGACTATCCTTGCAGACTAACATTCTGTCCGAGGTTTTTGCACAAAAACATTGAAAATCCGGATTTTTTAAAAAACATTCTAGCGACGGACGAATGTACTTTTACGCAAGAGGGGATATTAAATTTCCATAATACCACCATTCGTGAAGGTCATTTCCAACAACGTTTTAAAATAAATATTTGGGCGGGTATTCTTGACGATCAGGTAATTGGCAATTTCGAGTTACCCCCAATGTGGTCAGGAGAAGGATGCCTTAGCTTTCCGGCCAATAACATACCAGAACTGTTGGAACAGACCTTAGACAACATGCCATTACAACGGAGACAGAATTTGTGGTTTCTTCATGACGGGGCGCCACCACACATTTTTAGAGGCGTCATTCAGTATTTGAATGAACATTATCCAAATCGCTGGATCGGTCGAAATGCTCATGATCCTTGAAAATGGCCAGCAAGATCTCCTTACCTCAATCCGATGGATTTCTGGTATTGGGGAGAACTTAAAGGGTTTATGGGGGCTGGTCCAATAACAACTAAAGCACAACTTCACGAAAAAAAAAATTAATGCGGCTGAGATAATAAATGGACAACTTCGAGGACCTAGAGTAAGAAGAAACTGAGTTCGTTGTAATGAAGTTTGTGTGGAAAGTGGAGGACGACATTTTGAACACCTTTAAATACAAAAAAGCGCAGTGTGGGTTTTAAAAAGAAAAACAATGTATGTATCAAAAGTGTGTTCCCTATTTATAAGTGGATTTTTTTAATACGTTCAATAAACTTTCGCACACCAGGTGAAGCGCTGAGACAGTTAGTGGTAAGTCAGTTTTTTTTAATTGTTTGCATTTTACGAGTACATTATCAAATAATGAAATAATACCTAAGAGCCAAAAATAACAAACTCCATCTTTATTTACACTGCGTTCCGCCGTAATGGAAGTCAGACATAGTCTAATCATATTAGACAAAAATAACCCTGATTTGCGAAATATTTGTAAAGTTTGGTTTTATTAATGCAAGTTGTTCAAGGTGGTATTTTTCGAGTTTATTTTCCAACATTTTGAACTCGCAGCCGTTTTAATCGTACGAGATTTCGAAAACAGGCGTATACTATATTAATACTTTTAGAAAGGCTCACCTGTGACCGTGTGAAAATTTCAGCTCTCAATGTGCATAATACACAAGGGTATGAAGAAATCTTGAAAAAAAAATGTTTTTCTTCGCAGTAAAAGGTGATTGAGGCATCCGCTTTGTTTAAAAATGAGTATAATAGCGTGTGTTTTTCGAATATCGTAGCGCATCTGTTCAGTTACTCACATATACGAAATGTTTGAGTTTGTTTAGAAGAGAAAAATGTAACCAATCCTTTTTTGCATAAAAATCGTTTGCGGTTCATATCGGCAAAATAAACTAGTGTATTTTGCTTTAAAATGCCCTTTAAAGTAACTCTGTATATTGCTCAATAAACTAGTAGTAATGGCCGGAAAGCAGGTGTTTTGGGATAAACAATTAGAAATTCTCAAAAACTACTTGACTAATCGACTCCAATTTTGTTGTAGTTATTCAAAAATATAAAGCCTACCGATGTGAGAAAAGTATTTGCTTAACACAATTGTCGCATTACCAACAAGAGCCAAAGCCTGCATTTTGTCTATGTTTTCGGTCATAACTTTTATTGGTTTATTGGCCGGATCTTTTTATATGTGCTGTCATTTTGTAGGTCTCGTAAATACCTAAAAATCTTATTTGAAGAGTTTTTGTGTATCTACAAACACTTTTGATTGAGTCCCATAAAACTCGTTTTATTCTTTGTTGTTGAATAAATAGTTTTCCCACGAAAATTGGTGTATCCATTTTATGCGTCCATGCTTTAAATATCCCCTTGAACAACTTGCATCAATAAAACCAAACTTTACAATTATTCATCCAATCCAATAATTTGTATGACACTCCCTCAGAGTCAGAAATTCTTTGTTGGAACATGTACTCAAAGAATGTTTTGAAATATGTAATAATTTTAAAATGAAGAATTCACACACCATACCTGTTCCTCCTTCGGTGGTGTCTGAGCCTTGGGCGCTGGTTTGTTCAACACGGAGTTAATTGTGTTCTCAAAGTTGGTCTTTTCCTGCCTAATCTGCGCCACAGTGACAGACGGAGATAGGTGAAGCGGGGCGCTGGCCGTCTTCTGACGTGTCTGCTCCAGCCATTGGTAGGCATGGTTGAATGCTTGGTCCGCCTTTTTCACGTCTTCTTCGGTCAGGTGGGCGTATTTTGGGTCTTTTGATCTGGAAATTACAAGAACAACACGAATTACGGTCATTCCTT
Organism: Acanthoscelides obtectus; assembly: GCA_963669975.1. Lineage (NCBI taxonomy): Eukaryota > Metazoa > Arthropoda > Insecta > Coleoptera > Chrysomelidae > Acanthoscelides > Acanthoscelides obtectus. The sequence continues at coordinate 25,875 of CAVLJG010000009.1, read as the reverse complement.
CTCAAAGTAAAAGCTGATAAACTATTCCGTGAATCGCAGAAATCCTGGCCTACAGTGTAGTGGTTTTGGTAAGGGTTTTTATCATGCCACATATCTCGACTTGTCAACAAAACATCTAGACAGTCTACGAGCAGACGGTGTAACCTGGGTCTGCCGGAACTGCCGAGAGGACATGGGCGGAACATCGTCAAGGCGTTCGCTGAGACCTTCCACACTTACCCCGATGTTATCTCAGGCTGGTAACGGCATGGGCACAGCTGTTAGTACCGATGACTGGATGGTAAGCGCAATGCAAGATATTAAATTGGAACTACGCCAAATACAGGAGCAGCAAAACTCACTAGTATCTTCGGTTTCCTTTTGTAGGTTTCTGATTTTGAAGCAAAACTGTTAAATATTGATGAATACATACGCAAAACAGAAAAATTAATGCAAGAAAATCTGGACTTAAAACAGAAGTTACTGATCTTAAAAAAGACTCAATGACTTGGATCAAGCATCTAGATCCAACAACATTGAGATTCAAGGAATTCCTGAAAAAGAGAACGAAAACATGATCGAAGTTGTTAAAAAAATCGGAAACTACATTAATTATGATGTCAGTACAGAACAGATTGATTACGTTCACCGCGTCCAGTCTAATAGGAACTCCGTCAAAAATATAATAGTCCGCTTTACCACCAGGACAGTGAAAGAAAACCTACTAGCATCTGCCAAAATCAAAAGAAATGAGCGAGAGAATGATTCACCTAGAATGAACATCACAGGTCTCTCCGAGACTGTCTATCTTAATGAGCATCTTACTTTGGCAAACAAGATACTCTTCAAAGAAGCAAGAACAGTTGCTAAAAATAAAAAGTATAAATTCGTATGCACCAAAGGTGGACAGATATTTGTTAGAAAAGTTGATACCTCCAAGACTATTCACATTAGTAGTGATGAAGCAATTCAAAATATCAAATAAACATTTAGGTTATGTCATCTAGATAATAGTCCCTGTTTTTAATGGATGAAAGTATAAAATTGAGCATATATTATCAAAATGTGGAGGCCTTTGGTCAAAAACAACAATTTTCCACAATAATATGCACGCTGATTATGAAGTAATTTGTCTGACTGAGACATGGTTAAAATCAGGTGTATTCAACAATGATAGCTATAATATTTATAGAAGAGATCGAGAAACAACCAGTTCCAATAAAAAAGATGGTGGCGGTGTACTGATCGCCGTAAAAAAGACCCTGGAATCAAGAAGTTGTCAGCAACTAGAATCTGAGGCCGAGGATATGTGGATATCAGTTGGTCCTAAGAATAGTGAAACTGTTTTCATTTGCTGTGTGTACTTGCCTCCTTACGACATAGCTAGTCATACATATTTTCATAGTAAATTACAGAACAATGAAAATATTTTCCAAAAAAACTCGGTTCTAATAACAGGTGATTTCAATTTATCATCTATAAATTGGGTTCCAGTACAAAATTGTATCTACTTGGAGCCTCAAGGAGTAGAAGATAAATATGCCACTCTCATCGATACTCTTACATACCTAGAAATGGTACAATTTAATTCAATAGCTAATTGCAACAATAAATTGCTGGCTCTAATTTTCTCCAATAAAGGTGTGATTTCAAATATATTGCATACAGCCGATAGTTTAGTTAATGAGGATAATCATCATCGTGCTATCGAGTTTTTTTATTCCAACAAAAGGCTCAGCTTGTTATGTCAAGAGAACCGTACTGTTCACAACTTTGAAAAAGCAAACTACGAAGCTATAAATTCATTTTTTAACAATATAAACTGGGTCAAGTTGTTCGATGTCGATAGCTTGGACAAAATGGTTGATATTTTTTATGAAAAACTAAACTCAGCAATAGTCTCAAACGTACCTACATTTAAAGTAAGAGGGAACTTTCCCTCTTATTTTAAGCACGATACGATCAAGAAGATCAAAGAAAAAACCAAATTTCATAAAAAATACAGATCTTATAAAGAACCTCGCTACTATCAGGAATTCTGTGAATTAAGGAAACAGTCAAAACAAATGATAGCTAAGGATTTAATAATAATAATAATAATAATAATAATAATAATAATAATAATAATAATAACGCCTTTATTCATATTTTGTACATGTGAGGGACAAAGATAGCGAAGTTTAGCTTGAGCTACTCTTACACTTAACTACCTTTGTCTGTACTCTAAGCACGATGTTGTGTGCAATTCCAAAAAAAGAGAAAAAAAAAATATATACATATAAGAAAAGTATGAGAAAAACATTGAAGAAGAAATAGTTTTAAACAGCAAAAAATTTTGGAAATATGTTGTCAGCAAAAAGAAAAATCACCCAGCACAGTTTACTATAAAGATAAAATTGCTCGTGATGGTGAAAATGTGTGCAACTTATTCTCGGAATTTTTTTCCAGCGTTTTTGTTGAACCTAAAAAGTTAGTTCCTCTAAAAGTGAAGGGAAATCATAGCATTTCATACTCATTGCCTTTATAGACAGTCAAAAATCTCATTTGTAATATTGACAAGAACAAAGGTTCAGGACCCGACAACATCCCTCCCATTTTCATTAAAAGATGTTCGGAAAGTATATGTGTACCTTTACAGATTATATTTAACGCAAGTCTAAAACTAAAATATTTCCCTACTAAATGGAAGGTTGCACATATACTTCCGATATTCAAAAATGGAGATAAACAACTGGTAACTAATTATAGACCTATCAGTGGTCTGTGCACTTTTGCAAAGTTGCTCGAAAAAGTTGTTTACAACCTAATAATTCCATCAGTAAAAAAGATAATAATCGACGAACAGCACCGATTTTTTCCAAACCATTTCCTAGAATCTAATATTTTGTGTTATACTGATTATATTTGTGAAGCCCTAGATAGCAAGACTCAAGTCGATTGCATATACACCGACTTCAGCAAGGCTTTTGATAAAATAAATCATGAATTGCTGGTTGCAAGGCTTGTTGAGACTGGTGTCGACGATGCACTATGTCATTGGATATGGTCTTACATTACTAATCGTAAGCAAATTGTAGCTATCAACGGTTTCAAGTCGCTGCTTTATTATTTATAATTTTTATCAACAACTTAAAGAAATCCTTTAAATATGCAAATTGTCTATTATACGCCGATGAGTTGAAAATATTCCATACAGTGAGAGACATTAATGACTGTAAAGAAATCCAAAGTGATATAGATACTTTTGTCAATTTTTGTGACAATAATGATTTCTTTTCTAAATGTACTTTTATTAGACTCTCCCGGAACAAATCTCTCATAGAATACCGGTACCAAATCAAAAATACACCTTTGAAGGAAGCGGATATAGTGAAGTCCTAGGAGTCCTCCTAGATGTAAAAATGACTTTCCAACCACACATAGAAAACTTGATTTGCGAATCAAACAAAATGTTGGGATTTATCTGTAGAATCTGCAGGGATTTCAAGAGTGCAAGAGCCATGACATCCCTATATTATGCATATATTTATAACAAGTTGAACTTTGCTTCCGTTATATGGAACCCTCAGTATATTACATACATAAATCGACTTGAAAGTGTACAAAATAGATTCCTGAAGAGATTAAGTTTTAAAATCGGCAATCCGGTACGTGACGGAAACTATGATCATATTAGACAACATTTCAATATCATTACCTTAAAAAGTAGAAGAATGATGTCCGACGTGTGTCTTATATACAAAATTGACTGTCCCTATTTGCTTCCAAAAATAACTATTAATGTGCCAGATAGAAACTACCGCCATTCCAAGTTTTTCAGGATTCCCTTCTGTAGAACGAATTTAGGAGTCAACTCACCTGTAATTAGGGCCCAGGGGGTGTTTAACGATACCTCTATAAATTTGGACATTCTTGTGGTTAATTTTAACAAGTTTAAAGCAACGGTAAGGAGGCAGCTTACATAGGATAGTATCATACCATCTAATTGTTTGTTTGCTGTGATACTGTTGTCAACCAATAATACTTTTATACAGTATTTTATATGTTTTGTTATCAAAGCTATCTAGTAACGTGCTCTGTGTTTGTGTTTTTTGGTGACTAGTGCGATTCATGGAATAGTGTAACTGATACATGCTAATTTTGAAAAAAAATTAAATTTTAAATTTATATCGTTTTATAGTAGTTGCTATATCATAGTATTGTTTATTCTCATACAGTAGGCTTGTGTTAAAGATTTTCATATCTTCTGGATTTTGTAATCTATGTATCTTTTTATTTTATCACTATAGTAAGCAGCGGGTGCTGTCTTTGGAATTCACATTCTGTTGCACCCCAAACATGAGTAAATAAATAAATGTGTGAAATAAATCTTTCTACTACTACTACTACTACTCACTTGACTTGCTCAAGAGCCTTCATGGTAAGTTGCAGAGACCTAGCGAACTCTTCCACCTGTCCAGGTCTTGTTTCGTGCTCGTACCGTCTGCTGTGAACCGGATCCCCAATTTCCTTCAGCGAGGCTAGCTTATCCACATAGACCTGCTTGTGGCAATCCTCTCCTTCCTCGTACAGCCAGTTTTCCATGTCGTCCAGTCGAGTCACCAGTGACGTTCTGTCCTTCTCTAGAATATAAGGAGCCAGTTCGTCCTCAGAGGACACTTTGTTTCGCAGCTCGTACACGTATTCTGAAGAAAAAACAACCGTCAATTTAATAAACTTTGACAGTCAAGAAATCAACTGAATAATGGCATTTACCAGAAAATTATAGACTCATACGTTCAACTGTTTTAGCAAAAATAATAGAAAACATAGTTCAAATAGGAATAAGATAGTTTCTAAAAACTAACACAACTACAGGGTGACACCTCAAGGCGAGGGTATACGCGAACAAGCCCCGAACTCTGGATGAATTGAAGGGCGAAATTCGCGTGGAAGTCGCCCAAGTTGAGAGAGCGATTTTGGAGAGAGTCTACGCGGACTTCCAAGAACGCCTCCAGCACTGCATCAACGATTTCGGCCACCACATGCCTGATGTGATTTTCCACACTTGAATGTCTCAAATGCTATTTCCTTGTGAACCTGATTCCATCAATAAATTTGTTTTCGAGTAAAAATTAATTATTTTATGATTTTTTAAAACCGTCCATCCTCTCTGCCGCACCCTGTAGTTTAGTTTTAAGTTAGCTTTGTCATTAAAAACGATTGTATTCTTCAGACAATAAAGCATATTCATCTATCTATTCGACTACCCTTCTTGATATGAGCTAGTTCACCAGAAATTATTGATCGATTCAAGAAATATTGTATCGAATTTACTATACATCAACTGTTTCATCCATATTTTGGCTCATCAGTGTACTGTGAAATTTAAAATGAAAAACAGAATGATTAAAAAAATGAAACTTACCTTCAAACGCATTACGAGCATCAGCCCTTTCTTTCTCTTGTTTGTCTGATGCAATCATTTTGAACTCTTGCTCTGTAAACTGATTAAGTTCTACATTCGAGAAACCGAATGTAAGAGATTCTATCGGAAGTTCAATACTCTTCACAGTTTGTTTCTTCTTCTTATCCTTTTCTGCGGCTTCCTGCAAGAAAGACCGCTAAAATTATTATCACCTTAGCACAGAGGGTCATTAATGTAATAAATAGCAAATATCAAGTAACGATGCCCATAAACATATGGGATGGATAACCGACTGACAAGCCATTGCAGGAATATCATATTCAGCACCACACTGTTATCATTTACGTGTGTGGCACAGAGGCAGTTGTGCGATCTACGGGTCAATACTAAATCGACTCGAACTGGAAAATAGTGATTCATGTAATGGCTCGTAGTCCCCGATCTCTTTGATATGCGCTGGGATTCTCCGATCTTAGCCCTTTATCTCTTCTACCTGTTTCAAAAATATTTGAAAAACAACTCTATATCCAAATTTATGACTATTTTTCAAATCATGGTCTACTTGTCGAGTGCCAATCTGGGTTAAACCGGTAAGACGTACTGAAACATCACTAGCTACTGTTACAATGGATATTTTAATAGCGTTTGATCTCCAGGTTTGTCTAGCGCTCTTGTGCTCTTGGATTTCTCCAAGGCTTTTGACACCATCAATCATCCCTTAAACATGTTTGGTATCTGGGTAGCCAGACCTGACAGACTAACAGACCGACGAGACTTTTAACTAAGGGCAAAGGTCCACCGGACCGCTTTGACGAATAATGATGAATAGTACCATCAATCATCAACTGTTATGTTCAAAGCTCAAGTATTATACAGGGTGTTGCGTATTTAGGTAACTAAAAAGATGCCGCTTAGAAAGTTTTCAAATCCAAAGTCCTTCCGGAGAGACGAATTTTTCCTAAAATCGTTTTAATCTTTTCCCGACTTTATTTGTACTGGGATGTTAAAATAAACAGCACATCAACATTGCCACTTTTTCTCCTCTACAAGAAGGCATAAATACACACTGAAAAGTCCACTTAAATGTAAAAAATTCCAATATAGCATCCATACGAGAAAACAAAGTTTGTGATGGAAGTCGAAAGAAGAAATGTCGAATTGAAAGATGAGAATAAGTAGCAATGACAACATGCAATTTATTTTAAAATCCCATCTCAAATAAAGTAAGAAGAAAATAAAAATGATTTTGTGATAAATCTGGCAAGTGAAACAAATGACCTAAGAAATTCTGTTTTTCTGAATCATTGAGGTTTAGCAATGTCAATGTATGACATATACATTTTTTGAATCAGAATTAAAAACTCCAATATGGCATCCATAAGAAAAAATGTAGCTGATGCTGGAGGACAAGAGACGAAACGTTATAATGAAATTCTAAGTATGACTTCTTGCAGAGGAGAAACAGTGGATGTCAATGTGCAATTTTTTTAAATCCCACTACAAATAAAGTCAAGGAAAAATTGAATCGATTTTGACAAAATTCGGTTTTTCCGTCTTTCTTCGGAAACACTTTCGAGACTTTCTATGTGGCATTTTGTTAGTAGTTACCTAAATACGCAAGATTTAAGCGATTTCGTATCTCTTGCCGTGTCCGAGATCCCAATGGTGAGGTTCAAATTTGAACCACCCGGTATCGTATGGTTTCACTAATCCCTCACTATTTTTGATATGGAGCTATTTACTTGGAGCCGATCTATTTTGAGGTTATGTTACAAATATGTATCTATTTTCTTACAACACAAAAAGTAAACATAGCCTCACAATAAGAGACCGCTGACACTGATACGCAAATCTAGAAATGTCCCAGCCTTTCTGAAGAAGAGTAAAGACTATGTAATCAAGGTCATAAAGGCGTCCTACAATATTGTAGGAATGACTGACGATACGACCCTTCGACATATTCTGAAAGCACAGATATTCTGTCAGGGGAGCCACAAAGATCTACACTTGGGCCTTGTTATACATAATAAACACAGCAGGTATTTTGATGCAAAACGTAGCAGCACAACCTAAAGCTCACCTCTCAGAAGACCAAGGTTTATTTTGGTAATAAAAGTAACAAATATTTTCATTGGAAATATCAAATAAAGTAATCAGTATCTGTGATTCTGCCCATAACTTAGGTTTAACTATTGGTCTAAGCTTGCGTTTCTCTAGCCATACTCAAACTCTATTAAATAAAGCATTCAGTTCACTAAAAAGCATTTATAGCAGTCGACTTTTTCGAAGTAAAAAATTAAGGGAAACTGTGTGAGACCTTGGTGCTTAGCCATTCCAACTGTTGTAGCTTTATTTAGTATAAGTGTGAAAGATAAAGATTATTTATATTCCAGTACTAGTTCTGAAACAACCGGCGATTCTGAAATGTAGGTAAGCGAAATATTGTGTGGCTTATTACCTTTTTAGCAAAAAAAAATCCTACATAAAAATAGGAAAGTGTTAAAATAGTAAAATTGTTATTTATTGGAGAAAGTTTTTGTTTTTTTGTTTATATGACAAAGAAAAAAATTCTACCTTACATTCCACAAAGCCACCATGGTTTTTACTGTACCATTGGTGTTTTGGAAGCCACTGCTAATGAAGAAGAGAGTGGTCATAATATTATAGATGGAGAAGAAAATCTATTTGTTGAACAAGACCATTTATAATGGTTTATGTGTTCCTTTTATTATTAATACTTTCTTTAAATATTGTTCTACTTACTTTATTTTGTTGTTTATTTGACGAACTAAAATTTAAATTATTTTGAACTTTTTTTAAACCCTAGTAAGAATGAAAATGTTTTGTTAAAAAAAGTAGCAATCCACATTTTTTTCTAAAAATACCGTCTTTTTTTGCAATATTACAGATTCGATACTACCTGTTCACAGTGAGATGAAAATATTTCAGTTATTCACTATAATTGACGAATTTTAATATCAAATGAACCACAATATGATTTCAGGATTTAAAAGAAACTTTCTTTACTTATTGTGGATTGTTGCTATTTTGCCCTGAGCGCTTCAATTATAGTACTTTAAAACTGAATTATTTGTTATTCCTGTTCTGTTAAATTTACTGCTCCTGTAGTTGTACGTTCTGTATGGTAGTAAAAAGTTAAAAGCGTTATCACTACATGTATGTTTCTTTGCGAATGCCTGCGTATCTCAAATCATTCTGAAAAACCTCATTTAACACATATTTTTATTGTCTACTTCATCGATTTTTTGTATTAGTTCTAGTTTAATTGTGTACTTATGCGGGCGGTGCCCTCCAGTGATTAAGTAGAATAGCTATTAGCTAGACTTCGTAATTTCTTTGTCTATGAAAATCAATAAAGACGGTTTAATATTATTATAACCGTATGTGAGTGGGCAGCATGAGAGCAGCAACAATCTGTGTTTTTTACACTGATACTGAATACAAAAAGAAAATCTTATTTGAATGGAACTTTCTTATTGAAAAATTTATTTCAGAATCCAATTTTTATTTTTTTTCCGGTGCATTGAAAACTTAAAATGAAAGATATTAGTAGATATGAAAATCTCTGACTCTGCTCGAAATTATACTGTTAGCACCTATTTATGCACGCGACTTGAGTCGTAAGGCAATGTCGCTCAACAATGTTCATTGCATACAAACTACCAATTTTTACATTAGTACATCAAGCTGTTTGTGGTAATTACAATCTTCAAAACAGGTTTTACAAATGGCGAGGGGTTTTTAAAACAACAGAAACTGATTGATCAATGCACACAAGCAAACAGTACTGATAAAAATGTCACCTCAGGGCCTGTTGACCCGCGTTGTTCTAAAGGTCTGAAATTGATTTAATGATTCGCTTTGATCAAATGATAACTTCAGTTAGCATATTAAAATCGGACTGCGATAATGGTAATTTTAGTAGACAGAACGACAATCCCCAATGTTCACCATCAATGCATTCATGTATGTATTTATACAGGGTGTCCCAGAAGTCGTGGTCAAGCCGGAAACGGGAGATAGGCCAAGTCACAATAGTTTTCGGAAAAATATTAAAAAAGCTATTTCGTGTACTTTTCAAATTATAAGCTTCTAATTTACACAGCTTACACGATTGGCATGTAAAAAATCCACATTTGATGAGACAAGATAGTATCATCTGAAAGTAAACATGTGGACCGATATTTTAAGTGGGAGAATCATTGTGCCCTTTGAGCTGCCAGAGTTCTTAAATGGCGAAATTTATTTAGCCTTGTTCAAAATCATTTAACAAATTTGACATGACTCGAAATTGCAATAGAAGCTAAGATACTAAAAGAAGCCAGAGCTCGCCAAACAAGATTTTTGTTGCTCGTCTTTTCCTATGTTGGCATCTTCACGACGGTTTGAACTGTTTACAACTCAATTTTTAAGCTTACAACAGCAAGAGTAAGGCTTTACTTTTTCTGATGAACAAAGTGTTGAGTTTAATTACAAAGAAAAGACACTAGAAGTGATATGTTTAGTAAACACAAGTAAATGCTGGGATGTTTCCTATATGATTGTTGGGTTTACAATGTATGTATGTATGTAACTTTTGATTTATAATCGAAAAATTCTGTGTATGTTGTTGGAATCATGTTGATGCTTTTGTTTGCCGAAGAAAGAATAAAGTTCGTTCAAGTAAAAACGGTAAAATTTTAGTAAAAACCGGCCAAATATGTAAGAGAACCTTTCAGCACAGAAATAGAACTTTGATAACCACAACTGCTGAGCTTTATCACTTTCAATTTTTCAACTCAGAAACTGGTTCGTCATGTCCTAAGGTGACAGTGCAGGAACGCTAGGTCGAATACATAATCGAGAACCATCACTGATGAGGTAGCATTTTGTGCTTTCAATATACACACAATCTCGCTCCTAAATGATGTTTTCTCAGAAGTTTTACCTAGTTATTTAAAATCTTAGGACCAAATCATCAAGAATTGGCAGTGCATGTAAAAAACATTGAGTGCTGAATATGAAGTGGGTATGTGTATTCTTTATATAACGCAGTTACACTTAACTTTATGAAAGACGCGCGTATTTTTTGATGTTATATATTTTTTACACCGCCCCCAAATGATGTTTTTTCAGTAGTTCTGTCTTCTGAAATCTTAGAACCAATTCATCAAGAATTGGCAGTGCACGTAAGAAAACATTGAGGACCGAATATTAAGCGGGTTTGTGGTTTTATAACATACTTTTATCCTTTATCTCACTCACTTTATCAAAGTGACATATATAGACGAAAAGGCGCAACGCTGGACGCGCGTATTTTCTGATTTTATATATTTTTTCATACCGAAGCAGCGCGCAGGCAGAAGCCTAAATGCCAGGGCGCCGCAGCTGCTATGAAGAGCTTAAAGAAACTTTGGTCCGCTTTTTAAACTATCTAAGGTTATTAGAAGTGGGAAATCCTCCTCTACAGATTGTTCCACAGTCCCTATACCCTAGGGACAAAGGAGCGGTCGTAAAGGTCAGAGCTAGATGTACGCAGTTCGACACGGTTAGGATGGGAGACCGAAGTCAGGCGGCTCTGTCGAACAGGCACATCGCGCGGCGGCAACGTGGAGGAGAGCTCTGAGAAGCAAAGCATATTGGCGTAACGGTAGAAGAGAGCTGGGTCACCGACGGCCCGCCGGTGCGAAAGGGTCCCGAGACTGTCCGTTAGAGAACAGTCATCGATCAGTCGTACAGCCCTGCCCTGAACAGCATCGAGCATGGATAATGTAGTCGGGGTGGCAGCACCCCAAACACGTGAGCAATACTCGAGGCTAGGTCGTATCTGGGCCTTGTACAGAGAGATGAGGTCAGGCGGAGAAAAGTACTTCTTAGCCCTAAACAAATAGCCTAGCTTTTTCCGCTAAAAGCGTTACGTTTACGCCTTCGTATAGCATATCGTAAAAAATGGAATTTTATTTCTGATCACGAAATTGTTGGCAGTGACTCACGCATGCTGCTGAAAAACCGCAGTAGCCAGATTTCAAAAATGAATTTACCTATCCATTTTAAAAAACTATATGATCTAAAACTAGTAAGAAGTAAGATACATATTCAGGTGGACAAACAGTAGTAGGACTATGAATATGGCACAATGTAAAAATTCTACCCTGACTGTCGTCAGACAAGGAATTCGTACAACATCAGTTGGGTAATTCCAAACGTGGAATTCCCGACTAAAATAACAACATGACAACCCTGTCAGGAGTCGGGCAGACGACGATCGCGATTGGTGTATATCTCCACACCCCTTACCGCACTGTTAACATGACAACCCTCCGATCATTCCAGTGGCATCTCCTAAGGAGAATAGTTCGAACATGATTATATAGTGATTTAGAATCGAAGAGACAAATAATGGACGGGCAAAGTAAAAATTTGACACAAAAAAAAAACATAGAACATTTTCTACTGAGGAGAGAGAGAGTTTATACACAACGTTTACGAAGGGCTTCGTGCGCGAAACAAAACATTAAGTGTCCATGATGCTGTTTTACTTTGTAGCATCCTGGCAAAAGTGTCAAGAATCTCGTTCTAGATAAGGATACCAGATATGCCGTTGGCAGACACATACATATATTCTTTTTTTTCCTACCATACAGAAAATTGCCGTTGAAATTGAAAAGGACACGACAGTATTCCTCACACTTCTATGAAGGTTTTAAAAAGAACGATTCATGAGTTGAACTTTAGGTATTTAAAGCGGACGAGGAAGTCATGTTTGACTGAAAGAGAAGAAGTTGTAATATGGTGACATAAGTACTTAGCGTAAATGCGGAAGTACATAGGAGAAAATAGAAAGATATATTATATTGATGAAACCTCGATGAATGAAGGATACACCATGGCAAAGGTATGACAAGATATGAATATTACCAGTCGTCGACAGGCCTTCAAGGATGGATTTTCTATAGGAGTGAAAGCACCTACAGGTAAGTCTGGGCTTCTTCTATGTCATGACTATACAGTGTTTTTTATTATAATTGTACCTGCACATCTTGCAGGGGATATGGCTAGGTGCATTGTGTGATATATTTGTGATTGACCTAAAACTTGTAAAAGTAGGCTCAAAATTACAGCAATCCTAGTCGGTGTTGCATTTTCTGTCATTTAGTATACAGGGTGTTCATTTGAAAACTTTCTACCACGGATTTATCGAAAACCACTGATTAAAAGAAAAAACGCCAAGATACATCAAAGATTTGTCAAAGGGGGCAACTTTTTAACCAAAAACTACTTCACCCCCTTTCACCCAAAGTTATTTCGAAGTCCTTTATTTTGACGTTTGATTTTTTAAAATCGGTCGATTCGTTTTCAAGAAAATTAGAAAAATCTTCATCTACCTTAATTTGTTCAGATAGACAACAAAAACACGCGAAAATTTCCCTTTTTATTTCAATAAGTGTTCAAAATGTTGCCCGTTAGGGGTTTGCCAAATCTACAATTCGTTTATAATTTAAAACGGAAACTACCAACATAAACAGCAAGTTAGGGAGATTAGACGTGACAACAACCAAATAACAACCCGATTTTTTTCCGCATTCTTTTCATCAACACAAATATCCTGGGCGAACTGTATTTATTGTTATACCTATTTAGTAGTTTGTTGGTAAAGGAAAGAATTTAATTTGTTGTCAGTTACCTTTGTGACAATCTTGGGATAGTGAAAATTAATTTATTGAGATTTTACTTCCAAAATGGTTTACACACTAGCCGAAAGAGTGGAAATGATTCTAATTTATGGTGCCCAAAATCAATGTGCAAACCTTTTATAAAAATTATTTCGCACGTACATGGAACAATACCCGTCCTCCCACCGCAGCTGCCATAGGTAACAGCGACGAGTCACTGACAAGAATTTCGTACTAGAACTGTAGTTTTGATCAGTTCTCGTATCGAACCTAGCGTTGCTACACAACATAAAAAGAAAACATCGTGGACTGAACATCGGGTCGTGTCCTGTATCGCCAGGCCAGCGTATTCGGGACATAATGCGTACCCCGCTGAACCAGGCAGATATTCTCTTCGTCCAACTGGAGCCGGATCCTACCTCTGGAGCAGCTCCCCCTTGTTGTTGCTGACCATCCATGTCCACATCGTTCGGCTGCTGTTGCTGGGGGCCATTTTGCTGTTCGGCGTTAGCCTCTTGCTGTTGCTCGCCACCTTTGGCCGCTTGTTGCTCTTCTGGAGTTTCCGGTTCGGGCGTTTCCTTCGCTTCGAATAGGGAGGCGCTGGATATGGTCATGATGCCGTGCAGGTTCACGCGTGCCTTGACCTTCACCTTTTGCGGCTTGCCGTCCGCGTTCGGCCGGATGTCTTTTATCACCCATTTGCCTAAACAACACACGTAATGATTAAATAAAAAAGTACGTTTTAAAAAAATACAAACAACCCGACAGCAGTAACAGAAGAGAATGAAGTTTTAATTGTGATATCAATATAGAGAAATGGACAAAAGTATATAGACAAATTAATATTGTGTTGTATTTCTTTTTTAACTTGTTTTATTACCTGTTTACATAATTCGTAATAGCATAATACTCACTTATCCATAAATAAATGCATTAGACTCCCTTCAATAAAAAACTAATTGAAAAAAAACTGGAACTATGAAGGACAACAATATATAGACAAAGCAAAACAATTATAGAAAAAAGAAGCAAAGTTCATTGAATTATAGAAAACCAACCACGTTTGTATTAATATTTTGTAGCATAACCATTATTATCAATCACCGCCTGGCATCGTCTCGGCATAGATTGTAGAAGTTTCTTGATATAAGATTCATCAATCTGTCTCCACTTTTGCTCTAAAGCGGCAAATAATTTTTATCTCGTATTTGCTTATCTAAGTATTCCCATATATTTTCAAGCGGTTTATATCGGGAGACTGTGAAGGCCATTTGAGAACTGGTATTTTTTCATCCAGAAAGAATTTCTTTGCGAGTTTTGAAGTGTGCTTCGGGTCATTATCTTGCTGGAAGATTGATCTTAAGGGCATATTGTCTTCCATATAGGGTAACACGACATGCTTTTAGTATGTCTGTGTTTACAAACTTATCCATAATGCCATCTATTCTATGTAAAGGTCCCATCCCAAACCCCGAAAAGCACCCCCAAAGAAATTTCTGGACCACGTGGCATGGTCGTAAAATCACTCAACTTATTCCATAATACTTGATGAACACAAACTAATCCTCTTCTGACACGAAACTGTACTAAACTAATGTTGAAAAGAATTTGTCTACATATTTTTGTCCCTCATAGAAAGTGCTTATATTCAGACTTGTATTGTGTTCATTGCAGATAATGTAAAAACAAGGAATTTAGTTTTTTCTACTAATAACGCATTTGTTTATGGAGCAATGAAGTATGAATTCATTTTCTAAAGGTGTTTAGGTAAATATTCGTATTTGTCTATATACTTTTGTCCATTACTGTAAATCTAGACACACCTCACATGTTAAAACCCACGAAGCCTGTTGTTGTACCACCCGGTTTAACCGAAGTTCGAGTTTGAACCTGGTTCAATGCAAACTTAGCGTTGTATAATACTGGTTCACGGTCATACATGCTTGGAAAAACGCACGGATACGCGGATTTTGATTTCTAGGGTGCGTCTTTTTATCTATAGCCGTACAATACAGGGTGATCCAAAAATAAGATATTGCGACTTTTATACAATAAAGTTTATATCTATATTCAATCGTTGGGAATTTGAGTTTATTATCAAATTCGACTAACTTAATACTGATGATAATGGAATGCACAGCAAAAAATGATAATCATGGATACCAGCAACAACATTTAGCACCAGTCAGTGTCATTGTATGTCATTGAAAAACTTTGTGTTTCACTTCAAATTGTGGAGTTACCTACTTAGTTGTGATAAATATTGAACAATGACTTATTCAATTCAAGAAAGGGTGGAAATAACAAAACTGTATTACCAAAATGGGAGCATTGCAAGAGCTACTGCCCGGTTGTTTAATGCATTACATCCAGACAAAAATATTAACGATAAGTATGAGGCTGAGTTGATAACAAAATCTGAAGAAACTGGCTCTGTGTCTAATATTCGCCGAAGTCGCTATGGAGCAATGAAGTATGAATTCATTTTCTAAAGGTGTTTAGGTAAATATTCGTATTTGTCTATATACTTTTGTCCATTACTGTAAATCTAGACACACCTCACATGTTAAAACCCACGAAGCCTGTTGTTGTACCACCCGGTTTAACCGAAGTTCGAGTTTGAACCTGGTTCAATGCAAACTTAGCGTTGTATAATACTGGTTCACGGTCATACATGCTTGGAAAAACGCACGGATACGCGGATTTTGATTTCTAGGGTGCGTCTTTTTATCTATAGCCGTACAATACAGGGTGATCCAAAAATAAGATATTGCGACTTTTATACAATAAAGTTTATATCTATATTCAATCGTTGGGAATTTGAGTTTATTATCAAATTCGACTAACTTAATACTGATGATAATGGAATGCACAGCAAAAAATGATAATCATGGATACCAGCAACAACATTTAGCACCAGTCAGTGTCATTGTATGTCATTGAAAAACTTTGTGTTTCACTTCAAATTGTGGAGTTACCTACTTAGTTGTGATAAATATTGAACAATGACTTATTCAATTCAAGAAAGGGTGGAAATAACAAAACTGTATTACCAAAATGGGAGCATTGCAAGAGCTACTGCCCGGTTGTTTAATGCATTACATCCAGACAAAAATATTAACGATAAGTATGAGGCTGAGTTGATAACAAAATCTGAAGAAACTGGCTCTGTGTCTAATATTCGCCGAAGTCGCCAGAACGAAAGCCGCAGAAATAGCAGTTCCACTTGACAACACCCGAAGCTCTCGTGGACTGGTTACTTCTTTAGGATTTACACGTTCAACAGTACAAAGGGTTGGAGTTTTGCGAATTAAGGTCCCAACGTTTAATCAACAATGCAAATCTGTTATTTAATATTTGTTTCTCGGATGAGCGCACGTTCTTACATGGTGCCGTAAATAGACATAATTGTCGACATTGGACTGACTCGAATCCACATTTATTCCGAGAGGTACACTCGCAATATCCTGAAAAAATAAATGTGTGGGACGGCATTTTCGGAAGTCATATTATCGGACCTTTCTTTATTTCTGGAATGACGTTAATTATAATGAGAATTACATTCATTTCCAACAAGATAGTACACCGCCGCAGTTTTTGGTTACCCATTTCCCGAATCAGTGGATCGGCAGACGAGGCCCCATCGAGTGGCCTCCTAGATCTCCGGATCTAAGTCTTTTAGATTACTTTCTTTGGGGGCATTTTATAAGTAAAGCTTTTAATACGAAGCCAAATTCCTTACAAGATATTTGTCAGCAGATTACGGCTGAATGTACATAAATAACTAAAGACATGCTTGAAAATGTGAGAAATGGGGGCATTTGAAAAGTAGATTGCATTCAAGATCAAGATCTGTATTGAACGGCTATAGATGAAAAGACGTCCCCCTAGAAATCAAAATTGACGTTTTTCTCAAAATATACCAGGAGAGTCACAAATGGAGGTGCGACTTTTTCATTGGTCCGCCCTGTATGAACATTGCCTCAACTATTTCAACCAAATTTATGTAATACAGATTAGACTTCTGGGAAAGGATCTATTTTGAGCAACCTGTGATGCAAGTTGACCATACTCTCACGCTACGCTGTCATCAGTTCAGTAGCCACGAACATGTAGGTAATATCCATGCTCACCCTGTACATGATATATTAATTTCAATACTTAGTTTCAGTACTTAGGGCCGTATCGTCAATCGTTCCTACAATAGTAGGACGCCTTTATGACCTCTTTGATTTTCATAGTTTTCTACTGCTCCGTGTCGGCGCTCTACTTTGAGGTTATGTTACAAATATCCATCTGCATCAAATTGTTCATGCTTATGATTTATATTATATATGTTATATAAACCTGAAATTTCCTACAATCCAAAAAGAAAACTTAGTCTCATAAATCGAGAGCGCTGACGCTGACACGGAACAGTGAAAATCTAGAAATAACCCAGCCTTCCTGAAGGAGAGAAAAAGCTATGAAAATCAACGACGCCATAAAGACGTCTTAAAATTAATAATAATAATAGCGTTTATTTGCAGAGCAAAAAAAAAATGCAAAGAGAAAAAATTAAAAATGAAGAAACAACATGAATCCCCTGCAAAAGGGACTAGTAAACAGACAAGCTGATCAAAGTACTAGCCCAACAAACAAAATTACAACAAAGGAGTTCTTAACCAAATTATATAAGTTAATATTAATAATTAATAGTTAATAATTACAAGCGTCAAAAAATATATGTATATAAAGAAATTATATAAAAAATATAATTTAACAGAATTTTTAAAAAATTTTAGGCAGATTTAACAAAAAACATTTAAAATATAAAAAGGAAAGGAACAATATAAAATAAACACTACAAATTTTATGTAACTTCTTTTAAAAGCTGACACAGACATAGACTTAAGGTTTGTGGGGACGTGGAAGATAAAATGGAAAACGTTAACTGGTGATTAATTGTATCAAATGAGCCATTGAAAGCCAGGATGGTCCAAGTCACAAAAAGACGTTTCCGAGATTTAAGGCTTTAAAGTTTAGATGCGGCTGATAAATGTAGAGTAATAAAACTGCAGTAAGAAATCAAAATACCCTTAAAGGTAGAATCAATTTAAGTATCTTATCATAAAATACATGAACATTTTGTGTTGACCTTTCAAATTTTCGCAAGACATTAATTTAACACTGGCAGTTAACCATGGTGGCTTAAAATGTTTAAATTTGATCTCAGCTACTGGAGCTAAAGTGTCAAAAATATTAAGAATAATACCATTGAAATATAGTACCTATTATTTATGAAAAATAAGTCATGAAAAGGAGAAATATGCAAAAATTCTTCTAGGATATATTTTTAAAGTTTCTAACATATTTACTACTCTCCGTTGCAACACATTTCAAATTCAAAGTGCAATACACCAACAAATGATCAGACACATTAACAATATGTTTTGTTGCATTGTCAGATACATTTTAATCATTAGCCATTAGAACTAGAATGACATCAATAAGAGAAGAAGTTAGTGATACGAGTGGGCGAATTAACGAATTGAGATAAATTAAAAAGTTCAATACAGTTATGAAAGGCCTCAACTTGATTGTTCTGAAAGTTCAAACAATCAATATTGATGTCTAGACCAAAAATGATAGTACCAGAATTTAAATAAAGCTCAGTGAGATTTGCTTCAAGATTGTAGGAACGACCGACGATCCGGCCCTTAGATTCTTACAAACTATATGTTCTCATGTGACATCCTTATCATGTTTTACTGTACTGTACTCGATTCATGTGTGAGGGAATCTTGTCACTTTTGGTCTAACACCTTCATGTTTTACGTGCGCTACGCGACAAGGTTCCTCTAGAAGTCCGTCTTGTACCGTTTTTGGAAATAAAGTGTTTTAAAAACTATTTTCGGAAGAATTAATTTAACTTGTATAACAAAAAATTAAATGACCTTCCCGCTGCAGATGCATATCATCGTTTCGATTACCAATTCCGCGTGAATCACCATGTACACTGCTTCCGGCCACAGTAGTGTGAAACTGATTGCCGATTATGAAGTTCGACCACCGACGACGACGCTTGTCCATCGGGGGACCACGTCGCACGTATCGACACCCGACTGTAGGAGATATTTCCAAGTTTTAAGGGTAAATGTACGGGAACCTGTTTGATGAGTGAAATATACCTAATATGTGCGTAGAATTACTGGTGTTGGAGACGTCAAAAAATTGAGATGTAACAAATACTTGACAAATCAGCACTCACCTATTTCTTTATCAGGATACGGTATGGATCCAGAATATCTCGCTCTAAGCGTGAATGGTTCCATCCTGTAAAATGTGAGCATTTTCGAGAACGGTACCGCATGGTTGACTGGAAACACCTCGATTTCACCCGCAGATTCGCCGCTTGGACTCGCATCCCACGCCACCGTGATCGGATAGACCTGTTAATAAAACAATAAATATGGTTTAATCAACCAGTTGGGGAAACGATCAGATTCAGATAAGAGATTGATACAGAACAGAAAATATTACTAGTTCGACAAGTCCCAAATATCGTGCATGGTGTACCTCTGTATTACCACCTTGATCAAAAAACGCTCAGATTCAGATAATAGATTGATACAGAACAGAAAATATGACTGGTTCTACAAGTCCCATATATCGTACAACGTGTACCTCTGGATTACCACCTTGATCAAAAAGTTCCCGGAATGGTCGCCGTGTGGCGCTCGTAGCACTCGTCTGTCAATTATGTTTGTCTTGTTATGGTGCCCAACTTTCACGGATATTCCCTGTGATGAGTACATGCGCCATCGAGCGTGTTTACGATTTATTAGGATTTTTACAATGGATGTGAATGAACAAGAACGCGTTTGCATTAAATTTTGTATTAAACAAATATCAACGGTACGCGAACCTTGGAAATGCTAGGAAAATGCTTCAGCAACGATGCCTTGAAGGAAAGCCGTTTTCGACGGGTCACATAAGGTCGTCAGTCCATGGCCGATGATGAGCGCAGCGGCAATCCATCGACATCGAAAACAGAAGAAAACGTTGACAAAATGAAGAAAATTTTGCCACCAACCGCAAATTAACTATCAGAGAAATGACAGAGGACTTGAGCATTGCTTATGGATCCATTCAAAGCAATTTGGTCGACGATTTGGGTCCCCGTCGTGTTGCAGTTAACTTGTGTCAAAATACTTGAATTTCATGCAAAAACTGACGGTGTTGATATCGCCAAAGACATGATTTCCATGGCTGATTCTCGCCAATCATTTATGAACCGCATCATTACTGGAGACGAGACAAGAGTTCAAGGATGCGACACGCAGTTAAGACATCAGGCGAGTGAATGGCGCGCCCCGGATGAGCCGAAGAAACCGCGTTATTTCCAGTCGAAAAAGAAGGTAATGCTCATGGTTTTAATGGATTACTACGGCCTGGTCCATAGTGAATTCTTGCCAGAAGGTCAGACTGTCGATAAGGAGTGCTATTTGCGTGTTTTGAGACATGTGCGTGAATCAATCCATCAAAAGCGCAAGCATTTGTGGGCAAGCAACATGTGGATCTTGCACCACGATAACGCACCATCGCACAATGCCATAATTATCCGTGAGTTTTTGGCAAAAAACAACACGAATACCATTCAACAACCCAATCCACCTGATTTGGCCCCCTGTGACTTCTTCTTGTTCAATCGAATCAAAAAGCCACTGAGAGGTGCCCGTTTCAGCAGCCGAGAGTCGATAATGGAAAAATCGAAGATGGCCCTAATAGAGATACTTAACATTTAGTTTAAAAAATATCTCGAGGACTGGATCACGCGTTGGCATAAGTGCATTGCAGTCAATGGGGACTATTTTGAAGGGGACCGTATCGACTTTAAACAATAAGCTTGTATTGTTTTTTTAATACATTCCCGAAACTTTTTGATCAAGGTGGTACACAGGATGTTTTCAAGGTTGAGTCATTTATTTTAACTGCTTGTAGGACTCGCGAAAAGGAGCTGATATACCAAAAATCACCTATATAAAAGTTTCATAATAAGAGAGTCAGTTTACATTATTAAAAATTATTTAAAAAAAAATCATTATCACGTTAAATGGATACCGTTTTTAGAAAAACGGTTCAAAATTGTCCCCATATGTTGGATTAACTCAAAATCTTGCTCGGCGAATCCACGACTCTTTATATACAGGGTGGCGCATCGAAAACGAAACAGTTGCATTTACTGGCAGCTCAGTTTTTTTTTTTGGAAAAACGCTCAGACCCGTCTAGTTTGTTTTCGAGGGGGACACAAGTTTGGAAAAAAATCACGTTAACACGTGCAGGGGGTGAATCCAACCCTAAAATCTTAAATGGAAAGGGGGGTCGAGCGATACCTTATTTCAAAGGTCTTTCAATTCCCTTTATAATGATGTAAAATACATGAGCTTCATTTCAGTAGTTTTGAAGATTTATTGATTTAAAGCTTAAAGTAGACTTTAATAGGTACATCAGATTAGTTTGTACTACTTTCAGAAGAAATCTGACTAAAAGAATTTACTTAATAAGTAAATGCTTTTCTTCACTACGCCCATGGTTTGTTTATCATCTTGTTGTTGAAAATAGCTATTGGAGCGTTTTTTTGTGGTAAAAAAGTTATTTCTTGAAGAAAGAGAAGGAAATATCTCGTACTTATTTTAAATAGGAATTTAGTACATAGTTTGCGATTGATTTGGCCAAACTTTGTTGCTAAAATAACTTGTGACGCTTTATTACATAAATTAACCATGGTATATTCCACAGCAGAAAGAGTTGAAATTATCGAAATATTTTTCGGAAATAATCAGTGCGCTAATAGAACAGCAGAAATATTTAATGAGCGACATGAGAACAGTAACGTGCATCGAAAATATGTTCTAGAACTTGTAGCTAAATTTCGGGAAACTGGGTCAGTCGCCAATAAAAAACGCAACATTGAAAATCCCATTAGGAACGAAGCAATAGAAATGGGGGTTTTAGGGATAGTTTGTGTAGATCCTACGTTAAGTACCCGCAAATTGGAGACTGTGTGTGGTGTTAGTCGACGTACTGTCCAACGGATTCTAAAGGCCCATAGTTTTCATCCGTATAAAATTCACCTGGTACAAGAACTTAATGAAGACGATTTTGATCGGCGATTACACTTTTGTGAAGATATGAGTGAACGAATTATAAACGATGAACATTTTCTATTCAACACTTGCTTTTCCGACGAATGTTCCTTTCTCTTAAATGACGTAGTAAATCGTCATAACTGCCGATATTGATCCGATTCTAATCCCAGAACTTATCATGAGGTTCATACACAGCAGCCACAAAAATTAAATGTTTGGGCTGGTATTTTTGGCGATCATTTAGTTACCTGGAGATTTGACCAGTGAAATGTATTTGGAAATGCGTCTGTTTCGTTTTCGCTGCGCCACCGTGTATATTAAATCACAAGCATTTTCAGTGCGCTGTTGAAGTTCTTCCAGAGTATTTACTGCTCCATCATGATACACCAACTCTTTCAAATATCCCCACAGAAAAAAATCGCGGCGTTAAATCCGGGGAGCGAGCAGGCCAAGAAATGGGTCTATTTGCGCCCTATCCATCTTTTCGGAAACTCATTATTTAGATTTTCATAAACTTCTCGTCTAAAATGTAATGGAGCCCCATCATCTAGGAACGACATATTCTGTCTCACATTTAGAGGAACATCTAATAATTGTGGCGGATTGTGTCGAAGAGAATCTAAATAAATTTCACCGGTCAGCCGAGGTGGAAAAAAGAAGGGTCCAATAAAATGCCATTTACCGCGGCATTCCAAACATTTAATGAAAATCTATGTTGAAATTAAGTTCTTTTTACATCATGCGGATTTTCTACTGCCCAAACATGATTATTATGGAAATTGTGCACTCCATTTCGTGTAAATGTGGCCTTGTCTGTATACAAAATTAATTGCTTAAAATCTTCATTTCTGTCGAACTGTTCTAAAGGCCACTGGCAAAAAGCAACTCTTCTAGGATGATCTTCAGATTGTAACGATTGTACGCGTTGAAAATAAGGATAATACTGTTCTTGTCGCATTTTACTATGAGAAACTTCAACTTGAGCTGGTATTGCTGTAGTTATTCATTGTTGGACCGTCTTCGACCATTTCTAAAATGTCTTCCTCAATTCAGGTTGAGCAGGTCTTCCAGCATGACCTCCTCGTTGTTTTTTTAAATATCCTGTGTCAGGAGCTCTAATAATTAAATTTACAAACATCCGTGGGGCCGGATGATTTCTTAAAGGAAACCTTTCCGCATACAACCTGCATGCTGTGGCTGCATTTTGTTAGTACTCCCCGTATGTTAGTATTATGTCCAATAGTTCATTGTTTTCGTAAACATGAGCCATTTTTTCGCACAAAATAATCAGACAAATGGAAGTATACGCACAATTTAAAGACTGATTCAACTGATCGAACCAAAGACTCGTACTGAAAACCACACATTAACACAAAAACTTTGCCAAATTTAGAACAAAGATAAGAGTAGTAGACAAAAAACGCTAAGCCATTACACGGCAGTGATCGAGAATAACAAGAAATCTGTGCAATGACATTTTTATTTTTTTAAATTTTTAATATTTTGTTTTGCAACTTTTATAAAGGTGAGTTTTGGTATGTCAACTCTTTTCGACGAGTCCTATAAGCAGTTAAAATAAATGACTCAACTTTGAAAACACCATCTATATGAAGTAGGGTTGTCCAATAGGGACGCAGGAAAGTAAACGTCAATTTGACATAGACGCCATCTTTGGTTTCTGTCACCGACATGTCATTTTGTTAGTTGAATGTTTACCATTGATCGCTATGGAGTCGTATTCGATTGAAGACCGCATTAAAGTTATTCAAGAGCACTACAAAAATGGTGCAAAAATAAAAAACACGTATCGAGCGCTTCGTGAACATTTCGGTCGTAATAACCGCCCGAACGAAACAACCATCGGTCGTCTGGTGCGTAAATTCGAGGCAACAGGTTCTGTGGCAAATCTGCCAGGCTCTGGCCGGCCAAGGAGCGTTCGCACACCGGAAAATATTGCTGTTGTGAAGGAGAGTGTGAGAGACGATCCGAAACAATCAACAACGCGTAGATCCCAAGAATTGGGCATTTCGAGAACCAGGTTGCTCCGCATTCTCCACAAGGATTTGAATGTACACGCCTACAAGATCCAATTGACGCAAGAGCTGCGTCGGGCCGACCATTTTTCGCGCCGAACGTTCTCAGATAGCCTCCTTGAACAACGCCAAATTGATGCCAATTTTTCATCAAAAATCATGTTCAGCGACGAAGCGCATTTCACTTTGAATGGGACGGTAAACAAGCAAAACTACCGCATCTGGGCGAACGAAAATCCCCGTGAGTATCAAGAGCAGCCGATGCATCCTCAAAAAGTGACTGTGTGGTGTGCATTGTGGTCAAAAGGCATCATCGGACCTTACTTTTTCGAAAATGCGGCCGAGGACGCCGTTACCGTCAATTCTGAGCGATATCACGTGATGATAGAGGACTATTTTTTGCCGCAACTAGAAGGAATGGATATGGACGATGTTTATTTCCAACAAGACGGTGCAACATGCCACACAACCAACGTCAATTTCCATCGATTGCAGTCCTTCTTCGGTGATCGCGTGATTTCGCGCACAGGAAATGTGCCATGGCCACCAAGATCGTGCGATTTGACTCCCTTGGACTTCTTCTTATGGGGATATTTGAAAAGCAAAGTCTACGTCAACAAACCAGCCACCCTCCAAGAACTCAAAAACAACATCATTGCCGAGATAAATGCCATAGAACCGACCATGTTGCAAAATGTCATTGAAAATTTCGACCATCGCGTGGACGTCTGTAAATCCAGTCGTGGTGAACATTTGAGCGATATTATTTTTCATACATAAATGGTATAAATGAACCTTCAAAATAAAGTACCCAACTTGATTTGAATATCAATCTTTCTTGTTTTAATATGCGTTTACTTTCCTGCGTCCGTTTTGGACAACCCCATATTTTGTTTTGCAACTTTTATAAAGGTGATTTTTGGTATATCAACTCTTTTCGACGAGTCCTATAAGCAGTTAAAATAAATGACTCAACTTTGAAAACACCATCTATATGAAGTATAATAGGCAGTGACTGATACAATATTTACCACGATACTTCAGTCGCCAAAAGGCGACTACAAACAACAGCTGAATATTTCAGTATACTTAAATTTGTTCAGTAACAGAGAAGTACCTGATACTTCTTCGTACTTCCTAGCGATTTTGTGTGATTTGTTTTGCATAAAATAAGAAGAAAGTTTTCGGCATACAATCGGAGCAAATCGCTAGATGCAGCTGATTATGATGATGATGATTATAAAGTGAATAAATCTCAATTCTTGATATAGATGATAAGCTACTGAATTTTAACGTTCAGTATTGAGTATTGCAAAATGAAGACGAGGCAGCAAGACAGACACCAGAATGTGTTGAACTATACTAAGTGACATATAAATCCGAACACCCAGTTTAAATGGTTTTATTTTAATAAAAGTTGGTGAATGTGAAAAAATGTTCAGCCTTATCAGTTGGACATTCCGGTTTTTATACTGGTTTTGGCGGACTGCATTTATTACACCATCTCCAGTTATGAACTGTCGGTGCCTCATACAGTTGTCAAGAGACAAAAAAAGGGGATAATCACTGTGCGAAATGTTGGGAGTATATGGCGGGTGCAAGCCTAGCTTTTTCCCAGCTGCTGCCGCTATTGACGAGATGTGTTCGTGCCA